>CM061044.1:116350673-116907167 GCA_030762985.1 Adelphocoris suturalis
CACACACACACACACACACACACACACACACACACACACACACACACACACACACACACACACACACACACACACACACACACACACACACACACACACACCTATCCGTTTTGCTGACGAATTTGGTCTTAGAATGGTCTGGAACGGATTTGTATGCGGTTATTTTTTTTCTCCATGCTTGGGTTGTCCCCTACCCCCCTGGATCAATTCCAATAGGTCGCCCCTCTATTGACGAAGACTTTCTTCAGAGGGACGTCCTAAAAAGCAAGCAATTTATTGCCATCTTCTCTAAAATGATCATCCAATGAGGTGATTAAACTTCATTCAGTCGACCTCCTTTTGAAATCGATCCGGTCATCCCACTTGATGAAACGGAATTAAAACCACCTAAACATAATAATGACGAAATAGCCAAACGGAGGCAGTCCCGTGATAACGATCTTTGAAAAAGCCGTCGGGACCTCCAATCCAATTCTCAACTTATCGCCCCAACAAGTTTTATAACTTGGCAAGGGCTATAATTACGCGCGTGCGGTTGATTTGTTTAATATCACCCGTTCTAGGCACCTTTGGCAGGCCGAATGTCTGAGTAACGACCGGATTTGAGAGATTGTAAAGTGAAACTTTCCTAACTGGGTGAGATCTTGATTGCTGAAGGGTTTAAATGTTTGTAAATAGCTTGGCGAATGAGAAAAGGGTTGGGCTCCGTTTGAGCTCCGCCGAAAATTATGAAATGCTTCCCTCGCCGCTTATTCAGTGTGTAAAGGTTTAAAAGTTCCAGCCATACATCATGACCGTATGAGCGAATTTTCTTAAATTACACCCCCCCCCCACCCTAATCAAAGTCGTGCCCCCTCGAATTTGATACTGGTCCTAGAGGTTTTCGAGGGTGCTGAATCCGAATCCAACCCTATTTTTCACGTAGGCGTCTAACTTTTGAGGTACGGCACCTGAATTTTTTAAAAAATCTCCTAAATTCTAGGATAATTTATGTTTAATTAAAAGGTGATATTCTTGTTGAAAATTTAACGCTGAAAACGCCTACACCACATAGCAGGGTGGCCCCCTACTGGAAAATTCAGGGAAAGCCTGGAAATTTCAGGGAATTCTATGCATCGGGAAAAGCCAGGGAAATGTCATAGAATTCGGCAAAAAAACCCGAATGTCAAGGAACGTTTTGAAATCAAAACTTTGTGTAATAATTTGCAGCGTTTTGACATTTTATGTCTTTGCTATGGCACATAAACTAAAAAACGTCAAGGAAAATTGCTCACGAAAATATTGTGATGATTTCCGCTTACAACCGAGTAGTTGCTAGGGAAATGGTACTTCATCGTTTTTCATCCAACAAAATTCGTTGACCATTCGTTCGAAAGCTCTCGATTTATCCAGCCATATTATGTTAACTACTGCGAAGTGCGTGGCCAGCAAGTTGAGTTATGAGCATGGTTCTTTGAATAATTGTGTACACTCAGGTGATCATTCTCAATAATGGATATTGTGAACATGATTGCAACCGCTTGTTAATTTCTGATGATTTCATTGAGCTGGTGTTTCGATGATTTGATTCCTAGCAGGTGATCCGAATATTGCGAGAACGGTTTGATTTTTGAAGCGGTGGTTAAATCATTTTAATAAGTAATTTCTATGCTTTACACTCTAGGAAGCTGTAATTTCCGTAAGTAGCCTCTTTAGGACATTTACTTGACGATGCCCGGTCCAGATCGGCTGAGTGGCTCTTGGAGATTGCATACGAGTCTGCAACTAAAGACATAAAATGTCCCAATGTGTTGCAGACTCGTATGCAAGCGTTTCGTTTTGGGTATGTTCTCACTCCTGCTTCATCAGCATACTTTATCAAAAGTGGTGGTTAAACCTGTTCAAAGTGTATCAACGGTGCAAGCTGATATATGTTGTGAAATGGATTTGTTTTTGGCTCAGTAGTTACAACATCACCTTGTCGTAAACCATAATATAAATGTAAGGTAAATCTTCAGAGTACTGAACTAGCTAGCTTGTCATTGTAATTTCTTCTTCATTCTCTGAGTTTTTCTCGAGATTCGAGGCATAGTTAGATACCTAAGGTATCTATCAAAATATTTCCTTTCTTGTGAGTCAATGTCTAAATTCAATTTTTTAAAATGATTAATAAGTTCTTTCAAAAATGCAGTTACTTTCATAAAAGTTTATCTTTTTCCCATACTTCACCATCACTATTACGACCAGTATGCTGGAAATTCCTCTTTAAAGTGTCTTTTGCCTATAAATTGCTTAAAAAAACGGTTTTTCACGGATTTTTGACGATTTTTGTACAGATTTTTGATAGTTTTTGAGAAAAATTACACCAATTGACGACCTGAAAAAAAGTGATATTACCTGGACTATTTCTGCGTCGAATGAGACCACCAATAGCTTTGGAGGTGTGATAATTGATTTTTAGCGATTTTTCTACTACACCGAGAAAAAATATGTTGTCAAAAAAAAAAAAAAAAAAATAACAAGAAACACGTTTTTCGGTAGTTGCAAAATCGCTAAAAATCAATTATCATACCTCCAAAGCTTCTGGTAGACTCATTCGACGTAGGAGTAGTCCAAGTAACAGCACAATTTTCTTCAGGTCGCCAAGTGGTGTAATTTGTACAAAAACTATCAAGAAACTGTAGAACAATCTGTGAAAAACCACGTTTTTTGGCATTTTTTAGGCATAAGACACGTTAAGGATGCATTTTAGACCGATCGTGTATGGTATAGGCGTGTTCAGCGTTAAATTTCTATTTCCATTTCCATTTTCCGTTTTAATTAAAGATAAATAATCCTGGAATTTAAGTATTGTTTTCAAAAATGCAGGTGCCGTACCTCAAAACTAATAAATTTTCGTGAAAAACTAGCGTCGGATTCGGATTCTTCAGCACTTTTTTTTTTCAGTGTTACCTATTGTTTTATAAAATGATAAATAGTATTGGAAAATAAGAAAATCAAGGTTTTTGAAGCCTAGTTTCCATCCAGAACCTCTTCCTCAACCCCCACGCACAACCGCACGCTTCTCCCAAACCTCAGTCCCATCTTATTCTGCAAAACTCTTGAGTCTTCAAATTCTCTCTCACGCAAACCTCATTCCCCAACCGACAACGGACCAGAGGACAGCCAACAGTGGTTGAGTTTATTGAACATTTTATCAACTCAGGAATTCATGTTGAGTTGCTAAAAATGATTTATTTTGCGGCGTTTTATTTCTCATTAACAATTCGTTTTAAATTATATCTAAAATCTACTTACATTAGTTCATTTTATTTTTATTATTTTTCGGATAGAAAGTTAAAAACGCACTTGCCCCACTATATACGTACGCACTTGCGCCCTGTTGAGGGTTGTTTGAATGCTTCTAGGTTTTTCCCTATTCTTAATGAATTACATACTTCAATTCGTTATATCCACACGTTTTTCGACGTAGAAATATATGGGGAATGTAATAAAACTGTAGTCATTATTTAACTTATAGTTTGAGGGAAATAGCAGCATCACAAAGTCAGATTTATGAAAAACAGGTAGGTACGCACTTGCCTAGACTGACCCTCCTTATTAAGTTTGGCATTTTTGAACCACGAGTTTGGTAAATCATCGTTCTAAATTAACGACGCTATATAACATTAACGTTATTTCAAGCGGTGGGTGAAAAAATGGGCGAGGAATTCAAATGCTAAGAATAAATTCCGGGTCGGAGAGCTAAGACTGAAGAAAGAGAAACGGCATTTCATAGGAGACCATATTTGTTTGGCTGTGACAAAAAAGAAAATGAAACGAGATAGAATATAAAAAATAAAAAAGGAGAAATAATGTATGGACGGTGGGGAGTTGTGAAGAAGCCGCACACCGAAGTAGGAATGTCGTTCGGTTCAGGAGAAATGGTCAGGCATCAAGCAGTGCCAGAAGTGGCCGATAGGAGGCCTGAGGGGACGAGCTCGGCGACTAATGCGCTAAACACAGATAGACAGTAGCTGTAGCACATTAAAGGTTTTATCTTTAAGTAAGCAAAACTTCTCTTTGGTGGTGTAGCAAGAAGGTATTCCATTAGAGGTGGCGACGGCGGGCAGGCGAGGCCGAGAGGGGGAGGCCATCTTGGAAGTCAGTTCCTTCAAGGAACACGGGAGCATTGTCTGGAGAGGATCCCGTAGGAGGGGCACCCCATTGTATTCAGAACAGGGGACTCGGTTGTATTCTGAACAAGGTTTCTTGTATTGGATGACGATACAAAGAAATGAAAAATACGAACACGATACGGCTCTGACCATTTAACCTTGCGTTTTGCCTTCCTCGGTCAGTTTTCTACTGCTCAGCGACCGATAGAAACAGAAGTTCCAGTCATTTAGCATGATCGTAAGAGCGAATTTCCGTAAATTATCGTATTATACGAGTATTATTTAACATTGTTTTGAAATTTGAGCACTTTGGGTGCAAAGGAATAGTTAACTACCAATTTAACAGTAACAAAACTCGTTCTAAATAATATTTTGAGATTCAAAAAGTATTTAAAATTTTTAGCATTTGAGGGGAGTTTTTATCAATTTTTCAGCTAATACTAATGAAATTCAAGTAGGTAAATTTTTCTGCAAAAGTTATTGCACAAATTCTATAATGTTTTAGTTCGTTGTTGATAAACTTTATTTGATTAAAAAATATAAATTTAACGATTTTTATCCGTTTTTAGTGATTTTTTTCGTACATTTTTTGAAATGTGACCAATTTAATGTTCTCAAAAAGTGTTGGCATACGAACTCATCCTTTCGTTTGGAAAGCAGGATTTTTTGGCGCAAGAACGGAATTTTTATCTTAATCTTAAGGTGAGCTATCGTCTAGAATGACAAATATATATATATGAAAAAGAGTTAAACTCTAGGATTCATTTCTCAAAACGGATTTCAATAGAGAAAATTTTCGAAAATTCTGATTTTAAAATTTTTGGGGCCATTGCAATAGCTTAATTTTCTACAAAAATTTTCTAAAAACGCTGTAAATTAGTACACAATGTTTTATTACTTCTGTATTAGATAGCCCTTTTATAGACGCAGAACACCTGTCTATAATAGATGTCTAAATATATCTCCTTACGTATAGACGCCCACCTTAGAGAAATCAATTAAATTACGTAACACACCAACACTTTGTTAGAATTTAACTGAAAATTATTTACATAAAATAACTCTCCTACCCGCTCTTGAGAATTCCTTCTACGGGTGAAGAAAGTTATAATAAACCCGGTTTCATGAAGAATTGGCAGATGCAAAAATGTCAAAAACAACCATACATTACTCAACATTACAGTAGCCCACTGGAGACCACCAGCAAAAAGTTCAGTGATGAACTTGTGGTAGCCGTGTGAGTTGTTTAACAAAGAGAATAAACTTACAAAGTTATAAATTGATGCCAATAATTTTATTATTACAAATACTATTGCGAAAGTTGATGTTCAATTTTTTTTTCGGCTGTAGTGCGACTGCCATTTCAGACATTACCAGAAGACGAGAACTTCCTATCACTCAACGAGTATATGTTTGTTCGAACAAATTTTTTTGTATAGAAGAGAAGTTGTAGAAGATGAAATTATGTATAGAACGAGACCACCGCCAACTGTCTAACTCATTTCCTCGATTTTTAGTAATTTTTCAAAGTTTTTGGGACCCACCACTCGCTTTTTGAGAATTTCCTTAAGAGTGGGTGGATCACTAAAACTTTCAAAAATCGCTAAAAGTAGAGGAAAAGAGCTGGCGGTGGTCTCACTCGATGCAGAATTCTTTACAACTTTTCTTCCATACGAAAAAACTTTAGGTCAGTCCCAGTGGTCAAAAAGTGAGAAAAGTTGTCAAAAATCGATTTTTCGGGTCGAAGAAGCTATGGGGACATGGGGTATATTCAAAATCAGCGTAAAATTTCCTACAAAAATAAAGCTGAAATTAAGTTTTTTTTTTTTTCCCCACAAAAAAAACTCTTTTGGCCCCACTGTGCGGCGTATGGACAGCTTTTTTTAAATTCGATTTTTGGATTTACCCAACTTGAAACGTAAACCAACAAATTTTGAGGGAGGGAGGGGGCTTAAAAAATGTTTTTTCCTTGTCGATTACAAAGGTTTATTATTGAAAATAATAAAAAATGAACTAATGCCAAATATAGTAACTTAATGCCGATTAAGGGTGAGGTCACTGGTCTGCGTGGAGTCCTTCAGGACCTTTGACCAGTTGATAATTTCGTGGCCCACCTTCCAAGGAGGGACCGAATAGTGGTCAATCGGGTAGCTACTGGCCATACCCGTCTTACTCAGACACCTGCTAGATCCAATAGCTCGGGATGTTGTGTGAGGGAGATGTGGGGGTGATTTGTCTATCCGCCACTTTTTGGAGGATTGTCCAGCCCTCGTGAACCTCAGAGTCCAGCATTCACCTCCTCAGTGGGTGGATGTTCCGTCAGAACCAGACATGATACAGCAGTCCCTGTTGGTGTACCTGAAATCCACTGAGCTTTACAACGAACTGTGATATTCTGATCTGTGATATATTTATTTATTTATGTACATCTAGTCATACCTTTGTTTAACCAAGATGAATAGTATTTATTATTATATATTTATCGATAATATTTATGTATTTGTAAGGATCATCTAGTCGTAGTTTAGTTTTTAGTACGGGGTATTTATATCCGCTGTAGGGGTTACAAAGTGGTCATCGCTGTATCCCTTGAGGCAGAGTGCAGCGATTCCTCGTTTTGCGGGTTATTATAATTATTATTTCTCCCCCTCCGAGTGGAGTCCGTGTTGGCAATCCGTTTAGTGACGGACGGTCAGCATGGCTCCCCTTAGAATCGTGCTCGTTGCAGTGTCCTTTTGACACCCCTTTTTGATTGCCGCTAAATACCCTTCCGGTTGAGATGCGGCTTAAATTCTAAAAAAAAAAAAAAATAAATAAATAAATAAATAAAATAAAAATAATAAAAAATAAATAAAGACCGAACTAAAACGATCGTCAGGGACCAAGATTATTCGAAGGCATCATATAAAATAAGCCTGATTCAGAAACTAACTAAACAACTCGTAAACGAGTTCCCTTTATCTGCTTTACAAGCAGATACCATGTTACATGGATATGTCTTTGATTGGGGATTTCATAACGGTTGTCCTCGAGAGTTGTAAACAAATCCTTTAACTTTAAACAAATCCCTGGGCCGCATCCCGACTAATTCCAACAAAACAACGGTTTACTTATAGAAATGTTGAAAATAACTGTGGAGAGAATCCACTACAATGAGTTGTTGTTAACAGTCGACTGTTATCAAGAAGATGAAAATGTTTCCTATGGAGTGGAGTAAATGATGCTATTGCTTTACGTTAAGAATATTGTAACCGGCTTATTAAAATTGTTTATAGTCCAATCAACTTAGTTTAGGAATGTAGCCAGGTACGTAAGGAGGGGGAAATTGGTAGCTTGAGATGTGAACATTTATCACATAAATCAAGCGCTTTCCAACGAGTGGCGAACGATTTTTGTGCGATGAAAACTGCGTTAGTTCCATTCCCCTAGCAACGGCTGGGTTGTACGTGAAAAACACTGAAATTGTGACACAAATTTTGCGTCACGGAAATTTTTCCCCAGAGCAAAGACATATCCATGTCAATAACGAATCCTTTCCTTTCCATCAGACTTCAATTCATCTATACGTCAAATAGGTTCAAAAGGTCAAATAAAATTATCACCTTACAGTAGAAACGTAAATTAAAGCCTGGGTTTTATGTGACGAGCTGAAAAACGGACTGCCAAGGAAATAGTTTTCGATGGTATAATTAAAATTCGTCTCCTAGCAATAGCTTAATTCAAGTCTTAAAGCTCTATAAGACGCTGCACTTAGGAGAACAACCTTAAAGTGACGTTCAAGGTGAATTTTCTTAGGAGAACAAAGTGGAATGGAGGAATCCAATTTCCGATACCTTCAAAGTACGCAGTATATCCACGTACTGTTTCTGCCTATTGGAATTTTCAGTAAGATTGGCAGTCTGGAAGACTAGGTAACAGATAGTTCCGTGGAATCTTAGCGAAAAATTTCTCCACCTGCTACCCGGACTCAAACGGCAACAAAAGGAAGACAAAAACCTCTTCAAGAAGGTCATCCCCCTCTTCAACCCCATTGAAAGATATTTATTGTTTCTAGGGAACTCGCGCCAAACACCGCAAACAAAGGCGGTCGGCGAACTGGCGAAATTGCCCAGAGCTTGGGATAGCTTTGGAAAAACGTGGGGAAAGAACCCAGGAATGGGGGCTGGTAGTAATCGTGGGTAAATATGAAGGGAAGGCTTCTCTGTGGAGGAAGGGATGCCATCTTGGGGACCGCTGGTATTTCTACTGCCGAGGATTCCACACTATAAGAAAAGAAGTCGCTTGGAGCAGCCCAGGACTTCTGGTTACGTCACCCGCCTTTCTGGACAGTGTCCGATCCTCTCTGTCTCACTCCTCCTTCTTTCTCATCACTATTTCCCTCTCTCACTCTCCCTTTCTCTCTTCTCTTATCTTCCTCTTTCCACCTTTTTTCAATGGTTTCTCCCCACCTTATCCGTTTCGCCCTGGAGTCGCTTCATTTCTTATTTGAGTTCATGATCACCACCTTCCTCTCTTAATGTACCTAGTTAGAGATTAATAGGCTCCGTGCTATATGACTGTACTAACATGTCCGCTGAATCACGTTTCATCATCAAAGTGAATGTACCACATCTGTAAATCCTTGCAATTCTTCTGGCCTTCACTTTTCAGCACCTATAAGTTCTGTTAGCCTATTGCTCCCGTGCCTACCCATAAGTAGGTAGTGAGAGCATTGTTTTCACTTTCGGGAGAAGAGATATTTTTGTCTCCAAAATCTCTCTCTCTCGCTTTTTACGTTTTAGACCCAATCTGAACCACTTTGGTTCCATGTCTCAGAGAGTTCCTAGTTACTACGTTTTTAGTTCACACTGTGCGCGTGAGCCGTGATCAGCTGATCTGGAAACAACTGACAGCTGACGAATTTGTAGAGGTGGACGACGTGAATATGAGACCGCTTGATTGGCAACGCAAGATGGAGTCTTGGTACGTCCTCGTTACCACGTCATCAACACTAGGCACGTGAATGTATAAACCCAAGGAATATTTCAGTAATAAGCGTGTTCAGTACATATTTTTCATATTAAAATTTATACTAAATTAATATATTAACTATATTATTTAAATAGTAAATTAAATATATAATTTTATTAAAATATACCTACTAAATGTATTTATATTCATCTTATTTTCACACGAAGCAGTCCATTCATCGAGTGCCCAAAAACAACTAGTCAACAAAACGGAGGACAAAGGTCTGCCGAAAAACGGATAAATCTTTTCATTCCAATCATATCTAACTTTTTCAAGAGACTAACATTAAAATAATAAGATACCAACATGTATTATTTTACTGAGTTTCTCCACAAAATGCATAAAATCTGTATATACCAACCTCTATATATCTACATTTACCAATATTACCACACAAAAAAGTTGAGCAAGAACTTACTTGAACGATCGCCAGTGTTCCTGGCGGATGTGTCCTCAAGATAAACCTGGAACACATCGTCGAAATCGTGTCTGCTAAATAAATAAGCGTGATAATATTATTATAAGCCTACGAAGTCTAATACTTCTCGCTAAATTCAATAGCACACTGGACTAGTAGGACTGATTCGATTTTTGAAATCTACGTATCATGAAACGTAACCAACAAATTTTGAGAGAGGGGATAAACAAATTTCTTGGCCGATTAAAGGTTCACTTTGCAAATATCACTACGAATCGAAAACAAAACAATAAAACAACACGATGTGTCGATGATGGATCATGGAAGCTGAGATCAGGTTGAAAGAAAACATAGTCGGAGAAATATAAAATGGCAAATGTTGGAATCAGCGACAGTCAGGTTGCAAAACATTTGGTAAGAGTCGACGTGTGAAGATGCGTGAAACACCGAGCTTGCACCATAGCAATTTTTGATTTTCCCTAGATTCACGTTAACCGTAGTAGAACACCATAGTAACCAGGAACTCTGTTGTGTGTGTTGTGTTGTGTGTTTACAAATTATTATAAAAAGCTTTTCAAGTTCCACAGTTTTCAACCGATCTTAGTTAAATTTTCAGGGAATGTGATGGGTCGAGTGTAGACGGTCCCCTATCAGTTTCATTGTTCCCAACTCACATTTTCATATCTACAATTATCACCAGTTACCTATTATTGGCCATCAGCCCCAGAGTTATTGGCATATTGTTTCACCAAACTCCTGTGCTACATTTTGAGAAGTCAGTGGTTGGAAATCAACTTTTCTTATTGCAATTTCCCAACCTGACCTGGACCTGGGTGGGATGTGCACATGGGCTGTGTGAAACAGGTCTTTGAAAATACTACTCATTTTTCTACCTGGAGTGTTCCTGGTGAATTTCTGCTGCTACCTGGTAAATCTCTACCCTTGGTGACGATTTGGTGCCTACTGGAACTTGGCATTACCACCATTTGGATCTGACTCAAGACATCCTTTACACCTACAAAATTCAGATAAGACCTAGTTAATAAGTGAATCTGAAAGCACATCTTTGGCATATTTATAAGGATATATCTTTCCTTTAGGTATATAAAATTCAAATTTGACCTTTTCAAGAGGCCACTTAGGACCTATGCAACTATGAGGTTGAAATTAGGGAATATTAACTAGGTACTTCCTTGAACATGAACCACTCTGAGCCTTTAGTTTTAATACAATAATAGTAGTAAAGTGAGTATCTGTTGATGTTTCATCAATTTAGTGTTATCTTTGCAGCACCCATATCTATTATTATTGCATGTAACATATCTTATAGACCAAATCGATCTAGGTACATATCATCTGAACATCCGGAAGGTGCTAGGAGGTAGTTGCTGTGGATATACAATTATCAGCTTATTGCCTACCGCATTGTCAACCATCTATATATTTTTTCCCCCTCAAGGGTATTCTTTGAAGCATTTGTATAGATCTTTGTAGTTTTCGAAGCTACCATTCTATACAGGTCATGTTACAAGCGAGTAATTGTGAACAAGTTGAAAGGCTAGTTGACGTGGGCCAGCTCGACCATTTCAAGGCAAGCTCGAGATCTCTCTCAAATTCAATATTCATCCATCTAGTAAAAATGTTTAGGTTCGTTACAAGGGTATTGAACCGGAAAAAAAGCAGGACTGTGTCGTCGTTTTATCCACGCGGGAAATAAAATTTTCTGTTTAAATCGCCGTTCCTAAATCAATGTTTATCCATTCAAACGTCACGTTGATGACTCTTCAAAAATAAGCTCCACAGGTGAGATCGCCAAGCTATCGAGTCAATCGAAAAGACGTCTTCATTGATTGGTAAGACGCCTCTCCCCCCGTTTCCCGTAAGAAAGCGAATTAAATAAGAACTAAATCGCCGTTTGTAAGATGCTGGGAAGCGATAGGAGGGAATAATGGAGCAATTCCCTTGCATGGCCGCGCCTCAACTCGGCTCGCGGGACCTCGACCAGCGACCACAAGAAGTATCTACTCTAATTGCCGGATCGGCTAATTGTTTTACAATCAAACCTTCAAGCTTCGAGTTTTTCTTTTTATTTCGCGTTTCCGCATTTGTATTCTCCTTGTAAAATCAATTTCAATTCACGTCCAGGATGGTTTATGATGTGATTCAGTGAATGGCATTAACTTGTCTCTGAATGTTATGACTCGCGTGGTTTTAATCTCGATTTTGACCGCGCCGTGATAAATTATGAAAAAAAGGCTGTTAGCTACAAGTGTTTGTAGATGATGAGTTCAATTTATGATGTACACAGGGAAAAAGGTTCGCTGACCCGTTCTTAATTTTGCTGAGTCGCCGTCAACAAAAACGTATCAGATCATAATAATATAGCTAACACTGTTAAAAAACGTTTTTCAGGCATGTAGGTACGTATGAAGTTTATTGATTTGATTCTAATACCACATCAAAACAAAACAAAACAAAATCATCTGCAACAATATTACTTGAGGCAATAATGTTTTTCCTTCTTTTTAACCAATTCATATAACTCACACATACTTAATTACCTAGTTACTTAATTTAATTCAGGTTCCACCTCACCTATACAGTGTGGAAGCGGGTACCTAAGTGACGAAAATTTTTTTTGCGTTAGTCTGCAGCAAAAACGTAGTCAAATTCCGCCAACCGCATATTTTTATCTCAATCCGTACTAGATATGATGTTTTAAAGGTTTTTCAGAAAAACAGTATTTTTTCCTTTTAAACTCAAAATTCTCCACTGCGACTCATTTAATTTAAACTTTTGACCTCATTTTCGAAATCAGCGTTGAATTTCCTATAAGAATAGTGTACTTGGGTTCTTAAGAAGGCCATTCAAAGACCTTCAAATCAGCTCAAATATACAAAATTTTTGAAAAATAAAATTTCTGAAAATCTTTAAAACTTCACTACTCTTCAAAAAAACAAAATCCTGGAAACTGGCAAATCTCATGGAAACTTCTTCATCTCAAACTTCGGTACAGTCAATTTTACTTTTACTTTGTTATTTAGGGGAGAAAATCATGTTTTAATGTTAAAAAAACGGTTAATGTTAAAAACACGATTTTCCTGAAAAAAAAAAAAAAAACCTTTAAAAATCACATCTCTAGTACGGATTGAGATTAAAAAACTTATAAACTCGTAAACGAGTTCCACTATCTGCTTTACAAGCAGATACCATGTAACATGGATATGTCTTTGATTGGGGATTTCATAACGGTTGTCCTCGAGAGTTGTTTTATTTGACAAATCCGTTACATTCGGATGTTTATAAATTTTGGTTTATTATTTCCAATAATATTGGTTTATTATTTCCAATAATATTGGTTTATTATTTCCAATAATATTGGTTTATTATTTCCAATAATAAGCCTATGTGATCGTATAGCAAAAAATTTTTATAACCCCCCTCAAACTTTGTCACTTTACGTTTCAAGGTGCGTAGAATCCAAATTTGAAATGTCCGTCCGCCGTCCGCCGTTCGCCGTCCGCCGTCCGAGCCATAAAAGGCCTTAGAATTGACTTAAAAAATCTGTTCTTTCGCACATAGACTCCACTTGGGGTCTAGTTGGTCCTAACTTCTCGCCAGCTCGATCGCTCCACTCTCATGGGTGCTATGAGCCAAAAATAGGTGAAAAAGTGTCTTTTTTTTTGTATATTTCAAGTTGTATAGAAATTGGAGATTTGTGAGTGAAAAGAAAATGTTAGCTATTAATTTTATGGAAAAAAAAGTATTCTAAATGATACTCTTCTATTCAAAAAGAGATTTTGGATTTTAGGCTATTTTTTGCAATTTCATAGATTTTTTAAAACAAAATTTAATGAAGTTCAAGTTTTTAGCATAATTTCGTACATAAATTTTTGAATGTTCTATTTCATAGTTGATAAACTTTATTTGACCAATCTTATGCTAAAAAATATCAATTTAACAATTCTTAGCCATTTTTAGTGATTTTGTCAGCACATTTTTTGAAATTTGACCAATTAGATGATATCAATATACAGTATAGGTAACACTTTTATGTGTTGGAAAGATGACTTGGTAATAAATTGTTTTGTTTATCAACTATATTAAAAAGCGTAAAATTGTGAGATTAAGCTCCGAGTTCCGATACTAAATATACTATAAGCGGCGTTTAATAATTTATTATGGACCAGAGATCTACGTAGAAGGGCTGTCTAATACGTAAATAATAAACCTTTGTGTAATAATTTGCAGCGTTTTTTCCTGGATACACCAAGATCTGAAGATGTCCTCAGTAAGAAAACGAAACGTTATCAAATAAAACAATAAATGGAATAATTTCATTTATTTTGCCTGGACCGCTTCCCGACTAATTCCAACAAAACAACGGTTTACTCATAGAAATGTTGAAAATAACTGTGGAGAGAAGCCACTACAATGAGTTGTTGTTTACAGTCGACTGTTGTCAAGAAGATGATAATGTTTCCTATGGAGTGGAGTAAATGATGCTATTGCTTTACGTTAAGAATATTGTAACCGGCTTATTAAAATTTTTTTAGTCCAATGCTTGAGGTGTGAACATTTATCACATAAATCAAGCGCTTTCCAACGAGTGGCGAACGATTTCTGTGCGATGAAAACTACGGAAGTTTCATGAAAATTTTTGGTTGACCCCCAGAGCAAAGACATATCCATGTCAATATGCGGTTGGAGGCATTTGACTACATTTCTGATGCAGACTAACGCAAAAAAATTTCCGTCACTTATCCGCTTCCACCCTGTTATAAAGGACAGTCCTGGGTGCTGGTAATCACTGGGTACTAGACTGACAACGAAAAAAACGAAAGTTCGAATTTTTGAGGTGCTCAAAGCTCAGATGATTGCATCAGATGCGAGGAACAACTCCTGAAAATTTCAGTCCGAACCGATAACCCCTTGAGGTCTCCTAAGCCCGCTTTTTGATAATTTAATTATCGATTTTAGAACACTAGACGCTTAGGACAAAAAGACGGATAGGACATGAAAGATCCAAGCGTCTGGACACTTTTTATACTCTATTCCTATGTTTTCGGTGTCGCGGAACACGATGCCGCCATTATTGCAAGCGCAGAAGCTGTATTTCTTTTGATATTCCAGAAATCAGTCCAAATAAGTGATGGAAAAAATTCATTTTTTGCCGTTTTTACTTAGTTTTGACTGGGAAAAAAATTTTTTGCGGGTCTTTTCTGCTTCGGACCTTGTTTCCTGGCTTGTTCCGAATGTAACAAGACCAATTTCGTCCTGTAATATATTGTCCTTTTGAAAATATCTGCTCAAGAGCCGAGTTAGCTTTTTTAATGGTAACCGCTCTATACTTAACAGTAGCTACGAAATCAAAATTTATCTTCCTGAAGCCCTTTTTATCCCACTATTTCATGTGCTCGTTGAAGATTAAGTGCTAGTAGTGGAGGCGTAGGGCTCGTATTTCGGTTAATAATCAAGAGCTAGGTGTCAAAAATCGGTGAATAGAGTGGATTTTTCTCATTTTTCGTCGGATTTTTTGCACAAGGTGAAATTGATTTCTCAAATTTGTTTCCCCCGGCGCAGATTAGTTTTTTAATTCACTCTAATGAAACATAACCAATTTAAGTATAGAATACTTCTGCCTTTCACTGACATCGGTCATAGATCAAAAGTTCGGTGAGAATATTTTAAATAAGTGAAATACGGATGTACAAAATAAATTCCAGAAAATCAGTGTTAATAGAAACAAAGTATAATATGCAGTGTGACAACGATTGGACAACGATTGGAAGGTCAAATTATTAAACTATTATACAGCAACACTTTCACTCAGAATTTTGCGTTTTTTCCCAGCTTTCTATAATGTCCTTCTTATTGAACGATGGAAAAGTCTTCCTATGGACGTTCACTCCATTTAACAAAAATTGGTAGGTACTGATCTTCTTGGTATGTAATGACATTGGAGAAATCTGACGCCATCTTTACTCCCCGTTCTGCTACGTCATTGGTAACTTTCCAACTCTTTATCCTTTCCAACGTCACCTTGAAAGTTGAGTGTTTCATCCACAATGAGGGATCCAACTTCAAAAATTGGAGTGGAATTTTATTTAAAATAAAAAAATCCTTAGTTCTGGATGTTACTAGACTACTAAGTTTGAGAGTCTTAACAGTGTCCTCTGGGATTGAAATTTTCGAAGGGTGAGGATCTTTTCTTCTCTTTTTTTTTCAGTCCCTTGACCATTAATCTTTTTTCTGCAAAACTAACACCGGAGTCGAAAAACCCCAAGGCAACTGTTTGTTCGTTAAGGTACCACGTATGGCCAGAGAATATACGGAATGCTGTTGGCTGACCCTTTTCTCTATTTTGCTGTACTCCAATATTTCTTTTAATACTTGCAGATCATTTCGAGGGGCTGTTGCCACTGCTTCGCAGGTGAACCAAAATTTCATATAAACATTGACAATAAAAACATTGAACGTACGGAGGGCACGTAATTGCTCATCCGACAGATCGAAATGTTCTCTGAAAATATAAATTTTTAAACAATATATTATCTTGGCCAACCATCTGGCACGGTGAACGGCTCCTGCTGCACGTATATTAATTTTTCATTTTTAGGTTTACCAAGAAAAATTAATGAAAGCTGGAAAAACTCGACGTAATCTGACCGTTCATGATTTAGTTTGAGTTGTTCCAAGATCAAAGTTGTGTGCATTTTCTTTCTGGGCTCAAGCAATTTCCAAACGGTAGAATCAGTTTCTACCGAATTATAAGACCCATGCCTTCCCAACATTGCTTAAATTTCGCAAATAGCTGAATCACCGGGCCTGTAGAAGGCTCAAAAAGTAGATCGAATAAGGCAGACTCTATACATTCCAACATATGGTGCCTGCATGCGAAATAAATTAAGTTGGATCTAGTTTTCTCGATAACAGTACGCAAGCTCCATTATTTTTACCGGTATTGCTGGCAGTTGTATCGGCACACATTCGTGAAACTGACGCTGGAACTCCTTTTTCATTCAAAACTTTGTATATCGCTTGGGCCTGTGCTTCACCCGTTCCTTCCGTTAACGCAGGGGTGGCCAAATAATTTTCTGTTCCGTCTCCTGTAAGAAGAACGACTATTCTCTCTTCACGTATGTTCGATCGCGGCCCGAGTTTTTCCATTTTCTTCCCGTCCCAATTCACTGTATAACAGTTCTCATCATATGCGGTATTATTATTGGCCAAATCCTTTCTAGCAGCATTTCGAGTTAACCGAATGTGTTCTCGAGAAACAAAAATTTTTTGAACATTTACCTCAAGAGTTGAAGCCACCGTCGCTAAAATTAGAGTCGATTTCCTGCTAGATACGCCCGCTCTATCCAAAGTATTAGCGAGGGCGGGATCCAATATCAAACCTTCTGTTGATTTTCGAGGCTTCTTGGCTGGGGGTTCTTCAAAATCAGTATCACCAGGCTGCAATTCTCGATCACTATCGTCTGATAATTCCGATTCAGCATAATTAGGTGTTAGCATCACTACGCGGTGTTTGGGCAGAGGTGGAGAAGAAATTTTAGGCCGACCGGAATTTTTAAAAGAGTCATTCTTTTTCTTGATATCACGAAAAACATTAAAATCTAAAAACAGTTTGTCAATAAACTTCTCAATTTTTTCGGAATTATTTTTTCGGCCTTTCCTGGATTTTTCTTTTTTAATCAAAACATATTCCAGGTACAAAGATTTCACTTCCCGTACTATATTACGTTTCTCGATCAAAAGTCTGGAACTGCCAAAGTACGTTTCACTTAACATATACGCAACAGCACCTGAAGCTTCGAGCACAGTTTTTTTCAAAATTATATGTTGGTAACAGAAAACTTGCAGAACTTCTTTATAAGATGGCAAGGACTCGATATTCCGAGGCAAAAAACACTTTAACGGTTCGCCCATTAACCAAGGGTCGAATTTAGCGCTGTTATTCATGTTGGAGATCTTTATTTTTTCCCCTTTTCCTACGAGTACTTGCCAAAAATATCGGTTCTTTAGAGGGTCTTGCTTGCACCGGATCACACGTTATACTGATCCCTATTGTACAAAGGCTGAATGGAGAAATTGCAGAACAGCGAGCTAGCAGGCGGTACTTGAGTTTCACACGCTTCAAACATAAACAAAAACAAAGCGCGATAGAACACGGCGCGAATTGCGGGAACCCGATTTCTTTGCCTCAAGCATTATAATACTCGGTTATTGCTGCGTTTGAGAATCTCTAACAAGTCTGGAAAACTAAGTAACTAAAATATATGTGTAAATCGTAAAAAAATGTATTTTTTAGAGTTAAGTGGGTGATTCTCGAGAAACATCAGGCAAAGAATAAGAAAAATCCACTCTATTTATCGATTTTAGACACTCATCGCGGGAATATCAATTCAAATACGGGTTATACGGCTAGGATATTAGAAGCAATATGTTCAGCAATCCCAAAACAACGAGACAATAGAAGACAAAGGGTTCCGCGACATGAAATTTTAATTTTTTAGCCACTGGTAAGTATAGAACGGTTACTATAAAATAAGCTAACTCGGTTCTTGAGCAGATATTTTCAGAAGGATAATATTTAGGACGAAATTGGTCTTGTTACATTCGGAACAAGCCAGGAAACAAGGTCCGAAGCAGAAAAGACCCGCAAAAATTTTTTTTCCCAGTCAAAACTAGGTAAAAACGGCAAAAAATTCCTTTTTTCCATCACTTATTTGGACCGATTTCTTGAATATCAAAAGAAATACAGCTTCTGCGCTAGCAATAATGGTTGCATCGTGTTCGGCGACACCGAAAACATAGGAATAGAGTATAAAAGGTGTCCAGACGCTTGAATCTTTCATGTCCTAACCGTCTTTTTGTCCTAAGCGTCTAGTGTTCTAAAATCGATAATTAAATGATCAAAAAACGGGTTTAGGAGACCTCAAGGGGTTATCGGTTCGGACTGAAATTTTCAGGAGTTGTTTCTCGCATCTGATGCAATCATCTGAGCTTTGAGCACCTCAAAAATTCGAACTTTCGTTTTTTTCGTTGTCAGTCTACTGGGTACCCATTATTATTGTAAGTACCTGTCTACCGTACCAAAAGTACTACATGTACGTTAATTATTAACTAAAATATTCAACTTTATTTAATCAAAAGTTGATAAGTTAAAAGTTCCTATATTTGATAAATGTGATGTCTATCTAATTTTTGTACTTAAGTGATTTCTGTTCCCGAAGAGGCGGTCATTATGGCGCCGAAATATCGCATAATATGAATTAAAGAAGCTCATTTCCTCAAGACTGGTGTGGGAACTAAACCAAATCAAACAAATACATACATTATTCTGAAGGTCCAGTGGGAAGTAGGGGTTGTGTTTTCTTTCACATTTTAGAAGAATTCAAACTTCACCCACTATTGGCGTAAGAAAGCAAACAGATGGTATTTTGAAAATAAACACAGGCATGCTGACGGGATGTTCAAGCATCGCAGATTCTTAGCTAAGTGTCGTGCTAAGGTAGGTAACCCTACCGTTAGACTTTTTGCATCTTCCGTGAGCTTTACCGACGCCTCCTCGCACGGTTCTGCGTCGAGCATATCAAAGTAAACGCAAGTTCACGGCAGTAGCGGCAGCCATAGCTCGTTAGTTACCGAGAAGAGGGTCCGACTACGGAAAGAAGTATGAGAGAAACGCGTGAAATACGTGACAGAAATAAAAATGATGGAGCCTCTCCGTCTTGCCTTTCTTTACGCGAAACTGCATCGTCTTTCTTGCGAATCTATGCGACACACTTTTCATGACTGGCGCCTTCCACGGTCTTTTCCCTTCGACACTGGGATGCGCGGTGCAAGACCGTGATGCATCTAAACTTGGCAAGATCCAGCAATTTCGATAGACTTTTTAGTAAGTTGATTGACTGACGGTTACATCAGTAACAAACAATAACTTGTTATTGATTTACCAAGAAATTGATCCTCGAAATTGATTTAACATTGTAACCCTTTACTTTTCGTTGAAACAATAATAATAATAATAATGTTTATTATCATCATCAACAGTGCAAATTCAGAGATGATAAAAATAAATAAATGAATTGTTTCTTGTATATATATAATACTTAGTACTTAAAATAGAAATCAATAGGTGAGGTAATTTCTAGTGAATGTGATGACCGTGCTGGATAGCCGGAGTTGATCAGACCCGAAATTATAAAATTATTTTTTTATCAATTTTTTTTTTCTTTTTAAAGTGAATATATCGTTGCTACTCAAGTTTGAAAACAAATGAGAAAGTAAATTGAGAAAATAAAAACTATCTTGTAAATTGATTTGATTCCATCTTCTGTTTATTATTCTAATTGTTAGGAAACATGTGTTTTCTTTTAGTTTTTAATTTAGCATTTCGTTTTCAGATATGAGTTTATCAATTTCTTTTCTTAATAAGTTTTCGTTATTAATATTAAGTATTTCAGTATTTTTTTCGTATTTTTTTTTTTATCAATTAGTTGCATTCCTCGATATTTAGTTGTCATTTGAGCATATTTATTAATAACTTTAGGCAGCTTGAGTCTGTATTGTTTATTATTTATTTTCCTAACGTCTATGAAGAAAGTGCTTTTTTCTTTTTTGATAAAATTGATCTCATTTTTAACGTACAGATGATAAATCGTGTCTATTAGGTCTTGGAATAGCTGATTTGTTGGTTATCGCTTAGGTTTATTAAACATAACTTTTAGCGTCATTTTTTGGATTTTAAATATCTTTTCAATTAGGTACTTGAACCCTTCGCCCCAAATCACAATTGAATATTGCATTACCGATTGAAATAATGATTGGTAAATGTTTCGTAATAAGTCTAGATAGGAATTTAATACTAAAGAGGACGTATGCACATTTCCTAAGTTTTTGACATAATTCATTTACATAAAGGTCCCACCTCATTCTGCTGTCGATAGTCACCCCGAGATACACAAGATGATCCACCCTCTTGATCGTTGGTCAGACAGAATTGACGTTTTTTCACTACCGTTTTGAAATGGTTTTCCACAACTTTGTCTCGAGTGATTTAGTTCGTAATAGGAACAAATTGTGTCCCCCTCCTGTCGACTCTCCCATGTCTGCCAACTGTCACAAGCTGCATTCAAGAAACGGATAAAACGTGAACTGCTAACTGCTAAACTGTACAGTCTTGAGGAGTTTTATAACGTTGCATTCTAGTCATACTTTCCTAGCTTGATCGTTATTCTATTTTTTCATGATGTATCTATTTTTATTATCCTCTCATTGCAATGTCACCCTTTTTTTTCTTTCAACCATAAAATTGATTATCTATAATGGTGCCTACTCATTTTATTGTGATTTATTTTTATTGTACTGACTTGAATACTTATGTACTCTCTTACATTCATGTTCTTGACATATAAATTATTATTATTTTATTATGCTGCATAGTTGTATGATTATAATATAAATAATGCACTTATAATAAGAACGTTACTTGTGGAATGTCGATTATGGTTGATACGTGATTGTTCTACTTACAATGAGTACCACAATTTTGTGTGACGTATGGTACTTTTTTAGCAAGATACTACCTTCCTGTAAATATCGAGGAAACAATAATGTTTTCAATACAATTACACGAATCGTTATCATTCAAAAATAAATAGCTTCCATATTTTCAAGATTTGAACTGTGTTTTTAAATTTACATATATGTTGTGTGCTATGTGATATATTATGATTTTTGGTATTTACCTCAAGAGTTATTACACAGTTTGAACTTTCAAGATCTAAGAAGTGTTGTTATTAATCATGAACCCATTTAATCTTGAGGACTGAGTGATTGGGGATAGACACATGATTTACCAGGCCTTTCCAGACAACATCAGAAGTTGGGATTATTCTCACCGCCTTATCATCACAGAATTTCTCCATCATCATATTTATGACAGAAGCAGGCATGCAAATTGTTATAATGAAGACGTCAGTCTTTACGAATTTCATTCTCATAGTGATCGTTCTTGTTAGGAATTCGCTAATGGACAGTAGTTGAGAAGGTTGAAAAGGTTGTGGAGATAACAGAACGGAAGGGACGTCCGTCAGGGCTCCCCCTCCTGCCTTAGTCTAGCTCAGCGACTTTGAACTAAGACTCTTCCTGTGTAACTGTGCGTGCATTGTGAAACGCAGTGAATGTTTTTGTAAAGCCAAGAAGGACTTGAAGGTCTGGGAGGTGCTGCCTCCCAGTGGCTATTTTATGTAACATGCCAAGAAAATGAAATCGAAAGGTTCCTTGCCCTACTTTACTCCGTCGACGTCATTGTCTACGTAAACTTTACACCTACCACAGCTGTTTTGAAGGTCATGGGCTGTCAACCCCGAAGAAGGCGAAAGTTTTGTCTCGTGCTAACCAAATGATGACATCTGAGAAGTGTAACTAGCCTACTGCCAGGTGCCCTGCCATTAAGAGAATTGGCCAGTCAACCCCCTGGGTCATCTTTTTCATAAAAGGTGAGCAAATCACATTCCAGTTTGACAGTGTTTCAGAATGCTCTCTCTTCGGACTGGGCCTTGATTTAAAATTTGAGTGAAATAAATTGGTGAAAACTGTAATTTTACATGGATTAGGTGAACCCAGAGTTACTTATACAAGACAGGTATAACCTGTAGTTGTCAATAGGTGTACATTGAAAATTTTGTTCCATTCACCTATAGTTCCAGAAAATTTTTTGAATGTTTTTATTATAATAGTTCGTGAAATAATTTCACATGATTATTACAGATCAACACTTGTGTTTTAACAGCTGCAGTTAACCTGCCTCTAGAGAGTGCAAGTGACCACCAATATTTTCGTACTATATGGTACATTTCTCCAGATTCGATTGCTGCTCTACTAGTGTTTTCTAGCTCATCATCTGATGAAGTTTCAATCAATATTTCATAAACCTGTTGATGCTCGTTTCTGTGATGGTAATGATGTATCATTATTTTTAGCCCACAGTTTTGGAACGTATTATAGGTGGCATAGCCTACGATTTTATGTGACATTATGGTTCGATTTTATGGGTGACTTTCTTTTCACACCGTTGGCTTGTAAATTAGATCTCGAATGGTTAGAAAATGCTGAGTGTGTCCTCACTGAGGCTGGATTCTCTTTGAAATGTTCAGGTACCTATTCATTCCTAGTTCCACACTTGTGCTTTTATTGTGTTTAATGATTTTGTGTATCTACCTAAAGAGTTATTACACAGTTTGAACTTTCAAGATCTAAGAAGTGTTGTTATTAATCATAAACCCATTTAATCTTGAGGACGGAGTGATTGGGGATAGACAAACAAATGATTTACCAGGCCTTTCCAGACATGACATATATACAGGGTGAGTCTCTCGCAAATGCAAAAAAAAATTGGGTAAAACTACATCAAAATGGAGTAAAATGCCGCCAACTGCATATTTTTATCTCAATCCGTTCTCGAGATATGATTTTTTAAAGGTTTTTTCAGGAAAACCGTGTTTTTATCCTTTTAAACTCAACTTTCTTCACTTTACTTCATTTAATTTTAATTTTTGACCACATTTTCGGAATCAGCACTAAATTTACTATAAGAATAGTGTACTTGGGTTTTTGAAAAGTACCATCCAAAGGCCCTCACATCAGCTCAAACATTGACGATTTTGAAAAAATAATATTTCTGAAAATCTTTAAAACTTTACTACTCTTTTAAAAAGAATCCTGGAAACTGGCAAATCTCATGAAAACTGCTTCATCTAATATGCTTTCCAACGGTATTATCAATTTTACTTTTATTTTGTTATTTAGGGGAGAAAATAATGTTTTAATGTTAAAAAATGTGGGTTTTTCAATGAAATTGTTGGTTTTCTCAAAAGATGACCCTCCATGAACCATCGAGTATGGGGTCGGTTTCTATGTATTTTTTCACGCTGTATCGAATGGAAACTCTTGCAGATCTCTCAACTACGTTATAATCGAGTTTTACACTTTAATTAACTAGTTTTACCCCATAACACACATACATTTAATCGTAACAAACAAACTAAACATTTGCGATTTTAAGTGTAAAACTCGGTTATAACGGAGTTGGAGAGATCTACAAATGTTACCACTCGATACAGCGTGAAAAAATACATAGAAACCGACCCCATACTCGTAGGTTCATGGAGGGTCATCTTTCGAGAAAACCAACGATTTCATTGAAAAACCCACATTTTTTAACATTTAAACATAATTTTCTCCACTAAATAACAAAATAAAAGTAAACTTGATTATGCCGTTGGAAAGCATATTGGATGAAGCAGTTTTCATGAGATTTGCCAGTTTCTAGGATTCTTTTTAAAAAAGTAGTAAAGTTTTAAAGATTTTCAGAAATATTATTTTTTCAAAATCGTCAATGTTTGAGCTGATGTGAGGGCCTTTGGATGGTACTTTTCAAAAACCCAAGTACACTATTCTTATAGTAAATTTAGTGCTGATTCCGAAAATGTGGTCAAAAATTAAAATTAAATGAAGTAAAGTGAAGAAAGTTGAGTTTAAAAGGAAAAAAACACGGTTTTCCTGAAAAAACCTTTAAAAATTCATATCTCGAGAACGGATTGAGATAAAAATATGCAGTTGGCGGCATTTTACTCCATTTTTTATGTAGTTTTACCCAAATTTTTTTTGCATTTGCGAGAGACTCACCCTGTATATTATTTGAGTTGTCATATATATATTATTTTGAGTTGGTGGGAAAATATAGGAAACAAATAAATATATAACTTACGAAATTGAGATTATTTCGCCGTATCGGCGTCGTCAGCTCTAGTACGATACGGCGAAATGTTTTCAATTTTGTAAGTTATATTTATCTATTTCCTATATTTTCCGATCATCTGCAACACCTCAAAATAATATTACACGCGATTGTTTTGTCATCCTTCACCAAAACTATATAGGTATGTATATAAATATATACATTACTTTCGAAATAACTGGATGAAGCTAAGGAACACAAGGTTGAAAAGCGGAGTAACTTGGGTCCGTTCCCAGTTTCCTTTCCACCTCCGCGCGTGGAAACAAACGACACTCAGCTTGTGGCTAATTGCTTCTAAAGGGGAACTGAGGTTAGAAATAGTGTAATTGTAAAAGGGAACCTCCTTCCGATAAACTACCAAGCTCCTGTTGGTATTTACATCCCAGTTGTGTTAATTACCTTGGGAGAATCTCGCCACAACTCCATGTCCCTCCTGTTACGTCTATGGCTGTAGGTTCTTCTATAGTACTGTCGACGGCTTGTAGCCTATGGGAACATGGGTTTTTAGTATCATTCGACACTGATGTCCTTGAGTTAACAGCAGGTTGACACAAGAGATCTACCTATCCACTAATTCTCTAATATTAATATATTCTCAGGAAATATAATCAGTAGAGTTAGGTACGGATGTTTGCATATAGTAATGTACAGGTTTTCAGCATGGGACATGCTTTTGCCCGGATTCCCATGCTAATAATGTTACGGTATACCTTCACGAAACAGTGTGAGATAATTTGTGACAGGTTGAATTTAAATAAAGTAGGTATACTTCTACATGTTACAACTTGTAGGTGAACTTGTGAGTTGGCTTGTAGTTACAACACCTGACAATTGAAAAAATGGATACGTCTTATTGCATCGTAAATAATTTCAAAAAACCTCATACCACACCTGATTGGCAAAATTAGAACACGAACCCACCAATTAGGAACTTTTATTCAAAAAATGACATATACGCCCTATCTCATCATACGGCATTGGAGTCTGGTGAACATGCTCCCATTCGGAATTCAAGAGAATTGAATCACAACATAATTTCACCCTTCAAAAACACATTATGCACACTCCTCCTATAGTTCAAAATTCAACACTTTATCTCGATTATAACCTGAAAACACCTCAACAACACCGCATCAAACCTCCTTCGTGGAACACAACCTCAACCACCCATACCGATTTGTTTGTGATGGATTCGAACTTCCAGAATTTTGGAGACTGAATAGATCACGGCATATTTTTTATGCCACCGAACAGTCGAGATTTTTCGTGAAACTTTGTGATTTGTGGCTTTTAATCTCACCATGTTTGAGTGTAAAAAGAACAACCAATATGTTTATGATGAAAGTGTTGAAAACTTTACTTCATTTGGAAACGTTATAAATAACACTTTCAATCAGTAAAGAACCTAAAAAATAAAATAAATAAAAAAGTAATAAAATACAATAAAAATAAATAATAATAATTTCTTAACTATAATAAGATCGCAAAAAAATCTTGGGTCTAAACGCTGAAGAGTGGTGAGCATAATACGTCTTTCACCTGCTTTTCAAAATTTAGCTGCATAAGTAGAATATCAAAGAAATTAGCTCCGGAGATTACAAGGCCACGGTAACACTAGCCATCATGTGCATGTAATCACTACGAGTCGTTTTTACGTGTCATTGTTTTGTGTAGTTGTTGGATGACAATTTTCGGCAAGAAGTTCTCCATAAAAACATATTATACTTGAAAGGTAAACATCGACAGATCCCCTGATTACTACCCAATGGAAAACCACATGTGAGAAAAACACAGTTACTTCTCACAGTTATCCAAATTTTGTAGCTGGTGAGGTTGTGAGGAACAAAATATGTTGGTATCAGGAGTACCAGGGGTAGGCAGAAAGGTTTCGTGTGGATTCGATTTTGGAAGTGGTTTGGATGATTTTAATTTATCAATTTTTTAATTTTGTTTTGTGTGGATTTAGAAAAGTCACAACTTTTTGTATAAGATTTGTTTGTTTGTCTAAGCAAAAACAAATTTAGTCCTAAGCAGTAAACCTTGACAGAACATGGAAAATGTTCCTTGGGAGAACAGGAGAGAATTTATGTCACTCAGCTGATTAGGAAGGAGCCCATCATTTCAATCGTCTCTTAATGCCCCAGAGAGTCTCCCTATCAAATTTCAACTTCCAGTTTCTTTCCAATCTAATAGTGATTGCAATCATGTTTACAAAATTTACTGAGAAGGATAACCTGTATGTAAACAATTATTTAGACAACCACGCTCATTGTTGTACCTCAGACTGTTGGCCACGCACTGCGCTGTGGTTAACATAATGCGGTTAGGTAAATCGAGATTTTTCCAGTGACTGGCGAACGATTTTTGTACGATGATAAATGCCTAGGATACAGTTATGTAGCAAACATTTGGTTGTAAGCGATAATTATCAGAAAATAGGAGCGTAATGCACTAAATGTCAAGAAACGGTAATTTTGTCTCATTTTTGGCCGATTATGATGGCTAAAACATATTCCATGTTAAAACCAAGTGAACAACACAAACAACAGAACAGGGGAGCAAATCCAATACAATAGTGCATTGATTCAATGAGATGGAAGGCATACGGAGCGAAGTGTTTACGTAGGACTTCCCAGAAGGTTAAAGAAGGGGAAATTGGCTCATTGAAACGTGGAGTCTAATGTAATAAATTTAAAGTTGTCCAACGAGTGGTGAACGATTTTTGTAGAATGGGAAAACAGGAAGTTACCAATCGTATATTCTCTTTAGTATCGATTGGCTGTGTCTGAACTATAATAGAAAACCGAAATTTTTTTGTCGGACAACAATATTTGGAATGACCCCCAAAGCTAAGACATATCCATGTCAAAAGAAACTTTTCTTACCACTAATCAATGTCACTATTTCCCAAACCATCATAGAAAATGTGATGTGAATTCTAACCGTGACATTTCATCGGCTTCCCTTGTACCAAAATTAAATTTAACTATCCAAACACCAATTTATTCTCATAAAATGTCGATTCATCATGAAATCGATTTTTATATTTCCTCCGTTGCAGGGATTAAGGATGAATCGTGATTTCCCATGTAGTTTGGTAAACATTTATTAATCAAATGGCTACTCACAGTACTCACTTTTTTCTTTACATTTATGACAAGGTTTGCACTAGTTTATTTAGGTACGCCTAACAATTAAATAATACATCTACAGGTAACAAATGGACACGTAGGAACTAACACCTATTAATAATTGTTGATAATAAGGATCGAATATCCCAAATTAACATCACTCACTAACTGCCTCTAATTTTTATCTAACTTCCAATCGCAAAACTTCAAGAATCAATCAATCTGTACGTGGATTCGTAGACGAAATATAAAGTACTAGAATAGATTATAATATTAACAGTTTTAATAAAATTATAGTAATCCTGATTACATTACAGGGTGTGTTTGGACCACTGATATGTGACACAACTTTCATGAGACTATTCTCATCTTGAATATAAATATTTACATGTAAATAAAAACAAGAAAGTGATTCAAAATTTACGCTACGTACACTGCCTACGATAACATTGCAACTATCATAATGACTGCAGTTTTTTCTCTCCGTAAAACGTTGATGTTGGTTTCACTTTTTTGTCAAATCAGTGATGGATTCTTCGGATTTTTTCGATGACCGTATATCTGAATCAATACAAAGCGTTTCAACTTTGGAGTATTTACATAATCACATGAACTACAATTGGTTGAGTTTTGCTTAAGGGTGCACGTTTTGTTAGAAACAATGAATGGCTTGGTGGAAATGAGAAATATACCTATTTAAATTGCATTCGGAATGATTCCAATATAAACGCAGTACAGGGAACGAGAAGCATTAAATAATTGTAAATTAGTGTTCATTCTTGATTGTAGGAAATCTATTGGAAAAAATGCTTGAAGCCCAAAAGTAAACAATGTTGCAACTTAACCCAAGGTATATAGGTACTATCTTTTGTGATAAATTGGGAACTTGGCATCATACATCGATTAACTACATTTCTTTCTAACCAATATTGTCGTGGTAGTGTCTTGTCATAGCACGGAACGAGGCACAACTAGCGTTAGCTTTTGAATTATCACCTTATTTTTCGGCACTGACTTTGACAATCAGTTACCTATCTAGCAACCAGTTGGACAAATGGATCAGAATGATATGTAGGTATAGTTTGGTAAAGTGGATGTTCTCAAGAACGCATCTCAAAAATAAACAAAATATGCTAAACCAATCCTTTTAGTAAAATAAATAATAGTTCGATACATAGGTCAGAATAATGTGTATAGTTTGGTGGTGCGGATAATCGTAAGTTGTGAAGAAGTGTAGATGAATGTTGAAAGCATAATATAGTTCAAGAACTTGTTACAAAAGCGTTAGTTGTGCCTCGCTCCGTGGTACGGCAAAACACTGATATATTTTGTTGGAAAACTTGCATTGCTCACAATGGACATCTCTAAATGATTTAAAAGTAGAGCCCCAGAGACCGGGTGCTGGAGGGGGTGGAGTGCGCGAAATATGGTCACCTAAGGCCATCTACACACGGACCTACTGAAAAGGAACTGATTGGTGACGAAAATTACCAACCAGTCCGTTTTGAGTCACTTGCTGTGTTATCAAATGGAACGCCGCAGACGGGGCTACTGATTACGGACTCGTCTGTGATTCACAGAAACCAGTTAGTAACTAGTCGCCTGGAGACTGACATGTCGAGTAGCCCAGTGATTTGAGTTTGCAGTTTCTTTCCGGTTTCCAGGATGAATGACCAAAAAGTCAACCTCTTGCTGGTGGGGGAAGTTGAAAAACGTCCAATTTTGTACAATTTTCATCTTCCGGGGTACTCGAAGAAGCATGAAACCGAAAAGGCGTGGATTGAAGTGATTGAGATTTCCAGTTCCTTTACAGCAGGGGTGCTCAAACGGTCGATCGCGATCGACCAGTCGATCGCGAGTGCTTTTTGAGTAGATCTCGAGAAGAAAAACTGACTGACATCACAATGCACTTAAACACCATTAACTTGGAGCTTCAAGGTAAAGGAAAAACTATTATTGAGATGATTAGCGCAGTAAACGCATTCAAAAGTAAATTGCAACTTATGATAGATCAACTGAAAAGAAAGGATCTGAAACATTTTCCGTCTTTGAAAGCAAGGATTCCTCAGTTGAATTATGATACGTATGAGGCTGAATTATCAAATATTTTGGGACAATTCGAAATGCGTCTTTATGATTGCAGTAAATTGGCAAATATAGCATCATTTATGAGTTATCCTTTTTCATGTAAAAACATTGAGGAATTAGCTACTGAAGTAGCAAGTCAGTTTAATATGAACTCATGTTCTGTTGAAAATGAGTTGGTGCAGATTATATCAGATATACATCTCAAAGCTACAGCATCTGCAACAAATTTCTGGTGTTTTATATCTGAAGATAAATATCCGAATCTAAGGCAAATCGCCCTTCAACTGACGGCAATGTTTGGGCCAACTTACTTGTGGGAGTCTGCATTTTCTGAAATGAAGATAATTAAGTCAAAATATCGCAATCGCAATGTCATCATGCTTGCGATTGGCACTCAGTGGTTACGCACCATCTTATGAAAAGTATGCTGAGGACATGCAGTGCCACGCTCCAACATCCAAAGTCACTCCTTAGTTGAGTTTAACACCATATGTAACTCTTTTGTTTTGTAACAACGAATAAACTCGCAATTTTGAATGACTAGGAGTTTTTTCATTGATATTGTAGAGAAGAACTTGAGTAAACCTAACCCAAACCTTGACTAAAATAATGTAAATTGTGCGGAAAGCTAATATCTATATATGCTACGGTACACCCTACCTAGGTAGGTAGGGTGTATCGTGTATGTACGACAACCCTGCATCACACATACTTGCAGCCTCTCAGAGTCGATCGTAAGTAGTCTAAAAATATTGAGGTAGATCGCCATCAGTTCAAGTTTTAGCACCCCTGCTTTACAGCAACGAACAAGCGGCGGTGAAAATTCCTTTCAAGATAAGGGTGGACCCAGAACCTTCTGCTCATTCTTTTTCTATACCTAATGTAATAATAATTATGATGGCTTCATCTTCGCTGGATTCACTGTCCTCCGAAGATGACAAAACGACACTTGTTGAACGTTTGGCGTCCATGATAACACTGAAACCTGCAGATTTTGATCACTAATGAGTAGCCTCGTGTGTGGAGACGGGTTACCAATCAGTCACTAACTAGTTTCTAACTCGAGTTACCAACCAGTTGCGTTCCTTCTCAGTAGGTCCGTGTGTAGATGGCCTAATTTTCTCTTTGGAATAATGTAGGGGGGTCCTTAGGAGTAATTTTCTCACAACTTCACATTTTCCGGGCAAACGGTTGGTTTTAGGAGGGAAACTATGAGATTAAAAGTTATGGGCGTCAAAAATACAACTTTACAAACAATAAGATCAAAATCAATATTGTACGATAAGTGGTTACAAAATTAGCAAGAATCAAAGATAGGGCACCAGATGCGGAACTCCCATCCCCTCCTGTCATTAGGCACCACTTTTTCTGGTGGAATGAAACATTTTCCTACTTTGGGACTTCCCTCTCCCTTACAATAATCCAAAGAGAAACTGAGGTGACCATATTTTGCACACTCAGCCCCCTCCAGCTCCTGCCTGAGCTAGAGTAAGGTATAGGAGCGTCACTTCGACTCTCTTCATAGATCTCATGTAAAGCAGATAGCTTCGATCAGCACCTATAGTGGCTATACTGCACCAAATTTCTGTGCAATAGTAAACACCTCATTTTTTCCAAATCGTTCCTTTCAATTTATTGTGGTAACTTACTTCGCTGCATTTATGTCTGATAAGACGACACTCTTCTAAGTTGCTTAGATATCAACGCAAAGGTATGCGGTGTTTGTCTGTGCCTTTGTGATATTTACTGTACTAGCGGTTCGTGTGATTGCCAGCCTATAATTATCTCGATAAATAACAAATTAAGATGCTGAAATGAAAATGTATAATCGGATAGATAATGAAAAAAAAGAAGAAGAAGAAGAAGAAAAAACAATCTCCAAAAATACGATAAGATGAGACTCAAAAGGTTAAATAAGGTTGTACACAGTGGATCAATCCATGAGATTAGTCCTACGGCTTCCATCATTTCAGACAATGTCAATGTACAGGGACCAACAAAATCCAAAACCATATCCCTAGTAGGTATTTAAATGCCTGTACATGATTTCATGGTAGAAAAAGTATCCAGAGTGTGATGCGATCTATTGGAATCATTCCGGTTCTTGTTTGAAAGAGGAGAAAACATAATGGAAGATCTCTTTCAGCATTTGTCTCGGCCCCACAGCACCGTCCGGCTTGTCGGGCTCACAGCGTTCTTTCGCACTAACACACACGGACCCTCCGGCGAGGGCTTGCTGAGATCAGTAGATGTCCGTGAAGCCGAGCGTCTGCTGATGGTGGAGGTCCTCGAGGGAGGTGACTGTCTCAGTAACTATCAGAGGCGGTTGAGGGCAGTTACCGTTTCCCACGCCTTCCTGTCTCATCAGGTTCCGTCTCCACTTGGCCCTCGCGTTTTGGAACCAGACCTGAAAAAAATCACCGCCGTAAATAAAACAAATGCACTCCTAGAGAAAGAAAACAAAATACCTATTTATAATATTATACGATATCTTCCTATTTACGAAGAACACATAAATCAAGAATATATTTTACGGTGAACAGGAACGAATTTATCTCTTTCAGCCAATCAGGAAACAACCCATTTTTTTCATCTCAATGACCCATCTCACCTTATCGAATTTCAACTTCTTTAGGTGAACAGGAGATAATTTAGCTCATTCAGCTGATTAGGAAAGAGCCCATCATTTCAGTAATCTCTTAATAACCCAGAGAGTCTCCCTATCAAATTTCAACTCCCTAGGTTACTTCAGTTCTGATATTCATGTGGCATATCTTCTGGAGTTTTTGTATTTCATGCTCTTGATCCCTAAAATGATAATTAATGTGAAATTTCCCAAAAGTGGATCATCCCTAAGGCGGTTCTTTTTTAAAATTTGGAATGGTCTGCCTGTAAGTATTAGGTCCTTCCATCGCTAAGTGCCTTCACTTCTGCCCTTAGGGAGCATTTCGAGTAACGAGCTTTTTAGCGAATTTTTGAAGAAAATTAAGTTATTGCTCTCGCCTCAAAATTTGTAGAATGTGAATTTTTGAAAAAAATTTATGCAGAAATCCGTTTCAGGCTATTCTGAATCATATTCTGAAGTTTAACGCATTTTTTTATGTATGTATATATGTATGTATGTATGTATATATGTATGTGTCATTCCAGACGATAACTGTCCATAGAATTGTGCTAGAAACTTCAAACAAATTTTAAAATGTTAAGGACACAAAACGAAAGTTCAAGTTCGTTGGCCAGCATGATCGGATTACATCTTCGGGTTGAAATTTTCAAAAATGTAGTCAAAAATTTCAAAATAGCCTGTTTTTTTGCGATTTGTTGTGCGAAATAATTATTTCAGCATACTAACATGTGGTATATTCGGAATCAGCGTAAAATTTCCTATAAGAATATGTATCAAGTTTTCAATAATTTCAAAGTTGAAAAATCAGTAAAAAATCGAAATAATGCCGTTCGCTAGTTGTAAAAATTGGTAATATTTGCATGAAACATTGTCCAAATTCAGATTGAACTACTCTTATGGAAGTATCCCTGTATAACCAATCCTAGAACCATGCTGTTTATAACGTAGGTAGTAGGTGCTTGTTAAAAAAAAAAAAAAATGTAATCACAACTGATGACACTTCCCCATAATTTAGGCTGTCAATAGATGCACAGAGACTACAGTTTGTCTGTCAATTTCTTGCTGTAGGATACTAGATTCGAATGCAACTGACTTTATATCTCTCGTAATATAAAGCCTCATCATCGATTGGCTGTGGAAATACGTTTCTTTCATATGACGTCGGTATGTTATTTTATTTTATGTCAAGATTTATGATGTTATGATAGGATACTGTTAAGATTTCAACTGCCTTCAATACTGACCACATGGGACATCGAAATCTATGAATATTTACCTACATTTGTCTTTAAATCTACAAGATTAGTTTAATAATAATAAAGTATGAGTACCTCCTAATTATTTTTAATAATTTGATTCCATGTTTGTCTATCAAAATCATAAACTAAAATTTCTCTACACGATCATTTGCTACTGAAATGTCGAAGATTTCTTCAAAAATTCGCTCATGGGGTCATGCTGCATGACTGGACTTTTTCTTTCTCCTTCCTCTTCTTCTTTCCTCCTGTACCCTATCTTTCCTCATCATCTTCACCCCCCCCCCCCCACCACAACTTTTAATCATGCCTCTTCTAATTTCATCTGTAATGTATTCGATCATTTCTTCCCATTGTTACTTTTGTTCCCCATTTCTCCGAATTGTATTACTGTATTTTTGTCAATGGTTACTGATTTTATTTTTATTTTGTCAATATTTATGGTTTTTTCTGTATTCAGAGCTAGGCGGGAACTTGGTCCTATTCTGAATAAACGGTTTTATTATTATTATTATAAATGTGAAAAGTGTCATCTTACTGGGGGCTTTGGAATCTCACTACGAATCGTGAAATTTTTTGAATTTTAAAAGTTTTATAAATTGTGAATATCTATCATGAAAGGATAGTGATTTTGGTGTCTACTTTCGGTTAAGAACATAACCGTGCAGGACCTTAGGTATTTGTTATAACAATCAGAGCAGTACCTACTTGTCTGAGTTTGGGGGTCATATTTTCGATTTGAGTAAGTGGTAAGTGATTCTGGAAGTGGAGGAGAGTTAACTGGAAGAACGTGCAATGAGTTTTACTCGTGAAATGAATGGATTTCCCTCTAGTGTAATCTATCCAGGCCTCACCTCTCAACAGATAGGTCATGTTGTTTTAAAGTTCAGTTTTGTTTTTGACATTTTCATGTCTTTGCTATGGCACACAACCAAATTTTCGTTATGTTACGTTACGTAACGAAATATGCTCAATTTCTGATGATTTCCGCTTACAACCGAGACGTTGCTAGGGAAATGGTACTTCGTCGTTTTTCATCCCACAAAATTCGTTCACCATTCGTTCGAAAGCTCTCGATTTATCCAATCATATTATGTTAACTACTGCGAAGTGCGTGGCCAACAATCACAGTTATGAGCATGGTTATTTGAATTATTGTTTACCCACATGTGATCATTCTCAATAATTGATATTGTGAACATGATTGCAACCGCTTGTTAATTTCTGATTGCATACGAGTCTGCTACACATACCTACGCGTCTGCAACTGAAGACAGGAAATGTTCCAATGTGTTGCAGACTCGTATGCAAGCGTTTCGTCTTTACATTCTTTCAAAGTCTTTTTTCATTATATACCTACTTATATACTAGATGAGTCGGGGTCAATCTCTGACACGCGTGATAATAATCATTTTCACGTTTTACCTATTCATTCCTTTGCCTACCTAGTTGATGGAGAGTCCCGTTCTTGCGAAGACGTTCTGATCTCTTCCGTGGCTCTCCTGATGTTTTTTATTGTATTGTTTTCAACTTGAAGATTGGATTGTTAGAGAGGATTAATGCTTAATATTGAACTACAGGAGGAGAAGAATGGAAAGAAGAAGAATTTCTACACACTCTTGAGGCATACATAAGTATGCCCCTTGTAAGTAACGGGGAATATATAATAGAGAGTTCCTAGAGATCCGTCGGTCTCAATACGGCGTGCGGTTACGAGACCTTGAAGTCACGTCAAGTCCTTAACTGATCTAGTTGTAACGCTAAATCCATGGAAGGAGGAAATTATCCCTAGGAGGTTACTTGAGTCCATGGAATGATGTTATTTTAGACAATTACGTTTTTTCCCGATTGCGATCCGTTAACGTATCTGTACGGAAGGATGCGTCACCTTAACTCATTGCGTCAGAGTTACGGCGCCAGATTGTCAATACCGCACGACGTATTGTAATTTACCTATATACTAGGAACTTCCTAATGTTACGGCAAAATAGAATGAGCGCACGGTATATTTTTTTGAAAGCACGGTTGGAAGAAACATTCACTGTTAGAGAATACATTGCTCTGTAGAAAAAAAAAAAAAAAAACTTTGCACGGCGATTAAAACATTGAACGTTGGATAATAATTAATTTGGAAAATTATGTTATGTTATATTTTGGAATTTGTCAACTGTGACAATTGAGTTTTGAGCAGAGATGCACTACAAGAGTCACGTTAACGTCTCTATAAGAGTTCTCTTACTCTCGGGCTTACGAAAACATTACGAGAAATCAATGCGAAAAGGTTAGCATTCATCGTGCTCGCTCTAACAGCTTGTTTTCGTGTTTACGAGAAATACCAATACGAGAAATACAAAAATCTCCAATATGTTGCTCGTTGTCTCAGATAAAATTTGTACAAAATTAATGAATGGATAGCGATGGTTCAGCCTTTTATAGCTCGTCTTAAGATAATTGACCTAACACAAGTTGTCAGATGAATTATACCCTTGAGTAAATTTCTTTTTATTTTAGTCCTCCTAACTTGTTCTTTTTCAAAGAATATTTCCGATTAAAATATCGTTAATCCGGCATCGAATTACCATTTACACCTCGAGGGTGACAGTTACGCTCATTACGGACCCTCCCGTGCTAATGGCTATATAAGCGCCACGTGCTTCCGAACAACGTCCGGCGCCATTCCAAACCCCTCGGGCCATCATTTGGTTTGTTAAACATCGTACCTATTGTTAATTTAATTGAGAATAACAACGATTATACATTCAGGATTGTTAATTTTTACAAGTAGGGTCAAGAGCGGTCTTTTAACCTGTCTACAGTTGTCGGGCCGAGAGCGGCAAAAAACTCAACTACAAACTACGATAACACCACGAGATTTTGAAGCATATTTGTAAAAAACGTAGCTACTGCAGTGAGTATCAGTTACCTAAATTTTCGGCAAGTTTTCTTCATGGAAATTAGTTTTAGAAACCCAGAATTTAATCCGACACAAAAAAATTTTGGTTTAATATCTAAAATTAAAAAAACTGTGTAATGTCAAACAAAACAAAAACGCTGCAAACTATTACACAAAGGTTTATTTCTATATTAGATAGCCCTTCTACGCAGATCATTGGTCTATAATTATTATTAAGCCCCATACATATCTAGTAAATGATCAAAACTGGGCGCATCTGCCTCCCAAAAGGGTTCACACCTTCACAGCTCAAGACCTCACAATTTTACAGTTTATAGGAGGTGAATGTTGAGAATTTTTCTAAAAATGTCAAAACAACAAAACAATAAAATAAGTAAAACGGTAGGACGAAAAGCCTCGTCGGTTCAGAAAGAAATTAGTCTCGGAGGTTCCGAAGCTGACGGAATAACACGAGAACTGAGAATATTGCAGCAATATAAAATAACCAGGTGACTCAGAAAGAGTCATCCTAACACTTAGACCACCGAGAAGTTTTAACGACCCTCTGTTTGCGCGCGAATTGAAAAGAACCAGAACTTTTTGTTCAAACTCTACTTACACACATCAAAAAGCGTTAAACTCAAGGAATTTCAAAACGAATTTCCATCATTGCAATAGCTTCGTTTTCTTAGAAAATTGGCTAAAACGTTCCGACCTTGGTAGACTCGGAATTAATTAACCTTCTGTTGTTGGAATAGACATGATAATTTAATTAAGAGTAATTCCCAAGTATTTACTCATCTATAATTTAACAAATGAATATAATTGAAGTAGGTAGTTAATTCGATTATCTACCTACGCTTCACGAGCCCAATAGGATACAGAAGTTATAATAAACTCAATTTCGGTAAGTAGAAATGCTATTTGAATTACATTATCAGCTGATACAGTTGTCATAGTTTTCAAGGCAATTTCTGATATGTTTTACACGAGACCCTCTCGAACGATCAAGTTTGTCCCCCACCCCGGCAATTACTTGGAACCGTTCCCTACTAGAAGAACTGTGAGTTCTTCAATTCCGTTCAACGCGGAGCAGCTCATGAGTCACAAATGAAAAGTCACATTTACGTTTCTAAAGTGTTATGTGATCGTGTTATGAGACCACGAAACTATACACTTCATTCTGATCAACATATTCAACTAATCTTCATTTTTACTAAGGGATTGACTACTTGATGTTATGTATTTTTGAGATGCGAGCTTGCGAGCATCCAGACCACCAAGCTATACACTTCATTCTGACCTACATGTCCACTAAACAGGTTGAACGGAATTGAAGAACTCACAGTTCTTCTTGTAGGGAACGGTTCCAAGTAGTTGCCTTGGTGGGGGACAAACTTGATCGTTCGAGAGGGTCTCGTATGTTTTACTGGTTACAATTCACTCCCCATTTCCATAATAATAATAATAAAAATAAAAAAAATATTCACTCCCGTGTTGTTGTCTTTTTTCTTGTAGATGTTTTGCCCTAAGGGAAAACAAACGAATAAACGCAGAGCGACCGGCGTGGTTTTGTTCGATTCTTTGGGCGGATACCTATAAATCAGACTAAACAAATTTTCTGTTACATAGAAAGATTTCCAGATTTCGAGTTTTGGATATTTCAGCCCTTAGGTTCTACCCTTTAGTGTTGAACGCGATGCCGATGTTACTGGCACATCCCCGGCCGATAAATGATTTTTAAGCCAAATTTCTTTGGTCCAATCATTTGAGAAAAGCTTCAGACGGCGGGCGGACGGATTTTTTCTCTTCGATTTTTGGATTCTACTCATCTTGAAACGTAAGCCAACTTTTTATCTTAGTCGATTACAAAGGTTCATTATTGAAAATAATAAACCAAAAATCAATCTATAAGTATTTTAATTGAAAATTAAAAAAATATTTAAATCTATGTATCCTTTTAGGTGATTCCTAAACTTGAAATCGAGAATAAAATCCATACTTCCTCGAAAAATATTTCGACTTCCTCAATAAAAATACAAAACAAGGTTAATTTTTACGCCGGCGCTTTTCTTTAACAAAAAAAATTTAAATTAAAACATGTCTTAATAAAAAAAGCTACAAATTATTACACAATGGCTTATAATTTCTGTGTTAGATAGCCCTTCTACGCAGATCATTGGTCTATAATTATTAAACCCCGTATGTAATATATGATCAGAACATGGCGCACTGTGGCTCCGAGAAGGGTTCACACTTTTGTAGTACCAAGACCCCGCAATTTTACGCTTCACAGCAAAAATGTTATGAAAAAACGGGAAAATGATGCTTGAAGTAATTTTTGTTAGCGCATGCGCAGAATGGAGAAATGATTTGAAAAAATGAAATTGTAAGGGAACAATGTACAGCCTAACCCACATTTTCCCAGAAAATGCAATCAAAATCTGATGAAAACTGTTGAAATTAGGCTCGTTTATAAAATAATACATATTTGCGCATGCGCAGTAGCTACTAATGATAGGATTATTTTGTAATTTCTAGGGAAAGCTCAGTCCTCAGCCCTAGTCGTCCAATCCCTCTCAAATTTGGTGCATAGTTGGGGATTATTCCATGTTAATTTCAACATGATTGCATCAGCATTAGCTCCTGCCCATGCTAGAAAGTGTACTCCCAGCAACAAGGTTTAGTTTTCATCAGATTTTGATTACATTTTCTGGGAATTTGTGGGTTAGACTGAAGATTTTTTCATACCAATTTCATTTTTCTCAAATCATTACTCCACTCTGCGCATGCGCTAACGTGAATTACTTCAAGCATCATTTTCCCGTCTTTGTAAATATCATTACCTACTGTGAAGCGTAAAATTGAGCGGGTCTTGGAACTGTAAAAGTGTGAACGCTTCTCGGAGGCACGATGCGCCATGTTCTGATCATACATTACATATGGGGTTTAATAATTACAGACCAATGATCTGGTAGAAGAATTATCTAGCACAGAAATAATAAACCATTCTGTAATAATTTGCGGCGTTTTAATCAGGTGCGCAGCAATCATTGGTGTATAGAGAGTTCCTAGTGGATCCGTAAAACACTACGTCCTACGGTATTGACAATCCGGCGCCGTAACTCTCACGCACAGGGACGGATTAAAGGGGGGGGGGGGGCGTTGGGGGCTGCCTCCCCCCCACCCCCCCTCCTGAGAGGCAGAAGAAAAAAATTCTTGCAAGGGAACGTCAGAATAGAATCACGCCGTCACGCTTGTATGTTGACAAAAATACGAGTATAGATGAAGGAACTTTATACTGTGGGGAAACTGGGATAGTAGGTATCGGTTTTACTAATCTGTCACGGCCAATTTACTAATTTGTTCGTTTGAATTTAAGTAGGCCTATAAACTGCGTAGGTACCACGGGGTATCAATCGGAGAATTAGGTACGTGGGTAGTGTCAGAATTTTCGTCGGTAAACTCTCATCTTTCTTCTTTGAAAAACATTAGGCAGCAGGCAAGGAATACAGTTTTAATTAATGGGGATAAGTTTGTGTTCATCAGTTTATTTAACAAGCTACGGTAGGAACCTACGGTATTTGTCGCTCGTTTACCGCTTTTCGTAACGGTAACAATACATAATCAATAGCCATAATACATAATCAACCTACCTACTGTTTCGACGAAGAAAGAAACGAATCGTGTTTTCTTAACTGATTGCAACCAGTGTTTTTCGATTGAAGTGAATTATTCACTGTTTCACATTTACCAGTGATAAACAAAATATTAACAAGATAATATTTTATTTGTATTTTCATCTTTAGTCAAAAATGTACTTTGGTCATTTAATTTCATCGTGAATGTTTAGTAAATGGTTGTTTACTTCTAAAGTAAATTTAAAAAATAAACACTGTATTATTATTTAATCCTGTGTTTGCAATATAAATGTATAATTTATAAATAATATTACATCACGAGGACTGAAGTTCTCCAGCGTTCCATGTTTCATTCCCTGCCTTTTCCGATATAATTTTGCCAAAAAAATTACTTACCTATAATCATTTTATTTTTTTTATTTTTGTGTGTACATGGATGTTTGGTAACCAAGCTAAAATTTGTGCAAATAAAAATTATGTTTTTCATGTTGATTTTTACATGCCTGATATAAAGTGTGGGTCTATAACCTCTAAAACTGCTAGTTTTTCAAGGTCTTTTTTCAAAAAATTTCTCGGGGGGGGGGGGGTACGGTGACGCATCCTTCCGTATAGATACGTTACCGGATCGAAATCCGGAAAAAACGTAATCGTCTAAAATAACCTCCTTCCATGGACACAAATAACCTCCTAGGGATAATTTCCTCCTTTCATGGATTTAGCGTTACAACTAGATTCGTTAAGGACTTGACGTGACTTTAAGGTGCGGTAAAGTTTCTCGTTACTGCACGTCCTATTGAGACCGACTGATCTCTAGGAACTCTCTAGTAGTCAGCTATCAGTATGTAATAAGTATATTCTGTATTACCGTACATTACAGTAATGTAATGTAGTAATCAGATAGTAGTGAATGCAGGGGCTGATAGATCAGAGTACACCACAGATCTGTGAGTAAGGGTTTCCTAGGACCGAAATAATACATCGTTGTCTTATTTTTTATATTTTATTTCAACCGATATTACTTTTAAAGCCTTTCGAGGCCAGACATTCCCTACGGGGGTAGGAATTGCGGGCAATGTATCAGAGCAAAGCTCCTTGTTTTGTGAGCCGATAGCCATCTGACTGAAAGAAGGGTCGCCCAGGGGTCTTGTCCGGACGGGGAACACTACTGTATTATAGGGAAGCCCTTGTAAGTTCTCCCGCGGTCCAGTTCTCACATCAGAGTCGGGGTTGCGGGGGTGGGCGAGGCGCGGATTTATTGAGCCGCTTTTGTCAATGTCTGCCACATACCAAGGAACACTCCTCCATTCATCAATCCCTGGTCTGCCTTCAACTGGTTCACCCTGAGTGGTTTATATTATATATATGAGCCTGCTGACGACGCTTGGTGCGAAACGTATCGTGAGTACCTATTTCTTTGTGTTATCGCTTCTCCTGTTTATCTGAATTTACAAACCACAAAATAATGGGGCTCTGAACTAACAAGGTCCACCGCTAGGCGCGCTAGGGGGGGGGGGGGGGGGGGGCAGTGAAAAAGTATTAAAGGTTGGCTTTCACAGACATATGAGGCATTCAACTCTTGCCTTGTTCAAAGAATTGAATATCATGAGCGTCCACGAGCTCTATACCTTTAATTTGGGGAAATACATATTGAATAATAAATGTGATTTTAAAGACAATATTAGGTATTTAGGAGGAAAACCATATAGAATGGAACTCCCTAAAATAAAATGTACTTTCTTTGGACGCAGCCCTAAATATCGCATGATTGTCGTTTTCAATTGTTTATTTGACGTTATTCATCCTTTGTTTATCAATGTAAATCTTTACCCTTTGTACAAGTTGAACAACGCTCTAAAAGAATGTTTTAACAATGGATAATTTGATATTGTATACTAATGAAGTGAGATATCCCAAGTATGCGCTCAAATAATACAAAGTGGATTATTGGGTTACATTAGAAGTCCTTAAAACAAAAACAAAACAAACAAGAACGTTTTTTCTCTCCTTTTCATGAGTAATATTGAATAGTTAACGCGCGGTTCTACATCGAATTGCTGAATTTGGTTCATGTATGCCAGCGCAAGCTTAGCTTTTAGGCATACATTGTCCTTCAATAAGTTGACGTAGAACTGATTATTTTTTATCACATCATGTAGGTTTATTAATTTTATTTATTATGTATTTTTTCAATTTAGATATGATTGAAAATTGTTATTATATTCGATATAAATTGTATGTATCAAGAGGAAGGAAATAAATTTCATTTCATTTCAGTGCCCTTAAGAAAATGGTTGTTAACATGATTTTCCTTTGTCAGTACCTTGCGTCACCCCTTTTCGCTCTACAATTCTTTCCCCGCCCCACCAAACTCATCAATCCTTTTCAAAAATGAAAATTATATTATTAATAAATTGATAATTATAATAAAGAAACTCATACATACAATAAAAACGGAAAAATAAACAAGAAACGGTAGGTACCTACTGCTTATTTGGGTGCCCGCTATTTTGTGAAAGGTGGAATTTGGAAGACCTCCACCCGAAATTTGGTTTAAAATGTCAAAAAAATGAACCCTGAATTTTTAACAGATGTTTTGCATAACAAAAACCTACGCCGGTAGCTCGATTTTGGTTTTTGAATTACGCATTTTTTGCCAATATCAGCATTTTGAATATAACTTTTACAAACTTCTTTGTAAAATTGTGGAACTTCGTATACTAACGTTTTTGGGGTCGCTGAACTCGAATATGCGGTCAAAACAAGACGACAACAACAACTTTTGAAAGTTTAGAATCTCAAAATCGTCAAAATCATGTCAAAAAATGACAATTTTTCAAAATTCATTTTAAAATTATGAAAATTCGTATTTTTACGTATTTCTGTTAGAATTTTGATTTTTGACAGCAAATTCGAGTTTAGCGACTCAAAAAACATAAGAATACGAATTTTGTAGGGCACCCTACTGCATAAGAACAGCCACACTGTCATCCACAGAGGTCCTCGACAACAAAATGAAAGACCTCAGACCACAGAGTAACCAAATCTATCATAAGGTAATGAAGCATTTGTTTAATTTAGTTCCATCACGTTATTAGGCATTTATTTATTTATATTTATTTAGTAATAAGTTCATCACGATGGTTATGTGATGCGTGTTTGGGTCTAGTAATCCTGGTAACGTGGATTTCCCTATGGATGAAACTTTAAAAAAGCAGTGGATAGTTGCAAGAGATAAAAAGAATGATAGAAGGAAAGAAGAAAGAGATTAAAAAATGATAATAATAGTAATAAATAATTAAAAAATAATAATAACTAAAATAAAAATAATAATAAATAAATAAAAAATCAGCTTTCCTTCGAATCAGTTCGATCAGGGAGTTATGACTCCTTGAATAAACCCAACATGCCTATAGCTAGAAAGTATTTCTTACCTAGTACAAAAATGTAAAGTTGATTACGAATTGAGACTGTGATTTTTGAGTGAGTCACAACCCGGATAAAACGTTTGTAAAGATGTTCTACCGAGCTGCATGACAAATGACTCAAGCTAATTGGGGATGGTTTGAAATATGAAATGTGGGAAGATTGGGAGAGCTGAATCCTTGAAGGAAGATCACTAGCAGCCTTGTTAAAGTCCCATTTCGACTCTACTATTATTTACAATCGGAATATCTGTGAATAATTCATGCGATTTGAAAGTGAGATGTGCAAGTGTAAGTAGACGATTTGATTGCTTTGCTTTGTGCGTACTTGGAGTTATTGCTCACACCTTTTTCATTGATATGTAAATCTTGCTTTAACATTATTATTTCAAAGTTACTCTCACTTATCGGATGATTTCACTGAGTATACTATAAAATTAGTTCTGGATTTTTGCCTTGTCCTTCGTAGGTTTAGGTGTTTGAGGGTATAGAATTTTCTATAGGCTTCTCAAATAATGTGGTTTATACGTTAGCTGAGCGCTTCTGCCGTCTTCTGGCCTCATCAGGGCTTAATATATATAAGCTTTTTTTGCCCTCTTCAACATCTTAGTGATAAACTTCAATGTTTTATCACTTCAGATTGTGCACATCTCTACAAAAATTTTGAATATTTCTCAATTTAATAACAAATTGAATCCAGGAAATCAAACTATACTTATAAGGTCATAACTGGGTCCCTACAAACTCATCAAACGGAAACTCATCAAAAACGTGAGATCGAGGCTTTTTGAGGAGTTTCCCCTTTGGGTGGGACACTGGTCAAAACTCAATGGAAGGGAAAGTCGTCAAAAAGAATTTCAAATAGAAATCAGATATAAATTTGGAAGATGAAAAGTAGTTTACAATTATTTTTGATGACTTTCCTTTCCCCCGTGGAAACTGGTCAAACGCTCCTAAGGGGAAACTCATCGAAAGGAAAGTCATCAAACCAAACCTTTGGAAGGCTTCACCGTGTGCCAGACCTAACCGTTATAAGTGAAGGAAGTAACCGGATTTGGAGGCCTTCAGACCCCAGGCCAGGTAAACTCAACCGTAAATGGTATTTTGGTTGGTGATTTTCTTAGAATAGATACCTAATTGGCTTTTGTACAGCATTAGTGAAGTAAATCTCAGCTTGCATCATTTAAGGGGAAATAGCCCGACCTCTAGTTCACAAATAACAAATACGTTTGGGTCAACGATTCGCAGACCGAAGTTGTTCCAAAAATATCATAATTCAAAAGTAACGAGAAAGTTAGGTACCTATCACTTTGTGATGTACAGCACAAAGGCCTGTGTAGGTCTACTTTACTAAAAACATTTCTACGAATATTGTCTAAATCGTTTGGTATATAAGTTGAACTGTAACAATGGCAGGTAGTTGACCCAAAGTAGACCAATATCCGTCCACTACTACCACCATTTTTGACGAGTTTCCCGTCAGCTCCTTTTCGATGAGTTTCCTTCAAGGTAGTTTTTGAGGAGTGTCTCGACAGTGCTGGATTCTAGTAGAAAAAAATGTATACTGACTCATAACTGAATTAAACGGATAAATTTAATGGATTCCATTTTTCGATGAGTCGCTCGTTCATGAAGATTTGACGAGTTTCCACCCCACGTGAGAAACTGATCAAAAATGGGGATTTTTATGATGAGTTTCCTGTTGATGAGTTTCCTAGTTCCCGTCATGACTAAGAGGTTCAACTTGCAGACAATGTGTGTTCCTCCACACAAATTTTCACATCTACTTCGTTTTAACATAATTGACGTAAACAACAACTCCAAATACAACAGGTTATCACTGAGATGTTGAAGAGGGCCCGAAAAGCTTATATTTAAACATGAACCAACCAATAATAAGCTCTGATGAGTCCACAAGACGGCGCACAGTGGATGGAAGCGTGCAAAAACCTCAAAAAATGAAAGTGTTAATAAAAATGTTTTTCCATTTTTATATTGTTCTTAGATACCTTCAGACACAAAATCAGCCCTTAGTTTCCTCATTTGGGCATGTAGAAAATTTTGAGAAGGCATTGAATGTGATAATTGGTCGTATGCTTGAAATTCAGGTTTTGGTATAGCAGTAATTGATGATTGATTACGCCTCCAAAACTGGGGGAATTCCCCAAGACGAAATATACCATGTATTGTATACATGTTTAGGTGTACCTAATCATTTTTTCACATTTTTTTGGTGCATCACCAAGAGTGAGCAGTGATAATGAGGGTTTTTAGAAAAATCATGTGATTATTTAACTTTGATAGAGTGCCAAAAGTGCAGGTCATCTCCGGTCGTCCTGGGACTGGAATAATCTGACTACGCACTCATTCAAGTGCCTTGTGTATTAATTTGATCGCCGTTCTCCGCCGTCGGTGATCACAATGAACGAAAACGTTGAGGAAGGTATGTGACGGCACCCGCCTCTCAACTCCTGCTTTGACGAGTCAGAGTAAATAAACCACTAGGTGCGAACCTTGTCCCGAGAATGAATGTTACGATTCATTCTTCGTCTAGAAAAATAGTTCTTTGGGTGTAGTCTTCTATCACTATCACATCATTCAACGTCAGCAGAAGCATGGTACCAAACATTTAAACACACATTGTGGAAAAAGAAAATCGTAATATCGTGGTAAAAAAAATGTCTCTTGAAAATCCATATTCAGTGCTTTACGATATTTTATTTAAGAGTGGAAGTGATTTTGAGAAAGATCTGCGCGAACGATACCCGAATTTGGAAGAAATGGTTTTACATCAGATGAATAAAAAATAATTAAGTAACTCATTTCGGTTATACTCACGTTCCTTCAAAATAATTATTCAGCTTGATTTACTATTGATTCAGCATACGCGCTATGAAAAATGAAAAAGGTTCTCATTTGCCCTTCATCGCCACACCTTTTTTTTTACTAATTATCATTTTGGTAGTAGATACTTGGTGCAGTAATAAGGGATATGACTGGTTTCGGCTTTTCCAATGTAGAAAGCAGGGCATTCATATATATAAAAATATATATACATATAACAAAGCGTTAAAATCCAGCAATCGTTTCAGATGACTTCAAAACGGATTTCCATGATGAAGTTTTTAAAAAAATTTTATTTTAAAATTTTTGGAGCCATTGCAATAGCTTCATTTTCTAAGAAAATTCGCTAAAACGTTGCTATCCGATTAGCCATTATAGTTAGCGAGTCGAGAATGGTTTCAATCGACTCAGCACCCCAAAAAACATGAGAATCCATATCAAGTTCAACTACTTGGCTCATCTAAGAGGTTTTTGCACAAAAACTGCCGTTTCCATCCACTGTGCGGCGAAAGCACTCAGCTAACGAATAAACCACATTATTTGAGAAGCCTATGAAAAATTCTCTACCCTCAAACACATATTTCGATAACATAATAATCACCTAATCAACAAAGATAAAATATAATATCTATTCTGCCTTGATACGTACTAGTAATAATGTAACAACAATTTTTCCAAACTTTTATTTTCATTTTATTTAAAGCAAAACGTGTAATTGTCCTAATAATGCTAAAAACAAAATGAAACGAGAATTAGGGAAGTCCGTTTGAAGGAAATATTCCCCCACCACACGAACTAAATCACTTGCGACTAGGTTGTGGAAACCCATTTCAAAACGGAAGTTAGTAAAAAAAAAACGTTGTCTATTTCCACGAAAAATAAAGAGTTACAATGTTAAATCGATTTCGACGGTTAGGCCATCATAAGTAACAAACAATAACTGAACACGCATTAGAAAGGACACAGCTTATATACTCACAGGTAAAGAGAGATTGAATCCCATTGGTCGAAAGGAAAGAAAGGGTACAACCAATTAAGTGCAAGCTATGTGAAGGGGGGATTATAGCTAATGAAGTGAAAGGAAGGGAAGAATTACTGGTTTCAGCAGTTTGAAGGGCTAATTCCAAGCTTTATAGAAATGAACTTATCATTGGTGAAATATATTGAGGCATATCCTCATTTAAACATTTACCAGATCTGTCACTTTTGATAATTTCGAATTTTTCAAGTACATTCACCATACCTCCCTTTGGTCAAAAATAAAGAAATTCTACAAACTGTCTATCTGTCAAATCAAAATTATAATTATGATTGGATTCCTGAAGATGTTTTGTGAATGTAGACCTACCCTTATTTTCCCTGAAATCCTCCTTATGCTCTTCTATTCTTTCCCTGAATCTCCTACCAGTTTGATCGCAATATTCGTAGCCGCAATAACATTTTAATTTATAAACCCCACTTTTATACTGAACTTTAATTTTGTCTTTAACGGATCCTAGTAATGCTCTAAGACTATTTATAGTTTTAAAACCCACTTTGTGACCCCTCGATTAATGTAACCCCCCACCACATTTGGAGAACAGCAATGATGTTTATTGTGTAATTGGCGAAAATCTGCCAAGCCGTTGAAGAAGCGTCCTAGACGCAATCAAAAAGAGTGAGAGAATCCGACTATTGGCTTGGCCCAAATTGAATGATATCATGCATTTTGTAGCTTGGTGTCTTTTGTACGCAGTATATTTTTTTGTTGGAAGGGGGGGGGTATTACTCATGTCTGGTGGTCTTGCAAGAAAAGTTTGAAATGTACGGACTCCTTAGGATGGAGTCATTTCATTCTACCTTTGTTGTCCGAGAGAAGCTCCCTGTCAAATTTCAAATTCATAGGGTGAATAGGAGATAATTTAGGTAGCTCAGCTGATCAGAATAAAGCCCGTAAATTCATTCGTCTCACAATGTCCCACAGAGTCTCCCCACCAAATTTTAACGTCTTAGAGTGAACAGGAGAGAATTTAGCTCACCCAGCTGATCAGGACTTGGTCGCAGCGGCTTCATACCCCCAAAAGGCACTTCGTTAGGTCAAATGTAGCATGTATTTCAAATTTCATCAAAATTGGCTGTCTGGAAGAATGGGTGAACAAAAAATGAGGTGAGCCGAGAAAAGAAAAAAAAATAAGAAATTCTGAAAACATGCATTTTGACGTCTCGTTTTAGCTCATACAGAATCGATCTAACGATACATATTTGGAATCAGACGACTCAGGGGGAAAGTCTTTCCCAGGATATGCGAGGAAAATTAAGTTTGAGCCGACAGGTCGGGAGGGGGCCAAAGTTGGGCCGAAGTTCTACTTTGTTACTTATCTCGGTGCATCTCTTTCATTGCAGTGTAGGTTTTTTAAAGGCTTGGCTATGTGAGACTGTCGTCTCCCTAGATTAGGCTGCATCGTTTAGTTGTCAAACAATACTTGAGTAAGGAAGTTTTCCAATTGAATTCAATGAGAGCTATATGTTGGGTCAATCTCTACAGCCAGCGCCAGCGGTCAGAGCAAATCCCATTGAACTGTTTCGGTCCAGTCCTCCAAACGGGCCGCGAAGCAAGTTCCCGACGCCCTGCTCCACTTCGCCCTACAAGGGACCGCCTGTATCCAAAGTGGCGCTGATATGTCTTTAAATTTTCTTTCTTTAGATTCCCCGAGAGAGCAGCAACTATACGGTAATGGGGTTTGGAACACTGCTGGTAACAGGGGACCTCATGAATGTTTCAGATTCTCCGACCCCGACCAGCGGACGACCGAACCTGCTTTCTTGTGGCTGGAGAAAAGCTCTCTTTTTACGACCAAGTGTATTCGATCAAGGCTGAGTTAACACTGTTCAAGTTGTAACGCCTTAACGGAACTCGTAGGCCTTGATGAAAACGAGTTATCTGACTTGTTATCATTAGTAACCTCTGTTGTTAGGCTGTAATGGGCCAATTTTCTAAAATTGTATTAAATTTATGTTAAACTAGCTGTGTAAATTTATGGTAATTGCGTAAGCACCTTGTGCAAGTAAGGGCCCGTTTATCAATTACAGCGGTAACTTCCAGACAAACCTCAGGCAGATACCTAGAGGTTACCGCAACCTATCGAAAAAATTTGGTAGGGCGTTTATCAATCAACTTTATGCCCATAGGTAGCTCTACCTACAGATAGCTAACCGCTCAGATAACTTCGTCTGTGGGGAAAAAGGGGTACCACTAGATTTCCCCCACAAAACTGCCTTAACAATGTATTTTTAGTTCTTCGTGACGTCCATGGGTAGAAAGTAGATAGGTGTAGCACAACACTACAACAACAACAAAACTCTTGTCCTTTCGGTTTCATATCTGATGCCAAGGGATCTCGATTGTCATTTTATGCTACATTATGGTCCATTGTTGGTAGCAACTACTCACCAAGACCATAGAATCTGAGCGTAAGGAGAAGTTTTGTGATCGGCGATATGGAGTTGTTTCTGTCACTGCAGGATTCTAATTTCCCTTCAATCAACTCCAGCACAAACATCGTCGTTTCTTTCAATAGTCGGAAACGGGTGTGAAAATCGACATCATCAAGTAAATTAAAATAATCCGCACGTGGGCGAACCGCATAAGGTCTTCGTTCGTATTTAGGAATTTAGCGATTTCCATTTAGCAAAAGGATACAAAATTTAGAGTTATGTAAGCATCCACACTAAGGCAAGAAAATAGACAATATTAAATGTAAGGATACATATACAAGTTAATATAAAGGCTGAGATATAAATTAATTTCTAAAGAGGCTACTGATCTACTATGTTCAAGGTTACTGTGGGAGCTACAGAGTGGTTTCTCTACTTATAATATTGTACTCTACCACACCCAGAGAAGCCCCATTTTAAATTTCAGCAACTCAAGTTGGAAACAAAGTTAGGTACAGAGCCCATTCTGCTGATTAAAGTGATTTCTCAAGTTGCAATTGTACACTATCGCACCTAGTCCCGTTCCATATTTCCACATCTCAGGTTGGGTTGGAACAAATTACTCATTCTATGATTTAAATGGTTCCTTAAGCTGTAGTTATGCTCTACCACACCCAGAGATTGATGTGATGATATGTGATGAATAATTAGCTAAGTAAGTTCAAATCCTAAATGAAATGCCTATAAAATTAGTTATTTACTCTAATTGCTTACGTTACTAAGTTTTTTTTTGTTTTTTTTTTCAATTGCCTATTAATACTAGGATTTATCGTTGGATCAAAATAAAAATTAAAAGATGAATGATGTTATTGAACGAAAGCTGGGTTTCAAGGGTGAGCAATGCAATGCAAGCATGTATAAATTATAGTGGTGATAATGAGCTGTTTAGTAGCGTGATGGTAGAGCAATGTTATGTATTTTGGAAATGTTAAAATTATTATGATCTGAAATATAATGATCCGGATTTCCAAGGACACTGTGGGTCAGTTCCACCAACGGGAGTTCACTCCCGAGTCTAGTAACACAGGATCTTGATAACAACCGCGAGTCAGTGTTTTCACTGTTCCACAATCAATTTTTAATCCTAGATTAGCCGATCCGCGGATTAGTTAGTTAGCATCCTAGTTACTGTCCTAAGCCCAAAAATTAGTGAACTACAGCAGATCAAAGTGGAGCTACTGTATTTTTTGTCCTCCACATACTGACATTTCGACATTAAAATGAAAGATACCGAAAAGTACAGTTTGGCGGCAATGTTTATGTTTTGATATGTCATTTCAGACTGACCACTTGAAAGTTTGTTGTTGATTGCTGTGATTTTTTTTTCGTTTTGTATGAAACTTTTTCCACTAACAAGTCCAGCACAAAATGAATTGCTCCATCGGCTATCGGTCAAAAGCATTCGCCTTCATTTTTCTTCTGGTTAATAAAATACCCCATTAGTAAGCCAGCCAGGCTACTTAACATCAATTTATTATACTCGTATCTCGAGGATTGTTTATATTTCACAGTTCATAAATATTTTGCGTGAAGCTAACCTGCTCTTATTGTCGGAGCGGTGTAGGCAACGTAAGATTTTAGCATAAATTGAGATGTTCCCATTTCTCTAGGAACGGCTCCGTTTTAAGTGAAAATCGTCGGAAAGAAATTCTAGTTAGTAAGACTGTAAAAACTGTCGGTTTTCCCAAGGTGTGCCAACGTAAAAAACATGAAAATGTCAATCGTTGAAAATCCACCTATGCAAGTGGTCCGGTCTTTCCCTACATATTCACATTCGAAAATGTCACGAACTAATTCCACGAAAACATCGTCTTCCGAAGACAAATTCATTGTTACTTCATTGTCAAGACAGAATAGGAAATAAATAATTACTAACGGAAATACTGCGGGGTTGTGTTATAAAGAGACAGACGGAAAAACAGGGTTAGATACACAACTTTTCAAGATGGCGGGCTATGAGAAAGTTGCGGATTAGCGCTGATTCTTGGGTTAACCTCAGGATAACCCACCCCAATAGGTTATCACAAGAAGATCCCGAGTCCAGCGTTGGTGGAACATTCATTTCACAGTTTTGACGAGAAAACTCACGGTCCAGGGTTAATCCAAGGAAAACTCCCTTTTGTGAAACTTGCCCACAGTGTAGAATTGATAATCATCTGAACCACTCCATTAAAGATTACTATCCTTATGAGCAAATATATTAATTAATTTTGTAAGTAACATAAGTTATTATGAGGATTCGTACCTGCAATACCCTCTTGGAGAGCCCAGTTTTTTGAGCCAGCTGTTTCAAGTCCTTGGCATCCGGGTTCTGGTTGATGGCGAAGTAGGACTTCATCGTCCTCAGCTGGTGGTGCTTGAAAGAAGTCCTCATTCTCTTGGTGCGCTGGTGAGGGACGCCAGGGGACGTCGCCGAGCTGTCGTACGAGAGAGATTCCATCGATGACGACAGGTCCCCACCGTGGAGCATCTCTAACGGCAAAACATATCACCTTAGCTTACCGTCAAAACCAAATCCATTGATACTGGGTTAATGATGATTGATGTTAAGGTAATGAGGTCTATTATTAATAGGGAAATACCCTTCATCAACAACTTATCGCTAATCAAATGAGTGAGTAATGCTAAGCTTTTCAACTGCTAGATTTTCAATAACTATAGCATTCTTTAGACATTTCAGAAAAATTTAACTTATGTAAGTATCAAACGATAATTCGCTTCACTTCCTCGCTTTTTCATCTAAGTATAAGTATGTGTGTCAATCCAGGCGATAACTCTCCTTAAAATTGAGATAAAAACTCCGATCTTGCGCCCAAAAAATCAGGCTTTCGAAATGAAAGGATGCGTTCGTTGGACAGCACTATGTGAGCGCAATAAATTGGTCAAATTTTAAAAACATTGTACTAGAAAAAATCACTGAAAATTGCTAAAAACGTCGTCCAAATTATATTTTCATCAGAATTTTAGTCAAAAGAAGTTTATTAACGATGATCTAAAATATCAAAAATTCATGCACAAAACTATACTGAAATATGTACTTCAAGTTCAATAATTTCAGCTAAAAAACATTTAAAAAAAAACTACAAATAAATGCTAAAAATCCAAAATCTTTTTTGAATCACATAATATTATTTAGAATGATTTTTTGACTATAAAATTGGTAGTGAATAATTTCTATGCACTCAAAGTGTACACATTTCAGAAGAATGTAACATAATACGTAAATTTGCTCACACGATCAAGCTGCATGACTGGAACTTTTATATGCTGCGAGGAAGTTCATGTATCCAGGAATTATAAATGTTTTGAATTTTTGAAGATTCATCGAGTTGTATACTTCTTTCAAAATACTAACGCACATATTCAATGCTCTCGTTTTTTTAACCCCCAACTTTTCGTAGAAACGGGGGTACTACAGTATTCGGCACGACGGGGTGGAGATGCATTTTCTTTGCATTTCAGAGGGTATAGAACACGTTTACGACACGTTTAGGTAGTCTTTCATTTTCAGATTTCTTTATATACGTACATAGTTTTATATAACTTTTGGTTTACTATTTCCAATAATAAGCCTATGTGATCGTATAGCAAAAAGTTTTTATAACCCCCCCTCAAACTTTGTCACTTTACGTTTCAAGGTGCGTAGAATCCAAATTTAAAATGTCCGTCCGCCGTCCGCCGTTCGCCGTCCGCCGTCCGGGCCATAAAAGGCCTTAGAATTGACTTAAAAAATCTGTTCTTTCGCACATTGACTCCTCATGGGGTCTAGTTGGTCCTAACCTCTTGCCAGCTCGATCGCTCCACTCTCATGGGTGCTATGAGCCAAAATAGGTGAAAAAGTGTCTTTTTTTTGTATATTTCAAGTTGTATAGAAATTGGAGATTTATGAGTGAAAAGAAAATGTTAGCTATTAATTTTATGGAAAAAAAGTATTCTAAATGATACTCTTCTATTCAAAAAGAGATTTTGGATTTTAGGCTATTTTTTGCAATTATATAGATTTTTTAAAACAAAATTTAATGAAGTTCAAGTTTTTAGCATAATTTCGTACATAAATTTTTGAATGTTCTATTTCATAGTTGATAAACTTTATTTGACCAATCTTATGCTAAAAAATATCAATTTAACAATTCTTAGCCATTTTCAGTGATTTTGTCAGCACATTTTTTGAAATTTGACCAATTAGATGATATCAATATTACAGTATAGGTAACACTTTTATGTGTTGGAAAGATGACTTGGTAATAAATTGTTTTGTTTATCAACTATAGGAAGACGACGGCGCGATCGGATCGCGAAAAAAGTATCGGGAAATGCGTCAAAAAAATGCGAGAGTACGGACCCGTTTTCTCGAAAAGTCCGCCGAAAAACTTGGTTTTTTCCGATTAAAATATACCCCATAAAGGTACGTTTTTCGCAACGGTTTTCGCGGGCGAAATACAGCTTTGGGTCCGCCGAATCTGAATCCGAAATCGGATATCGAAAAAAGTGACGAGAACTCGGTCAAATTGCGAGCAGAAGCGAGCAAAGCGATTAAAATGATTCTGCCGTGGACGAGAGAAGGCTCAAGAATTGACGTGAAGGGTTCGATGTCACAACATTGCGAGGCGAGCAGGTATTCCTACATAGGTACCTACCTTGCGAGCGAAGCGAGAGCCATTTCAAATAATAAATACGGACTTTGTCCTACACATATACAGGTATACCTTGCGAGCGAAGCGAGCAACATCCCCGAATAAACTTTTCGTGGTTCCACGTAGTTTTATAAGATTTAATTTGTTTGTAATAATTCCCAACTGAAAAAAACGTCTGCCAAGTTGGGTGGGCAGTATAACTTCCTCAAGCGAGCGAAGCGAGCAGCATCCCCTACAGAAGTTAAGCCTACCCTTAGAGATCTACCGTTTGCGTGCGAAGCGAGCAGCATCCCCTACAGAAGTTAAACCTACCCTTAGAGATCTACCGTTAAAAAGCGTAAAATTGTAAGATTCCGCTGCTGTAATGGATTGAACCCATTTGTGAGGTCCGAAGCTCCGAGTTCCGATACTAAATATACTATAAGCGGCGTTTAATAATTATGGACCAGAGATCTACGTAGAAGGGCTATCTAATACATAAATAATAAACCTTTGTGTAATAATTTGCAGCGTTTTTCGATCAAAATAAACATTTCCCCGATCAAAATAATCATTTTCCCGATCGAAATAAACATATTCCCAACCAAAATAAACACTTTCCCAACCAAAATAAACATTTTCCCAACCAAAATAAACATTTTCCCAACCAAAATAAACATTTTCTTCTTTAACATCAAGACATTCAAAATGAACTTGCGTCTTTAAAAATATTCAAAAAACGAAAACAACAAACTGTTAGTTAAATGAATTGCTTCGCCCGCACCAGCTGATATTAGGTTGACAGAGGTGTTCATTACGTAGTTCCGACAATCATCAGTATTAGGTAATCGCAGCAACTACGGGTGAAGGAATTCATTAAAATAACAGTTTGTTGTTTTCGTTTTTTGAATATTGTTGAAGAAATATTCATGTTTATAGTCTACACATTGTTAAAGAAGCAGTTCATTTTGATTGTCTTAATGTTAATGAAGACGATGTTTATTTTGGTTGGCAAAGTGTTTTTTTGGTTGGGAAAGTGTTTATTTTGATCGGGAAAATGTTTATTTTGATCGGGGAAATGCTATATATATGTTTATGGACAATATTTTGTGCTCACTACTCCCCGGAGACGGCTGGTCCGATTTGGACCAAATTTTGATATGTTGTATTACCTCATCCGGATATTTTGTATCCTGATCAGCTGATTGAGAGAAAATCCCTTCTAATCACCGTAGGACATTGTAAGTTGATAGGGAGCCTATCTGGGACTACAAGAGACGGATGACCTTACTGGCTCCATCTTGATCAGCTGCGTGTGCTACAAGTTATGTCGTCAGTCTGATTACAACAAAATTTGATAGAGTGCCTCTCTAGCCTTCAAGGGACGAATAAAATGACGGGTTCCACCCTGAGCTCCGCTAATCGATTCGAAAAGTTGATTCTGCTTAGCGTAGTTTTTTGTTTTTAACGTGGAAATGTTTTTGCCATCATAACCTGGCCAAAAGTGGGACAAAACTATCATCGAATAGTCGTTGCAAAGCTCTCGATTTACCTAACCGTATTACGAGTATGTTAACCACTGCACAGTGCGTGACCAACAATCTGAGGCATGAGCATGGTTGTCTGATTAATTGTTTACAAACTAACAGGTTATCCTTCTCAGTTAATTTTGTAAACATGATTGTAACCACTATTAGACTGGAAAGAAACTTGGAATTTGAAATTTGATAGGGAGACTCTCTGGGACATTAAAATGAAATGAAGGGCTCTTTTCTAATCAGGTGCGAGTGACCTAAATTCTCTCCTGTTCTACCAAGGCACATGTTCCATGTTCTGTCAAGATTTAGTGCTTAGGACTAAATTTTTTTGATAAAGCATTCCTGGGAAATGAAGGGCGTGAGGGGAATTGGCTTGTGGTACACGGTGGTCCTCGATCGGATTTGACCTCAAAGTGCTTGCCCTTCAAATTTTCTTTCGAAATATGATTTGGGAATATGTTAGGATTATGATTCAGCAAATACTGAAATCAAACATTGAGCCGTTTTTTTTTTTTTAAATTCAGTTTTGAATTTTTAATTGATACTTTAATCATGAAAATACGCCAGAAATACGTCAGAAAAAAAATTATTTATGTGTCATTATACAATAGAATCGTCATCTAGTTTCATAGTTCTGACCTATTTTGTGATCAAATATAATTAGAAAAACAAAAATAACAACATCTTATTTTACAAAATAATGATTATATTTGCATGAAGCTCTTAATAAACGTTGGCCATACTCAGGATTGATTCGCGATACATTATATTTGGCCCACGTCGTAGAAAAATCATGATGCACGGCCTCCATAGCCTGTTCACTGTAAAAGCCGAGGCCGTTTCCGTGTTTGGTACAAAATTCTTCCACATGAAAGAAAACCGTGTGAACTTTTGGAGTGACTGGAATATCCAAAGATAAATATGATGTTTTGAATTCATTGATGTATTCAATGAATTTTGGATCCAGCCTGACTGAGAAAGACGCTTTGACAACTTCAATGAACTTCTGGAAAGCACCAACGTATTTTAAACAACCCATGCTACAGTTTGAACGCAACAAATCAAGTTTCTGTAGCAAAATGCAGCAATTATTTCCTATGAACGAATTCGTTGATGCTTTTTCAGTTATTGGGTGTATGCGAATATAATTCTCTGCATATGTAAAATGTTAAAATGCCATTATTTCTATTCAATTTAGATATATATTTTATGTTAAAATTTATATAACGAATCATTATAAACTCACACACAAGCGTACACATAGACACACACGCACATACTACACGCATACTCACAGGCATTTATTAAGAGCTTCATGCAAATATAATCATTATTTTGTTCAATAAAATGTTGTTATTTTTGTTTTTCTAATTATATTTGATCACAAAATATGTCAGAACTATGAAACTAGATGAAGATTCTATTGTATAATGACACATAAATAATTTTTTTCTGAATTTTGTCGATTATAGCGTATTTTCTTGATTAAAGTATCAATTAAAAATTCAAAACTGAATTAAAAAAAAAAAGGCTCAATGTTTGATTTTAGTTTTTGCTGAATTATAATCCTAACATACTCCCAAATCGTATTTCGAAAGCAAATTTGAAGGGCAAGCACTTTGAGGTCAAATCCGATCGAGGACCACCGTGTACCACAAGCCAATTCCCCTCACGCCCTTCATTTCCCAGGAATGTTTTATCAAAAAAATTTAGTCCTAAGCACTAAATCTTGACAGAACATGGAACATGTACCTTGGTAGAACAGGAGAGAATTTAGCTCACTCGCACCTGATTAGAAAAGGTCCCTTCATTTCATTTCAATATCCCAGAGAGTCTCCCTATCAAATTTCAAATTCCAAGTTTCTTTCCAGTCTAATAGTGGTTACAATCATGTTTACAAAATTAACTGATAACCTGTTAGTTTGTAAACAATTAATCAGACAACCATACTCATGCCTCAGATTGTTGGTCACGCACTGTGCAGTGGTTAACATAATACGGTTAGGTAAATTGAGAGCTTTGCAACGACTATTCGATGATAGTTTTGTCCCACTTTTGGCCAGGTTATGATGGCAAATCCGATCGAGGACCACCGTGGGTAGCATGAGTCAGTCGACTTCAATCCATCCGCCTAATAAATTAGCATTAAAGCTACAGATAACAAGTTATTATTTCTCAATGAATAATTGAACTGTTTTCAATGAGTAATGAACTGTTTTCTTATTTTTTACCTTCCTTTCTGAACCGAGTTCACTATGGGAATTCCACTGCTACATAATGCACATTTTGAGCAGGAAAATCCAACATACATTGATTGAAATTCAACAAACAAGCTAGGAAGCTGAGGCTAATTATTAAGTGCTTATCAACTAATTGCTGTGGACTATCTTAGAGTTATTCTCCCGTTTCCCGATAGTCATCAAGGTCGATGTATTCCCACATACATAATATGTTGTACCAACTACATATACATTACAACTCAAAACATCTGCATTGCACAACGCGAATCAAAGCTGAAGTTCACCTTTAATGCGGCCTCGTCCGCCTTGTTATTATGTAGATAGGTAGGTAACTTTTTCTTGCAGGTATGATCTGATAAAATTCATGCAAATGCCGATTCCACTCGCTAGAGTAGTAAAAGAGGTTAACTGAAAGAAATCTTTCATGAAGGGAAAAGTGGTTATAAAGCCACAATGGCGTGGAATGAACCCGTTCTGCCAAAGATATCTCTCTAAAGCGTCCGTAAAGATAAGTTGAATTAGTATCCTGCATTGCTGCTAATTGTAACAAATTGCAATGTCTGTAATTAAAACATTACCAATTAGAAACGTCGTAATTTTAATTAATCTACATAAGACAATATAGAGCTCTATTAGATGATAATAAAAAGGAACCCATAAAAACAAGTTTTTAATGTAATTCTTTCTTTTTCTCATGTTCTCGGTTAATTTTATAGTTGTTTCAATATTTGGGTCATTTTCCCAGAAAGGGCCAATCGTTGTCCGGAGAGGATTCCGAATTCCCATTTAAGATTTGGGCTTCAAAACTAATTTCTCCATAAGCTATCGATTTTGCTCTACAAATGGCAATTGCTAAAACATGCATATATTAATTATAAAATATGGAAATTTAGGTTTAAACAGTGAAATGTCTACTAATCTGCCTTGTCCGGACCCCTATGTAGCCATCTTCGCTTGAACAGTGTTGATCACTGATCAAACGAGCGATCCATAATTGTAGGGATTCTTTAGTGCATACAACTGGAGATGAAAAAAATGGGTTTGCAGATTTTTTCAGAAGCATACAATGTGAGCAGGAGGATGAAACGTGTTTGTCCGGAGGTTTCTGTCTTTAATCTGCCTTTTTTTGTGTTTTCGTATTTTGAAGGCCTATTCTTGTCTCCCGCGGTTTTACTATTACTAAATGATGTAAAAATTATTCAGGTTCCGAAAAAAAACGGCGGGAACTGTCGTTATCTCATTGGGGATCGTGTAGAGAGAAGTTCAGTTGCTGAAACGTGGTGTCACAATCAACACCGGTCCCCCATCTGTCTACTGTAAAACGCTAGGAAATCTTTTTTTTTTTTTTTTCTTTCCTTGATATCAACGAGTAGATTTTATTGAGCTGATTCCAGTGATATAGTCACATTTCCAAAGAATCTGTGAAAAATTGAAAAACCTATGTGCCACCCAGGAGCTTGTGTCTTTAATCTGCCCAAAATGGTGGCAGGTAAAAGACAGCGTGGGCAGATCAAAACACTACTTATATGTTTTGAATTATTAAACAGTATAAATTTGAATTTTTCATTGCAGCAAAGCTTACAACTACGTAATTTAGCTTTAGGAAGCTAAATTATTGAAAAATTAAGCACAATTTAAATCTGGATGTATTTTTCATTTGGTTGAGTAGGTGCAATAATACCAACGGTGGTAGGAGTTAGTTGGCCTGTTTTAGCGAATTTTCGAAGAAAATCTATGCATTGCAATGGCTCCAAAAATTGTAAAATTAAAATTTTCGAAAATTCTATTCACTGAAATCCATTTTGAGACATTCTGAAGCGAACCCTAGAGTTGACGTTTTTAACTTGTCAGTTCATCGTTATGATTTGTATTCTTAATTTGTAAAATACAAGTTCATTGCAAATATAAATGAATATATATACATACATATATATATATATATATATATACTCCAGATTGAATTGGTTATGCATATTTTGTGATAGCTGCAAATTATGAGGTTCGTTGGTGAATTTTGTTTATTTGAGAGGTTTCTGGTTAGTCCTTCTTTTTCCACATTCTGGGTCATAGTGAAAATTTGGAAAACGCAGGTGGGACCTCGAAATGACTGTTCCCGAAATATCACTGGTCAATAATTATCTGTAGATATTAATATTGGTACGAAAAACACGATCTCAACTAACTTACGTAATACAAAATTCTCAAGACGCTGGTAGTCTTGAGAGAAAGGAATATTGTAATGAAAGGAAATATATTGATGGAATGCAAGATCTCAGCAATACAGTGTGAGTGTTACATTACGTCATTTGATAAAGAAAACAGTACTGTCATACAGCATGACTAATGGAGCGAATTTTCAAAGAAAAGTTGTGGGTAACATTAAATTAGACACTTAAATTCTGATCATTGAGGCCAACCATGTTCTGAATTAAACTGTGGGGGTGTGATGAGATCGCAAAGAAAATTTTAGAACACGCAGCCGAACTCGAACATTTGGTCAATAATGGGCATTTTTCACCTAAAAATCGATTTTTCTCACTTATTATTAAATTTAGAGATCTGGGACCAGGTTGCAATCAACTTAGTACTTAAAAATACTTCGACTGTGACATCCCACATGCCATTTTGTCAAGAAACCTATTTTTTAAGCATTTTTTGAGCCATTAAATTGTAAACTTGAGCCAGAAATTCAGGAGTGATCGGGCTACCGAACGAACTTGACCTGTCTTCTGCTAAGTAGGATTTTTCTGCGTTGCAACGAATTTTTTGCGCCGTTTTTGAAGGGAGTTATCGTCCGGAAATACACCTCATATATATATATATATATATATATATATACAGGGTGGTCCTTAATGAACGTACCACCCTTTCAATTTCGTTGGTTGTGGAGAAACCAAAAAACTTGTCGAAGTAACCTCCCCTTATTTTTTTGCAAAGAATTCAAAAATTGCAGTTTGAAGCGTCGCGCATGCGCGCAAATGCGCGCTGCGCGCACCAACTTTGTTTTTTCAAATAGAACCCCCCAATTTTTATTGCAGATTCGCATTCTACATCAAATTTCATGAACATTTTACTTCGACAACTTTTTTTTTCCACTGCGCGAAACGGGCGCCAGGAGCGTTCAAAGTTGCTAAAGTCATCAAAATTGCGCAAAACATGGATTATGGTAAACCCCAAGTGTGGCACATGACTTTACATTGTTTTTCAGCGCTGATTCACGTGGTGCTGTCAGTTTTTAGATTTAGCTCAGTTTTTTCGATTTATAAGCTTAATCTACGTCTTTTGGTGAAATATTACAGTTTTTCCGAAGTATCAACTTTGGCAGTAGATTTATTTTCCCTCGCCCTTTCGCAACCCGGGCTTGGGACCGGCTAAGGCGGCCTTGAAAATAAATCACACTCCTTGATAATTTTTCTGCTAAAATACAACAAAAACAATTCCTTCTTTTTTAAAAAAGAATAAAAGAAAAAAAATTAACAAAATAAATCGTTCAGTAGTCGTTCAAATGGACCGCCGTCGTCCTCCAAACAGGCGGCAGCTTGACAATCCCATTCGGTGGTGACTGTCTCGAACGTAGATGCCGGAGACACCGATTCGCAGGCGTCGATGATCAGCTGTTGCAATCCGGCAGCACTTGCGATAGGAGGGAGGGAGACGTCGTAGACCTTGTTCTTCAGGTAACCCCATAAAAAATAATCTAGTGGAGTCAAGTCCGGAGAACGGGGTGGCCAAGAAATCAGGCTCCGATTGCCAATCCACCAAGAACTGAATCGGGCATCCAAATGGCGTGTAACAGCCCGTGCGTTGTGGGCAGGACAACCATCATGTTGGAACCACATTGCCTGCCTGGTGGCGAGAGGGACGTCCTCCAACAATTCAGGCAGCACCTCCTAGAGAAACTGAAGGTATCTCTCCCCGTTGAGGCTACCACCGGTCAAGAAATGAGGTGGTTGCCGACCAACCCACACCATAAATTTACCGTGAAACGCACCTGGTGCCTGGTGGAATACGATAATTGTGGATTCTCGTCAGCCCACGATCGAAAATTCCAACGTTTGAAGAGTCCATTGTTTGAAAATGTGGACTCGTCGGTCCACAAAAGAGCGGTGGCCAAGTGTGGGACCTGTTTGCGGAGCGCCTCCATGTGTGCGAGGAAAAGCAGCCGCCTTTCCTTATCCTCTTCGCGCTGGCCTCATGCCATAGGTGTGAAGGACCCGATGAACTGTGGTTTTGCTGCAACCAGCTACTCGAGCCGTCTGATTCGGAAGAGTGAGGATTTTCCCGTTGATACAGCAACACGTCCAAATCAAATTTGAAGGAGCGTACAGCGGAAGGTCTTCCGGGTGGACGACGAACGTCAACTCTGTCCGTGCGAGCGAAACGCCGAACCGTTCCTAATATCGCCTGGTGGTGAACACGCCAATTAAACACTTGCTGACAAGCGGCTGCAGTTAGTCGAGCATTTCCGTCGTGCCTTTAGTACAACCGCACCATCTCAGTCCGTTCGTTTTGGGTAAAATGCGGCATGATACGCACTCAAGAACGTTCACAGTGAGACTATTAACCGGATCAGTTGCTTCTCACGATTAAAGACAAAATAAATATGATAACGGGTACAGATCAACTTGGAGTTGAAGTTGCAACGTGAGCGGTTAGTGACGTCTCGTCACAAAGTGCAGCAGATAAGCAGTCCGAGAATCGAGAAATCCGAGTTGTTTACCTCTTGTGATTCAATCGTATTCAAACGCTTTTGGTACCATAACATTCATGATTTCTCAGAGTATCCTTCTGGGTGCAGGAACCAAGCCACTTTTTTCTTAAAAAAAGACCATGTTTCTGGCTGTTATTTCGGATTCATCAAGTCCAATAAAAAAACACCACGTGATTTATTTTTAAGGCCGCCTTAGCCGGTCCCAAGCCCGGGTTGCGAAAGGGCGAGGGAAAATAAATCTACTGCCAAAGTTGATACTTCGGAAAAACTGTAATATTTCACCAAAAGACGTAGATTAAGCTTATAAATCGAAAAAACTGAGCTAAATCTAAAAACTGACAGCACCACGTGAATCAGCGCTGAAAAACAATGTAAAGTCATGTGCCACACTTGGGGTTTACCATAATCCATGTTTTGCGCAATTTTGATGACTTTAGCAACTTTGAACGCTCCTGGCGCCCGTTTCGCGCAGTGGAAAAAAAAAGTTGTCGAAGTAAAATGTTCATGAAATTTGATGTAGAATGCGAATCTGCAATAAAAATTGGGGGGTTCTATTTGAAAAAACAAAGTTGGTGCGCGCAGCGCGCATTTGCGCGCATGCGCGACGCTTCAAACTGCAATTTTTGAATTCTTTGCAAAAAAATAAGGGGAGGTTACTTCGACAAGTTTTTTGATTTCTCCACAACCAACGAAATTGAAAGGGTGGTACGTTCATTAAGGACCACCCTGTATATATATATATATATATATATATATATATATATATATATATATATATTTATATATATATACATATATATATTCGATCTTGAAATCTAGGATTGTATTCTTTGGTCTGGGCTCATAATATGTCTCTCATCTGCCATGGGTGTCTTTAATCTGCTGATAAGTTTCTGCTTTAATTAATAATTATTTAATTAAGCGCCCCACTGTGTGGATTTCCATTAAAATTCAATCAGTTCAGTGTAACTATGATCCCTGATTTTTGGCAGATCATAGTTCCAACTTTCAGTTTTTTGAATCTAGGTAGTGAAGATTGGCCCTTTCTGGGAAAACGACCCATTTGGTAGTTTCTTGGCAACAGTAAATTGAAACAAAATCATATTGTTTCAAAATCACATTGATAATAACTTAAATTAAATTGACAAGGAAATCATTTAATATTTTATTGACCCTGGATTCGTTGTCATTTTATGCAGACGTTCAATAGTATATAGTATATATCGTATATCTCGTTGTTTTTTAAAAACACTTGTAAGGTTTCCCATATTAAATTTCAAATTTTCGAAAATTTATAGTATAACTAACTTTTTCTTCGCGAAAATTTGATAAATTAAAATGCACGCCAGCATGAACTCGTGTGCAAAATTTCAGATCGATTGGATATCGGGAAGTGGGTTAAAAATCGATGTGAAATTTTGTCTCAAGAAAGAAAGCAAGAGCTCAAGAAGAGAATCGAAGTTAAAAGAAAGAGTTAAAAAATATATTCTTTGATTGGAATTGTTATGTCAACCATTAAAAGGTGCTGAAAATTCGATAGAATATCAAATAATAAAATAGATACAAACTATAAAGCATCTGCCAAGTAGGGTGGGCAATATAGCTTCCTTACTTACAGTAACATGGGCGTATAGAACTAGTTGATGAACAAAGTACGAGTCGAAGTTAGAAGAAATTAATGTTTGCGCATGCGCACAGACTACTATTAATCCAACGGCAATGAAATTTGTAGGGGAATCTACAAGACCAACGAGTATGGGGTCGGTGTTTCTTCGTATTTTTACACGCTGTATCGAATGGTACCTAACATTTGCAGATCTCTCCAACTCCGTTATAACCGAGTTTTACACTTAAACTCGCAATTGTTTAGTTTGTTTGTTACGCTTAAATGTATGTGTTTTATGGGGTAAAACTAGTTAATTAAAGTGTAAAACTCGATTGTGACGTAGTTGGAGAGATCTGCAAGCGTTTCCATTCGATCCAGCGAAAAAAAAAAAAAAAAAAAAAAAAAAAAAAAAAAAAAAAAAAAAAAAAAAAAAAAAAAATCATAGAAACTGACCCCACACTCGTAGGTTCATTGAGGGTCATCTTTCGAAAAAACCAACAATTTCATCGAAAACCCCATATTTTTTAACATTAAAACATAATTTTCTCCCCTAAGTAACAAAGTAAAAGTAAAATTTATTATACCGTTGGAAAGAGTATTAAATGAAACAGTTTTCATGAGATTTGCCAGTTTTCAACATTTTTTTTGGAAGAGTAATAAGGTTTTAACGATTTTCAGGAATTTTATTTTTTCAAAATCGTTAATGTTTGAGCTGATGTGAAGGTCTCCGTATGGCACTTTTTAGAACTCAAGTACACCACTCTTATAGAAAATTCAATGCTAATTCCGAAAATGAGGTCAAATGTTGAAATTAAATGAGGCAAAGTTGAGAAATTTGAGTTTAAAAGGAAAAAACACGGTTTTCTTGAAAAAAAGAAAAGAAAAAAAAACCTTTAAAAATCATATCTTGAGTACGAATTGAGATAAACATTTGCGATTGCCGGCATTTTACTACATTTTTGATGCAGACTAACACAACAAATTTTTCGTCACTTATCCCCTGCCACCCTTTATATATATATATATATATATATATATATATATATATATATATATATATAATTTGTTTTGAATTATTAATAGATAAACGAAGAAAGGAAAAAGATGTTCTTGATATTTCGAATAAATCTTGTTCACAAGTTAGAAGTTGAAAATGAAAATTAAAATTTTTTTTCATTAGCGAATTTTCTTAGAAAATGAAGCTATTGCAATGGCTCCAAAAATTTTAAAATAAAAATTTTCAAAAATTTTCTTCATCGAAATCTGTTTTGAGGCATTCTGAAATGATTCCTGGATTTTAACGCTTTTTTATATGTATATATATATATATATATATATATGTATATGTATATATATATATATATGTATATATATATATATATGTATGTGTCATTCCAGACGATAACTCTCGATAGAATTGAGATAAAAACTTCGTTCTTTCGCCAAAAAATCAAGCATTTCAAAAGAAAGGATGAGTTCGTTGGACAACACTTTTTGAGCACATTAAATTGGTCAAATTTCAAAAAATGTACTCGAAAAATCTCTAAAAATGGCTAAAAACGGCTAAAAATCGTTCAATTTATATTTTTTGGTAGAATATTGCTCAAATAAAGTTTATTAACTATAAAATAGAACATCCAAAAATGTATGTACACAATTATGCTGAAAAATGTACTTAAAATTCATCAAAATTTGCTAAAAAATCGATAAAACCTGCTAAAAAAGCTAAAAATTCAGAACCTCTATTTGAATAGCAGGTTATTATTTAGAATACGTTTTTTGCCATAAAATTAATGGTTAACGATTTCCTTGCACTCAAAAAGCTCAAATTTCAAAACAATTCAACATTATACAATACCTACGATAATTTATGAAAATTCGCTCATACGATCATGCTGCATGAATGGAACTTTTTCATTTTCAACTTTTAACTTGTGAACAAGATTTATTCGAAATATCAAAAACATCTTTTTCCTTTGTTCGTTTATCTATTAATGATTCAAAACAAATTATATAGTTCAGTAGAACAGTTTATTTAGTTTATCAAGAAGTATACCTATATATACAATTAATATATATATATATATATATATATATATATATATATATATATTGTTAAATTCTGCGTAAATGAAACACCTTTTCAACACGGAAACTAGATTTTTAATGAATTACAAACATTTCAAGTCACTAGCAACTTGCAACAAACTTGGTAACTCGCAACGTCAGCAACAACTTGGTAACTTACTATAACACTACTCCGTCCCTTCTAAAAATGGGGCCAAACGATCGTGGTGGACAACCCTCAATCGTCCTTTGGTCGTCCTAATCCGGATAACTACCTCATTCAGGGCTTTCACCACGGTGCATGGTCCTTCCCAGCTGCGCTGGAGCTTAGTCAGTAGACCCTTCTGCCGCTTCGGGTTGTAAAACCAAACCTTATCGCCTTCAGAATAGTTATGCTTCTTGACCTTCACATTGTATCGCCGTTGCATTTCTTCCGCTTTTATGCGTAGCCTCTTTCGTGCGGTATCGTGGACCTCTGCCAACTTGTTCCTTAGCTCCTCCACATAGTCTGGTATAGTTTTATCATGTGGCAGGCTTCCCAACAACAAATGGACGGGCAGCTGGAGTTCCCTACCAAACATCATTCTCGCAGGCGAAAACCCTAAACTTGAGTGCTCAGCTGACCTATATGCTAGCATTGCAATGGGCAGCATGTCATCCCAGTCTCGCTGGTGGTCTGATGTCATCTTCGAGAGCATCAACCATAGGGTTCGGTTCAGTCTCTCCACCAAACCATCGCTCTGAGGATGCAAGGGCGTAGCTCTTGTCTTGTGGGACCCTAACAACTTCGTCACTCCTTGGAACACCTCCCCTTCAAAACTCCGCCCCTGATCAGAGTGTATCTCATGTGGTACTCCAAACCGGGAAACGACTTGATCAACTAGTGCACGAGCAACTGTAGAAGCCTTGGAATCAGGAATTGCTATGGCTTCTGGCCACTTGGTGAAGTAGTCCTGCATGACCATGATGTATCGGTTTCCCCGAGAGGAGAGAGGTAGGGGGCCCATGAGGTCAATGCCCACTCTTTCAAATGGTACACCTGTCACCCTTGTCTTCAATGGTGCTCGATACTGTCCCTGTGTACGTTCACGGCAAATCCTGCAAGCCCTGCACCACATCCTTATATCTCGATGAATTCCGATCCAGTAATGGTTTGCCCGAATCGCCCTAGCTGTTTTTGCTTCTGCAAAATGTCCGAGATTGTGGAATTGCTCGAATAACTTTTTTTTCCATAAGTCAGGAACTATCATTTGCCACGTGAACTTCTTCCCATCCGTTGACTCCCATTTTCGGTGAAGACAGCCATCAACCAGCCCTAATGAGGCAAACATGGCATCATAAGCCTTCTCCTCAGAGCTACAGGAGTCCAATTCCTCTGACGTAGGCCGTTTCCCTTGTTCCACCCAGTCAACAACTTTTCTCAGCGTTTGGTCCTTTCGCTGGGCTTCCCCACATTCCTTCCGACCAAATACCGCTGCTAATTGGCACCTTTGAACTTTCTGGCATTCCTCCTGTTCTTCTCGCCTGGAACAATAACGACATTTGTCCTTCAGGCATGGCCGACGGGACAGTCCATCAGCATTGCCATGATCCTTTCCCTGGCGATAGACCACAGTAGGAGCAAAGGGCCAGTATTTCCAGCCATCTAGCCATTTGCCCATCAGGATTCTTGAAGCTCAGGAGCCACTTCAATGAAGCATGGTCAGTGCGAACTGTTAGTGGAAGCCCATTTGCAATTCCATACTCAGAAAAGTGCTGTACTGCCTTGACAATGCTCAATAGTTCCCTTCGAGTTACGCAGTAATTTCTTTGTGGTTTTGTCAAACACTTGCTGAAATAACTGATTACCTTCTCCTTGCCCTCTTGCACCTGCGACAAAGTAGCACCCATAGCAATGTTGCTAGCATCAGCATCAATAATAAATGGGGCATCATCTTGTACATGTCCAAGTACCGGAGGTGACATGAATGCCTCTTTCATGTTATTAAAAGCCTCCTCTTGTTGGTTGGACCAGGTAAATGGCTTGCTATTCTCAGCCTCATACAATGGTTTCATGCATTGGGCGAAATTGGGGATGAAATCCCTATAATATGCGCAGAATCCAGTGAACGCCCGTACTTCCCTGCTGGTTGTTGGTGAGGGCCACTCCTTAATCACTACCAATTTCTTAGGATCAGTGTGCACACCTTTAGGAGATACGACATGCCCAAGGTAGCTCACTGTAGTCTGTACCAACGTAGTCTTCTTGGTGTTCAACTTCAAATTGGCTTCTCTTAAAAGTTGGAAGAGTTCACGCAAGAGACCTACATGTTGCTCAAAAGTCAGTGTGAATACCATAACATCATCAATGTAAACAAGCACCCCTTCCTGTTTCAAGAGTTTCCATAGAACCTTTGTCATGGTGCGCTGGAAGGTAGCTGGTGCATTTGTTAGTCCAAAGGGCATTACATTGAACTGCCACAGTCCAGATGGGGTACAAAACGCAGTTTTCTCTTTATCTTTTGCCTCCATCGGGATTTGCCAGTACCCAGATTGAAAATCCAAAGTGGAGAACCACTTGCCATGCTTCAACCCTTTAAGCAACTCATCTGTCTTCGGCAATGGGTGGGCATCTTTTAGTGTGACCTCATTCAATTTACGATAGTCTACACAAAACCGTGTACTGCCATCCTTTTTCGCCACCAATACAATGGGACTAGCCCATGCACTATCTGAAGGTTCTATAACCCCAGCATGAAGCATCTCATCCACCAACTTGTCAACTTCTGGACGTTTCACGGGTGCTAGTCTGCGAGGTGCTTGCCGAATCGGCCTATGACCAGCTGTGTCAATTTTATGGGGTGAGACCTTTGCAGCTCCATACATCATTCGCCCATCAGTAAACACATCATGGAACTCTGTAACAAGCGCTGTTATAACATCCTTCTGGCTGGGTGTAAGTTCTGCTGAAGAGCGTCCCACTAGCTCCTCCAATACCCTACTCAACTGCCCCTCTTGCACAGCATGTAGTTCCTCTTTTCTGGTTCTGTAGTCAGTGAATCCGATTTCTTGAGACCCAACTTTCAACACGCCCCTGTCCAGGTCAAGTACACATCCCTGACTAGCCAAGAAATCCCATCCTAGCAGACAGGGTTCCTGAATACTGGCCACCACAACTGGATGCTTGAAATTCATGTGTTCACCTAGACTGATATTGGCCTCTGCAACTCCCTTCACCTGGATGAGCTCCCCTGTGGCTGTTTGCAGACGCTTGGTTGTGCTCCTTTGGATAAGTTTCTCCCCTATGTCTTGCCTTACTACAGTTACTGCTGCTCCTGTATCGATCACCACTCTACAATTTTGTTCTTCGACTTTCCCCCAAAGGGTTGGTGTGATACCACTTATAATCCCCCATAAAGGAACTTTTTGGGCCTCACTTTGACACACCAGCTTATGACCCTTCAAGCTGATGGCTTGCCGTTTCCCTGATCCTGCTTATTACAAAGCCAGTTTCTAGGTTTCTGAGGGCACTGCCGACTATAGTGCCCTTGTTTCCCACAGGACCAGCAAGTAAACCAAGGCTTTTGATCCTGACCATTGCAGTTTACTCGGTTGTGAGTCTCTATGGTCTGTTTGATGGTTGGTGGAACTGTGCCTCCAGCAGCATCCAAATGTTGGACCACCTTGCACCCTTCACCCATATCAACCTGACAGACTGTTGGACTGACAACACCAACGCTAGCCCGCAGTAGGTTAGCCTCTGCTTGTATTGCATAACCAACTGCGCCCCGAAGGGTAAGCCAGTACAAGTTTCCTCAATTCAACACTTGCCATCATAAAATTGTTGTAGCGCCATTGCATCCACAGTGGCCGATCCAGTGCCTGGCAATGCCTTCCGAGCTAATATTTCTAGATCTGCTGCAAATTCAGCTAGCCCTTCGTTTAGCATCTGTCTTCGACCCCGCAGTTGGTACATAAACAGATGTTCTTGTCCCCTCGAGCCGTAACGATTCTGCAAGGCTTCAGCTATGTCACCAAATGGTGGATGTGTGCCTATGTGAGCAACAATTGCTAAGGCAGACCCTTGTAGCGCTGCTATCAGCTGCGTTGCCTTCTCCTCCTCTGACGAGCCATTTGCCCGACTAACAGTTTCGAATTTGAAAAGGTAGTCCTCCCAACTACTTTTGCCATCATAGGATCCCGGTTTAACCATGAATGGCTGTGTGGAGCTAACGCAGTCGTAGGTGCTTGCTGAACGACCTCAGATGTCATAGTATTGGCATTAGATGCTACTTGAGCCACCTCTGCCGAATTTTGCCTAATTTCACCTAAAATGTTCATCATTTCGGCGAATTGAAGTCTAAGTTCTTCAAATGGTTGCTCCCATGCCGCCATTTCCTCCTTGCCTCCTCGTCGTTGGCATTCACAAAAGAAACAGTCACTTCAAAACTCCTGAACACTGAAAACCACTTACACCGACGTATCCCACTTCTGACACCAATGTTAGATTCTGCGTAAATGAAACACCTTTTCAACACGGAGACTAGATTTTTAATGAATTACTAACATTTCAAGTCACTAGCAACTTGCAACAAACTTGGTAACTTGCAACGTCAGCAACAACTTGGTAACTTACTATAACAATATATTAATTGCTATGCAATTCTTAGGCCGACCCCCAATAATTTTTTAAATGTCCACTTTTTGTGTAACGTTTTTTGTCCCGAGATGGGAAGCGAGAGGTCGTGGGTTCGAATCCCGGCCAGGCCTGAAAAAAAATTTTTTTTTTTCTCGTGAGACAAATGTGGGTTCGAATCCCGGCCAGGCCTGAAATTTTTTTTTTTTTTTTTTTTTTTTTTTTTTTCTCGTGAGACGAAGGTTGTGGGTTCGAATCCCGGCCAGGCCTGAACATTTTTTTTTTTTTTTCTCGTGAGACGAATTGCATAGCAAATTATCCTCGTTTTCTACACAGTAGAAACGAGAAAAGATCCGGCGAGGCGCGAAGCGCCGAGTATAGATTAGGGGGGTCCAGGGGGGCGAAGCCCCCCTGGCGGGGTCAAGGGGCGGAGCCCCTTGCGAGGCCCGAAGGGCCGAGTATATATATATATATATATATATATATATATATATATAATATAATATATATATATATATATATATATATATATATAGTTGTTGTTGTTGCTATAACTAGTTAACAATTTTTGTGCGCTCAAAGTGCTCACATTTATTAAAAAATTTACTATTTAATGCGAATATGATATGAAACTTTTTCTCCCTTAAATGACTTGAAAAAATTGTAGGTGTGTACTCGTATTATAGTGCGATGATAACTCAGTTACTGAGTATAACTGAGTTTTATACCTATTAGTTTTTAACTATGCAGGAGTTTCAGAAAAAAATCCACTTTATTTCAAAGAAAGAGGCTGGTAAGCAGGAATAATTAGAACCATGACAGCTTGCGTACATCATTTGGGAGGGCTCCGATCTCCCGGTGCGTTTCTATGCTTCCAGAAACCCATAGGTACGTGGCACAATATGAAATAGTTTTATGACAAATGCTTACATACCTACATATAGGTATAATAACAAACAAAAATATAATCAATGAGATATTCAACTAGGAATAGTTATTAATAAAGAAGAGATGAAGACATGAACACACCACTGGTCAGAAATTGATCGTCAGAACATCTAAACAATGAATGCAACAGGTGCAGATTAATAGATTTCCTTGCTAAAACATTATCAGTGATGTACTCGTAATTACGGATGAAATGCTGGGTGCCATTCTTAATGAATAATAATAAAACAACAGAAAGTTAGATAATATTGAATTTATGGTTTTGTGCATTGTGAATCGTTAGTAAAGAAGGAGAAATAATCCTTCAGGCGTAAACACATGGAGCTCAACCAGTTGTAGTAGTTGATGGTGGGCGCGTCGATGAGGATTTAAATGGTTTCGTACTCGTAAAAAAGTACTGAATTAATGAAAAAGGAAAAACTACCTTAATTTTTGAGTTTTGAAATTTGATTTTTAAAAGGTGTCAAAGTTGACATGTAATTAGCTAAGCTAATTGCAGCAAAATTATATTAAGCATTAAATAGCGTAGTGTGATTGCTTTATCAGCTAGATCCGGAAGCTTAGGGAGAATCTTTGTTCTATAAGATGATTTGAATACCATTTAGGGCCAGTTTATCAATCATCTACATTAGCTACAGAAGAGCTATACCGAGTATAGCGCTATACTCCAGATAAAGAATGTGAGTCGCTTATCAATGCCGAATTACCTGGCGGATAAAATTATCCTACAGATAAATTCTGTCTGCAGATTGTGCCGTTCGCATCCTCATTGGTGTCCGTAGGCGACAAAATAAGGGCGATTTACACATAGAGCTACCACAGAGTACAGTAGAAGCTACATTTTCTTCATAGATCGGATATTCAAAAAACCGGGTCTGACGTTATTTCCACAACGGTGTCCATCATGTTATCAAGCTTGGCAAATAAGAAACCACAACATTTCTGCCGTTTGTTTGCTTCATTTCTACAGAGAGAAATACATAAACGAATAGCGATACAGTCAAACTTGGATAATTCGAACCTCAAGGGACCAGTCAAAAACTTCAAATTAACCAAAAATTCGAATTAAAGAAGTTTTTAATAAATTATATTTAAACAAACTACAGAACGAAGTAAAGTACATACAGTAACATTAAATACTGTATTGGCCAACAGAATATTGAACAATACATATACAGACACCTGGAATGGTACTGTATTTAACTGCAACCATAAAAAAAACAATGTATTGTTTTTCAAAAAAGGATGATACTTAGGCCATATTCCTTGAATTAAGTCTCTCGCCCATTATAAAAGATTCCAACGCATTCAAAGACACGTCTAAGTTCTTGTACGTGATTCATGGCGTCAACTTGGCACCGGTACTTCTTCTGCTGATGATGGGCGGGAGGGGAAGGGGAGTTATCAGACTGTCCGATGGCACTGAATTGCATGCATTTGGTCTAACGCAAACCTTTTGCCGAATATCGTTACTAAAACGTATTTCCCGATAAATTTACAATTATTTTGCGTCGCAGCTTAAAATTTTTTCCTTAATTAGCACGTCGAAAATTCGAATTATCTAAAATAAAATTCGAATTATCCACGATTTTTTAACATTGTTTAAATACAAAATGCCAGGGACCAAGAGAAATATTCGAATTAAAGAAGATTTCGAATTAAAGAAGATTTCGAATCAAAGAAGTTCGAATTATCCAGGTTCCACTGTATTACAATCTGAATTATTATGAATGAATTATCATGATCAATAAGTTGTGGACGTAATTTCATCTTCCATTTATGATAGAATGTAAAGAACGGTATCTTTGTCCAACCGAAACCTCAATAAAACTACGCACTCGTCCCATATTAGTAGGTGATCTACACGGGGTCTTACTTGGTATATACGGTCTTCTTTTCCATTCAACGAATTATGCTACGATAGAATCTTCGCCGTTGCTGCTATTTGAAGAAAAATCACCAAATATATCCATTGGAAGGTACGAAAATAAAGGCAATCAAACTTGAGATTCAATTAAGATTTTTTGTAAATTAATAAACTTGTTCGAGGTTAGAAAGGTCTAGATATCTCAGTAACCTCCAGTTATAATTATTATCCAGCCGTCCAGGGACCATATAAATTAAAATGCCAGATAGAGTTTAACTAGGGATGGACACACAACCACTATTGTGTTATCTAGAGAGTAACTCAATCCTTCAGATAAATCACTCTTATTCATTGGATAAATGTGATTAATAAAGTGTTAGTGAACAAGTTAACAAGCGTATATTATAAATGCACGATGTTTCAAACTCGAGAGCTCCCATGATCAGCAAATATGTACTTATGTCCAAGAACCTAAGCACGGTCTTGGTAAATCATACATCCTACCAGATTCGTAGAAAATTGTGCAGCGTAAGAACGTTATCGTAACGGTTTTCCACTTACGAGGTAAAGTATTCCTAGGAAAATTGCGTATTCCTCATAGTCACGCTCAGTAAGCTCTCAACTGCGTTTTTATATCAGTTCGCACAAAGACCGTTCGACGAAAAGATACGTAAAATCCGAAGTTTTATGTTCCTCGACGACCAAACACGCACGAGGCGACACACTTGGCCTTTATTAGACGCCGTTAATTAGAACCTCAAGCGCGATAATTAAAAGTGAATATCAAATGCGCATGAACTCAGACAGCTCAGGAATTCGGTAGTTAAATATGATGTAGATGTCTCCCTGAAGTTTCAGGGCTAACAGGTACTGTTGGTGCGTGTAAAATGTTTCTACGAAGTAAAATCTACAGGATTTAGCGCATTTTCTCTAAAAAAAAAAAAGAAAGGAAAATGAGCTATTGTGTTCACTTTGTCCGTTGATGTATGCATATTTATGTTATGGTGATGCATATCCTCTTAAAATCGTTTTAAATGCCACTTCCTGACGTCCGATTTTGATAAAACTTGATAATATGGATATAACCTAAGATAATGTATAAAGGTGCCGCTGACGCATGAGGGGTCAATGATCAGTGGAGTGAACTCCAAAGCCATTTTGTCTCCTAATTGACGCAGGAAGCTGAAATTTGAGACAGAGGCTCAAGGGAGAATGCTGAAGACGACTGAGAGGTCATCGATCAGCTGAGTGACCTCCAAAGCCATTTTGTCTACTATTCAAAGCAGGAAGCTGAAATTTGAGAGGGAGACTCAAGAGAGAATACTGAAGACGCATGAGAGGTCATCTATCAACTGAGTGATTGTGTTCACTTTGTCCGTTGATGTATGTATATTTATGTATGTATGTCCTCTTAAAATCGTTTTAAATGCCACTTCCCGACGTCCGATTTCGATGAAACTTGGGATGGATATAATCTGTAACATGATGTATAAAGGGACCGCTGACACATGAGAGGTCATTGAACTCCAAAGCCATTTTGTCTCCTAATCGACGCAGGACGCTGAAATTTGAGAGGGAGGCTGGAGGGAGAATGCTGAAGACGACTGCGAGGTCATCGATCAGCTGAGTGAGCTCCAAAGCCATTTGCAGAAAGCGTCTATTTCACACGGATCTCCCTACACGAAAATGCGTTATCATGTGACTCACTTCGTGAGCACTGATTACTTGTTTATTGTTAAGATCTTATTATTCTCTCCTTAGGTAATTTTGTTGTAACGTTCAAGATGAAGACGACGAAGACGTTATCATGGTATCAATATTATCAGAAAAATCAATATACCTAAACTAAATAACTCGCGATGAAGTTGTGGAAACCCATTTAAATGAAAAACGGATGTTAAAGAAACACGTTATCTAATTCCTAAAAAAAAAAAAAAAAAAAAAAAAAAAAGTTACAAATGTTAGATAGTTTCATTATATTAGTTTAGTTTTAATTTGTAGTTTGTTATATACTAATGTTGACCTAACCGTCGAATCTATCTAACAGTGTTACTCTTTGTTTTCGTTTTTCCTAGAAATCAACAAATGAGATCCGCTGTCCACTCATTCACCAGAGGAGGTTTCACAATATATATAAATATATAGTGGTGGGCTTCTGACTAGTTAAAATTGTACACTGGAAAAGTAGATTAAGAAAGATTAAAGAATTGGCATGGCAATGGGGGCTCGACGTTAGGCGAGCGGAGCGGCTAGTGACTCATAAGTTACACATGACTAAATTTATTTTTGGGCGGGTATATCACTGAGAGTAACGTATCCCTTCCCAGTGTATTAATATATTAAGAAGAAGAAGAATAGTAAAAAACAAGAAATCTGTGCAGAACGTCCATATGGGGAAATTTTGGTTATAGCACGCATATTTATGTAATTTGTATTTTATTTTAGAACTTTGTGCTGTCCAGAAGTTGTTAAACATCAAATTTATTTATATTAAAAAAAAAAAAAATTTCTAAGCAATATTCTGATATATAAACCTGCTTTAGGATTGTTGTTTGTTGGATTGTGGTACCTATTTTTTGTAGTTTTATTTTTTTAAATCTGGATTTTAATACCTCTAACGGCGTTGTCATGAAGACAATTGAATCTGAAGTTTATAAAACCATTGTTTAGCTTTAAGGAAAACTATTTCGTATACAACGGCCTGAAGAAGTTTCGCACACGATGGAAAACTTCAGATAAGGTTGTAAAATACGACGTAAGTCAAAGGATTCGCCAATTACCAAGAACAAGTAAGCAACTACTGCCGATCCAACCTAACAATTAGCATTACATTTCCCGTATAGTTCCTTCCAACCTGATATTTGTTTGCAGTCTTTGTTCAAATGATCCTACCATTAATAAAATGGATCGTTGGATTCAGCTGTTTCTTACGCGATCTCCTAATGGTGTCGTAATTGTTGGTTTTAACCGTATCCGTGGATATTAAGTGGTTGCGAATTTAGAACGACAGGATGTCAGTCATGGCTGCTGGGAGAGAGAACCTTAATTTCATGGAACCTGCTCATACTCCTTACAATCAAGGGGAAGATTTGGAGACCTTTTTGTTTGCTGATGCTTACAGCCCGACAGCTAGAATGATGAAACATGGAAGGTGGAAATTTATGTGAAATAAGTTACTTATATTTATAACTACTCTTCAATATCAATATTTACTAATAACAACTCCCCCCTACCGCACACAGCTTGCTCTGTCGTTGTGGGGTATAATACACTCTTGTTATGTATTGCTATCTTGTTCTCATTAGAATAAATTTTCTATTCATTCATTCAAGTATTTTGACATTGAAAATGTCTTAGTCGACGGGTCAACCGGAAATTTTGTTACGCAAAGAAAAAAACGTCACGCGACTTATAAACAAGTTAGGTGTTATTAACATGTATCATGTTTTAGTCCTGGGGTCCTAGCAAATTTTGCGAGTCAATTTTTTTCCGCGCACGAAACATATAACAGTGATTTCCGCCTACAACCGAGTCGTTGCTAGGGAAATGGTACTTCGTCGTTTTTCATCCCACAAAATTCGTTGACCATTCGTTCGAAAGCTCTCGATTTATCCAACAATATTATGTTAACTACTGCGAAGTGCGTGTCCAACAAACTGAGTTATGAGCATGGTTATATAAATAATTGTTTACACACAGGTGATCATTCTCAATAATTGATATTGTGAACATGATTGCAACCGCTTGGAATCGAGGAGAAAACATGATACATGGTTGAAATTTTTGGTTCTAGAACAGAAATAATTGTTAGAAAGATTTGATTTATGGAAATGTTTTGCGATGTACCGAATAATACATCATTTATCGAATTTCATACTTATAGATAGGTAGATGTGTGTACAGGTTGTTAATACTTTGCGTTATGAACCCTATACAACTAATTTTAAAAAAGAACATACTTTTAAGACACTTTTTAAACGCTTGGTTTTCGAGTTTTATACAGTTTAATTATTTATTGATTTTGAATTATATTATTGACATTTTCATGTCTTTCATATGGCACATAACAAAAAAATCGTCACGAAAAAAATTGTCCCAAGTGGCCACAACGATGATTATGACCATCAGAAATGACGTTGACCATTCATAGGTAAACACATGAAAATGTCCCAATGCGTTGCAGACTCGTATGCAAGCGTTTATATACATTTGTCATAGCTCCCCAGCCAAAAAACTATAGATTTTCTTTTGATTTTCACGTACAACCAAGCCGTTGCTGGGAAAATGAAACTTCTTCAGTTTTCACATGACAAAAATCGTTCTCCACTCGTTGGAAAGCTTTCGATTTATCACGCATTTCTTTCGTACTTGTTCTTCTATTCATGTCGTAGTTTTATATTTATTTATGTTATAAATGGATATAGTAAACAATGTAGCTTGTTTTGTTGTCACTAAACTTGGTTGAGAAGTTAATCTTGGTTATAGTAATTGTAGACGCGCACCATAACAGAAAATTACCTACCCTGTGAATTCATATTCGTGGAAGAATTGGGCCCCGTCGATACCTACTGGCTTACAGCAAATTCAGTAATTGTGTGTCAATAATCATTTTATGTTTTCTAATTGTTATTTTTTAAATTTATTTTTTTTTTTTTTTACAATAAAAAACATTGAAATTACTGAGACATTTTCATTGCTCATAACTCTTCTCTCATAAGAGAGAAAGTACGAGCGGCCTGCCGCGTTTTTCCTTTAACTGAAACCTGTTTTAATTTTTCTTTCAAGTCTTATTATATCTTGTACTCCATGTCACAGTCACTCAATGAGGCCCAAGTTTCTCAGGAGAGAAATCTCAAAATCAGGATTAATAAGAACAGCCTTGCGAGAAACAGTGCAGACCTTTTTCGAGAGGTAAGAAAGCCATATTCTCGTTTTCCGTGAGTCGTACGTTCATAAAAAATTTGTAACCCACATGATACAACTCTGACGATGTTATTGATTCTTGATGATTCTAGTTCACAACATGAATTTAACCGTTTGACATTTCTTATTTTAAATTATTTTAAATTCATTTGACATTTCAACTTTATATTCCAGAAGTATTTTTCAAATTACTTTACGATGCTTACTTCAGAAGTCTTCATCTACTTATGGCCCTACCGATGCAATTGCAATACCAAAGTGTATAATGATTGTGAAAATTGCCTGCTAAGCGCCAATTTATTAGGTACATTTCTTATACATGAATGAAGACATTGAATGGCCTACTTACTTGATCTATTACGTGATAACTTTGCTGATTAAGTGTATTTGTATATAGGTATAAATATGATATGTATATCATTGTTAATGCAGGTCTCTGAAAATTAGGATGGTATCTGAGCTGAGATACACCATAAGGTATCTGAGAGATACTTGTGTAAGATTTTAGGGCGTACCTGACGGAAGATTATGCTTACTTTGTTGCATGATTTTTATGAACTGACATACACCGTGATATAACCTATACCGTTGTAAGGTTTTTTTCTGATTATATCTGCCTTAAATCACTATTAGATAGCCGGAATTTGTCAGTACAAAATAAAATCATTGTGTATAACAAACTAATTGTGACAATATGGACATATGCTATAAGCATATGGGGAACAGAACTGCTCTCGTTCATAATTTAGGAGGCTTAAACAGCAACAAAACAATATACTGCAGAATAGAATTGTTCATACACCAGATTTCGTGAGAAACGAAATAATCTATAACGATTCTGGTCTACGAACCCCAACAGAAATCCTTCAAAAACCTATGAAGGATATTGCCCAACAAAACGTACGCCACAACAACCCACTTGTCATTGAAGGCTTCATACGACCGGAGGTACAGCGATTAGTACGGCCGCGTCATATCTTGGACATAATTGATACGGACTTGGTGGCAAATTGAAAGAGTTTCACGTATATGTGATATAAAAGAGTGATATACAGCAAGTGTTTCATAGGATATTGAAGTGAATACATAAACAATTAATTCAAAATTCAAGTGTTTCCTCCTTTGATGGAAGCACTTACAATTAGAGAGAAAAACAATAGACTGATAGTTACCATCTGTCAATGAGATATGTTACTTTGTTAACGGGCTCAGTGAATAAAAATTATATTTAAAAAAAGAAAGATTTTTGTGGCATGGAAAGTAACATTTTCAAATCCACATTGGTTATATGAAAATAACATCACCGTTTGTCGGAAATGCCCCAACCCCAAATAAAATAGCTTGATATAGATATACATTCTTGAATATCATCAGAAATTCCGATATCGTGAGTTATCCAAAATTGAACGATTTCTAAGAATGGGTTTCGTGATAACACAGGAAAGAAACCCAACAGAACTGCTCCTTTGATTCATAGTAATCCACGAACGGTTCCCGAAAACCCAATCCCTTATCACCTATTCCCACCATTCGTAAGATATTTATTACATCCTGAAGGAGCCACCGAACCCTTTAATTGAGGGCCACCCATCCAGAACCAAAGAAAAAGGACGGTCGATAAATAAGGAGAACCTTTAGAGTGTGTCCCTTGACAGCCTGATGAATGTTCTTCTATATAGCTGGTACCGACATTGCAAGAGGTTGTGAAACTTTGTGAAATATAAAAGATCGAGTCATGCAGCATGATCGTATGAGCGAATTTTTGTAGATATTATATTACATTGTTATGAAATTTGAGCATTTGGAATGCAAAGAAATTGTTAACTACCACATTTATGGCAAAAAAACTTGTTCTAAAAAATGACCTGCAATAGAAAAATAAATGATTTTGGAATTTTAGCTTTTTCTGGAGTTTTTATCGATGCTTCAGCATAAATTAATGAAATTTAAGGTCACATTTCAGCATATTTTTGCAAAAATTGTTTGATGTTCTGGTTCATTGTTGAGAAACTTCTTTTGATTAAAACTCTGTTGAAACATATAAGCGAATCTAGTTTTAGCCGTTTTTAGCCATTTTTAGCTCATTTTAGCGAATTTTTGAAGAAAATTAAGCTATTGCTCTCGCCTCAAAATTTGTAGAATGTGAATTTTTGAAAAAATTTTATGCAGAAATCCGTTTCAGACTATTCTGAATCATATTCTGAAGTTTAACGCATTTTTTTATGTATGTATGTATATATGTATGTATGTATGTATGTATGTATGTATGTATGTATGTATGTATGTATGTATGTATGTATGTATGTATGTATGTATGTATGTATGTATGTATTTATGTATGAATCTATGTGTCATTCCAGACGATAACTGTCCGTAGAATTGTGCTAGAAACTTCAAACAAATTTTAAAATGTTAAGGACACAAAACGAAAGTTCAAGTTCGTTAGCCAGCATGATCGGATTACATCTTTGGGTTGAAATTTTCAAAAATGTAGTCAAAAATTTCAAAATAGCCTGTTTTTTGCGATTTGTTGTGCGAAATAATTTTTTCAGCATACTAACATGTGGTATATTCGGAATCAGCGTAAAATTTCCTATAAGAATATGTATCAAGTTTTCAAAAATTCCATATTTAAAAAATTAGTCAAAAATTGAAATAATGCCGTTCGCTAGTTGTAAATAACGACTGAAATGTCGAAGATTTCTTCAAAAATTCGCTCATAGGGTCATGCTGCATGACTGGGCTTTTTTGAAATGTGCCAAATTTAATATGCTTAAATGTGTTGGACAACACACTCGTCCTTTCATTTGGAAAGTTTGATTTTTTTGGGCGCAAGAACGAAATTTTTATCTGAATCCTATGGAGGGTTATCGTTATCGTTATATTATATATATGAAGAATGAAATGGCGTTTGAAAAAGTGTTAAACACAAGGATTTGTTTCAGAAAGCCTCAAACCGGATTTCAATGTTTGGAGCCATCATAATATTCATTTTCTACGAAAATCCACTAAAACGGATTATCCAGGCCAATGCTCGCGAAGCTTAATGCATTGAACCCCGAAATCGGAGTTAAGGTTCAATTTGCATTACAACCGTTCTATTTGTTACAGAAATAATAATATAATTGGCACACGAGCTGTCTTGTGTTTAGGCGTCAAGATTAAAAGTGTGACCTTATCTACAGATCCTTGTCCTCTAAGCACCCGATGGCAACGTAATTCCTACAACTGCGGAAATATTTGAACAATGCTATTGACAAAAATCAAAGGCGGGATTGCGCATCACGGTGTTTGTAGACGAGTATAAATACGACACAATAAAAAGATACGAGAGTTGAGTTGATGCTCACGAATATGAAAGTTAATTTTTTGTTTGTAACGACTTTGGTAGTCGCTACACTTGCAAGTGAGTAAAATTTGGATTTCCTATTACAACTTCTAACCTTAAATGTTTAATAATAACCTTAAATACCCAAAAATGATGCGATCTGCCGTTTATTTCGAAGGTTCATCTTTGTCAGCGATATCAGCAAACTTTGCCCTAAATAAAGTATGAAAAAGACCTTTGGCAGATCCTGCTATCCCGCTGAGAGTGAAAAATGTTTTTGATGCAACAATCCGTGCGATTTAGGCCCCATTGCAGCTCTGGGAGCGATCTAAGTCCGTTACTTGATAGTAGATCGTGGTTAGGATTATGTACGGCTGACGCCAAGTAATCCGATCCACTATTTTTGGGACTGAGGTAGGATCCCTAACAAGTGGTGGAACATAAAGTGTCTTAGACTGAGCAGCTTTTTGATTCCATCCAGTCACAGACAGTCAGCTTTGTTGAGAGATTCAAAGAACGTAGTAGGCAGTAGTTCTGGCAGAGAGCTCTTGAGATGAAGAGGTTCGCGCTCTATAGGCCTCATGCATAGTCCGAAATACAGAGCACTCTATTGGCAAAACTCAGTAACGTTAAGTCTCTACGCATCCAGATCACCATCCTTCCCCAGGCCATTATAGAAAGTTTTCTTTTAGTTTTTCAGGCCCAAAGAATATGGAAAAGAAGGATGAAAACAACTAATCAAACTTGTTGTTGAAGGGTGCTGTTTACTTGATTGTTATGATTCATTGACTGTTTATTCCGATTAAGATGTCTGTGATAAAGACGCATTTTTTCCAGTCTCATCACCAGAATTTTGTTGAAATGGTAAATGGATAAAAATTATTGGACGCTGGGCATGCGTTACATTACGATCGATTGTAGGGAAAATACTGAATTTGGTTGTTTTGCGGCAGACCTCCGTAAATGAAGGCTTCATATGTAGTAAAGGCCATAATTTACTACTTCTATTACAGTATCCAACACAATACTGGAATACCTTTCATATTTCCTAACATAAGTTCATTACCTCTCGTATAATTTAAAGGTTTCTTGAGGCCGATGGTATCTAAGAAGGCGGTAAGTGTACCTTCCAATGTTTTGTTATTTTAGAACTTTGATTTTCTAATAGATCGCTTAAAGTTTGTGAATGATTTGACGTTTTGACTTAATTTCCTCGATTAACTTCCTCTTTCCTATCGTGTAGGTACCACTTTTAATTTTATAGATTGGACCATCAGAAACAATATCGGCATTGTTTAGTTTTGATTTTAAAAATTATTTCGTCGTTGTAAGTTGACAATAAACTGTTTTTTCTGTGCCAGTACCTATTAAGCCTAGTTTTTACTTTTATGCAACCACTGTTTTAATTCAAATATTACGAAGGTGAAGATGATCCTTCTGCATCTGGACGACTCTTAGGATGGGGGAGGCCATCCAGATGGCGTCCTTACTCCCGACCGTCATGGCAACAATGGTGTCAAGATGAAAAAGAACAACAGATCAATCAAGCCAATAAACTCTCCTTACCGCAGTGGCTTCTTGGCTTATTGCAGCAGCATGGAATTCAGGCTGGTTCACAGGTAGGGTCCACTGTTGGAAATGAAAATCACATACCTACATCCCATGGTGAGCAGCCACAGTCGCAACAACTTGAAAATCAGCAGCATCAAGATGTATCTGAAGGTATACAGCAACAACAGACAAACCCTGCGGCGCAGCAAGATGATCTATCACAGCAATCACCATCGCAAGACCAGCCTTCTGAAACCCAGCCTACCGACTCGGAAAGGCCAATTCAGCAGACCCCTTCAGGCGAAAGTGTGAACACAGTCGAAACTATCAATCTGCAGTTACGCGCCAATAAGAATCTGGTGAGTAGCCTGTAGACTGCATATATGTATTCATACATTTAGTGAATATTCACGAATACACAACTTTATTTCCTTCTAAAAATAAAACTCAATATCCAGATTCCCAGTGTTTATCGATTCTTCGTTAATTAATCGATTAAGGACTTGAAGGTTTTTTGACGTAGATATGTCTTTTAGCTGGGACACTAGAAAAAATTGTGTAACTTTTTTTTTTTTTTTTTTTTTTTTTTTTTAAGCCCGAAAAAGTGTACAGGAAGCTTTACTTTCTGTTATTTTCACGTACAACCAATGCGTTACTAGTGAAATGTAACTACCTGTTAGCCACTTCTAGGAATGCTCTCATTTTATCACAACATCTCATGATCTCTAAACCATTGTAGTATCAAGAAATGCTGATTTATTACGCTAAGTTATAGTTGCTAATATTGCTAAGTAACCGTAAATGAACTAAAAAACGGCTAAAATCTTTAATTTATACATTTTATTAGCAGAATATTGCTCAAATGAATTTTATTAACTATGAAACAGAACATTCAAAAATTGATGTACAAAATTATGCTGAAAAATGTACTTAAAATTCATTAAAAAGTGCTTAAAAAATTAGTAAAAACAGCCAAAAAAAAGTTAAAAATTCAAAATCTCTTTTTAATTAAATAGCAGATTATTATTTAGAACGACTTTTTTGCCACAATATTGGTTATTAACTATATCTTTTCACTCAAAGTCTTCAATTTTAAAAACAATGTAACAAACATTGTACGATAATTTACGAAAATTCCCTCACACGATGATGCTGCATGTCTGGAAGATCTTTTATTTCTATCGATTTTCACGTGCAACCAATGCGTTACTAGCGAAGTGTAACTCCCTTAGTTTTCATAGCAGGAAAATGGTTCGCCACTTTTAGGAATGCTCTCATTTTATCACAACATCTCATGATGTCTAAGCCATCGTAGTGTCAAGGAATGCTGATTTATTACGCTAAGTCATAAACTAATATTGCTAAGTAACCATAATGGACTAATAATGTGAAAAGATCGCACTACATTACATGGTAAGTATACTACTGAGAACTAGACATATCCATTATCTACTGTTTTTTCCCCATTAAGGGAGAAATTTTGTTTGGTTTATTATTTTCAATAATGAACCTTTGTAATTGACCAAGAAAAAAAATTTTATAGACAAAGAAGTGAAAAGAGAAAGGGTAGTATTCCTAGTTGATAAGATTCAGTTTATGATGCCTTAATATAATAAATTAGATTGTAAAAAGCAGAGACTACACAGTTAGATCGAATTCCGAATGTCAAGTGTATTTTTCAATTCACTAAAAACATATGAAAAATACCAAGCATCTGGTAAATCAAATAATATTGAAGTATAATGAAGAAGCTTCAACTTGAATTTCCACACTTCCCCTCTAGTTGTTACTTCTTCTTCTTCAATTGATTCCAACTCCAATGAAATTAGTGAATTGTTTGTGTTTACATGATGCTAGTGGTTTTGTAAACATATCTGCTGGCATATCCGCAGTACCCATATATTTGAATTCGACAATTTTTTCAATTACACAATCTCTTATAAAATGATGCCGAATGTCGATATGTTTGGTACGTGAATGGTGAGCCGTATTCTTCGCGAGTTGTTGAGAGCCTTGGTTGTCATTGTAAATAACGGTTGGTTCTTGATGTTTTCTCAATCCCAACGCACTCAAAAACTGACGGAGAAATATCGCCTCTTTTGTGGCCTCCCCAAGAGCTAGATATTCCGCCTCAACACTTGAAAGAGCCACAGTCCGTTGTTTTCTTGCCTCCCACGAGATCGCAGCTCCCCCAAAAACGAACGTGTACCCTGAGTAGGATCGTCGATCATCTAGGCAATTTCCCCAATCCGCATTAGGGATGGGTATCGTTACAAAAGTATCGATATAATGTATCGATACTGTATCGGGATGCAAGTATCGATACACCAAACATTGCTTGAGCAAAATATCGATATTCATAAATATCGAGTATCGATACCACATCCACAATATTGCTTAAGAATACGTCTTTCCCAACAAAAAATTTCAAACCGGAGTTTGAATTATTTATCTTGATCGATGGAGGTCATTGTACAATAAAGTTCATGGTTGAAGATATATTAACTGGAATAAATGATATTATTTTCATATTAAAAATTACTTTATTGAGTTTTTATCTAGTTACCTACCTATTTACCATCTACCTAGTTACTTCTAGTTTCCATCTAATGTTCTAGAACGTGTTTGGAGCTTCGAACGTAAAACCTATTTAATTTCTTTAATATCATCAATATTTTGTTCAATATAATTTATAATATTCGTTGATTTTGTTGTTATTATTTTACATAATTTATAATATTCGATGATTTCGATCGACTTCAAATTCGTATTGATCGCGAGTATACCTACCTACCTATCGAAATCAAACTGTAGGTATCAGCTGTTGCCATATCGGCCATATTGCTCGATATCATTGTTATCACGGCTAAACGGAGATTGACAATTGGCCCATAGTCAAAGAAAGAAAAATTGAATTAAGTTTGTTAAAGTTGTTGCGAAAAAAATTCCCGATATTTCAAAATATCGGAATGCAAGTATCGATACTCAATAATATCGGAAGGCACAGTATCGATACAAAAATATTGATATGAGGTGAAAAATATCGATATTTTGAAATATCGTGTATCGATACCCATCCCTAATCCGCATCTGCGTATCCTTGGAGTGGTTGTCCCGTCTTCTTGAAGGTGATGCCGTAATCGGCTGTTCCCTTCAAATACCGCAGTATTCTTTTTGCAGCCATCCAATGCTCTTGTGCATAGCAATTATTGAACTGGCTCAAATAATTAACAGCATAGGTGATGTCGAGACGAGTGCTGACTGACAAATACATCAATGAGCCTATCAACCGTTGGTATGGGTATTTTTTTAGATCTTCTTGATTCACAACTGCAGGTTTTTGAAGTTTTAACCCAGGTTCTAGAGGGGTTTTAACAGATTTAGAGTTTTCCATACCGAAACGTTTTAATAAGTCCAACGTGTATTTGCGTTGTGTCATGTAGATCTTCCCCTCGTCGAGGTGTTGGGCAAACTCAATCCCTAGTCCAAAGCTGATCTTCCCTAGGCATTTCATCTTGAAGTAGCTCATTAATGTTTTCTTCGTGTCTTCTGTCCACTTTGGGTTAGTTGATGCAATCCATAGGTCATCAACATATATTGCAAGTATCAAGAAGTCCTTTCCTCTCCGAGCATGGTAAACACATGGTTCCGAGTGTAGAGGTTTCAGTCCTAATTTTTTCACTTTCTCGATCAATTTGAGATACCATTGTCTCCCAGCTTGCTTCAACCCGTACAGCGCTTTTTGAAGACGACAAAATTCATTTCCATTTTTGACTTCCTGCAACATTTTTATCGCTTCGTTCTTGATTTCAATCGAGGTTGCTCTATCCGCTACAATATCTTCTAGCGTTGGAACAAATTCCTCAGGTATTTTCATGAATATTTGTTCATCAAGATCGCCGTTTAGAAACGCAGTAACTACATCAAGTTGATGTATCTCCATATCGTATTCGACCGCCAAAGCCATGATCATCCTGATCGAACTCATTCGCACCACTGGAGCATAAATTTCATTATAATCTTCTCCTTGACGTTGATTAAAACCTTGTGCGACCAGCCGAGCTTTTTTACGTTCCACTGTACCATCAGCTTTTAATTTTTCTTTTAAAATGATTCGACAGCCGATAACGTTCTGGTCATTCTGACGGTCAATGATAGTTAACGTTTTGTTTTCAATAATGGATGCAATTTCAGATTTAATTGCTTCTCTCCATTCTTGGCTGTTTGGTTGAGATAGCGCTTCTTTCAACGAAATATCAGCAATTCCTGCATAATCTTCAGGACCCTGAGAAAAATCGTTTACTTCGAGAGGTTGTTGTGGGTGCACCTCCACTTCACAGTAAACTTTCCTTGGTCTTCCTCTGCTTCCTGAACGCACAATATGAGGTCTACCTCTCCCACGAACTGTTAGTGTAGTTGACGTGATATTTTCGTTAATTACACTCTCTACTTCTTCTGTAGATGATTCAATGTCATTATTCGCATCTGTATAATCATCATTCGAATTTTCGGTATCAGTTTCATTTTCCTGTTCATTGTTCACGTTTCCTCTGTTCAGTTTCTCTTGAGTAGGGATCCAAACTGTTACATGCTTGTTATCCGAGTTATTGGTTTTGTCATTCACAGACCGTTGATTGTTTTCAGAGATGAAATCCTCAAATCCATTTCCATCTGCTACTCCTTCAAGGAACTTCACATCTCTTGAAACGATTACTTTTCTGTCTTCTGGTGACCAAACACGATAACCCTTGGTTTGTTCAGAGTAACCAATGAACGTACATGGCTTCGCTCGTGGCTGGAATTTGTCTTTATTTGGATCTTTATTTAGAAAATACGCTCTACAGCCAAATGTTCGGAAATAAGAAACGGTAGGAACTTTCCCCGTCCACAGGTTAAACGGAGTTTCTCCACCAATGCTGCTTGAAGGACACCTGTTTCTTATATGATTTGCAGCAAAAACTGCTTCAGCCCAAAAAGATGGGGGTAATTTGGCTTGTATCAACATACATCGCGCTGTTTCTACCAAAGTCCTATTTTTTCGCTCCGCCACGCCATTCTGTTCAGGAGTATGACAGACGGTCAATCTCCTTGTTATGCCACATTTTTCCAAGTATGAATCGAACTCTCGATTGCAATATTCCTTCCCATTATCTGATTGGATACATTTTATCTTCTTCCCCCCCTGATTTTCTACCAAATTTTTGAACTTCTTGAATTCAGTGAGGACTTCAGATTTTTTTGAGATGAATCTAACCTCACACCATCGAGAATAATCGTCTATGAGTGTTAGGAAGTACTTCGCACCGCCTTTTGACTGGACTCTCATAGGCCCACATAAGTCACTATGAATAATGTCCAAAAGTTCCGACGAGCGATTTGATTTTTTTGGAAAGGGTTTTTGTGACATTTTTCCTTGAGCACAAACTGTACAACTTGCCAGCGATTCATTTCGATTCAAATCGATACCTAATACCCGTTTCTGGGCGTGAACGACCTTTAAATCTGCCTCATTCAAATGCCCATAACGTTGGTGCCACAGTTCAATTTTTGATCGGGTACTGGGTTCAGCAGCTCTTGCATTTTCCAGAGCTTTCTCCTCAACATAGTACAACCCATTTACCCTTTTGGCTACCATTATTATATTGCCTGCTCTATTCTGTACTTCTGCTGACGTTTTGTTAAACGTTACTGAATGTCCATTGTCAGTAATTTTTCCCACGGAAATCAAATTAGAGCGTAAGTCCGGAACGTGGAGGGTGTTATTCAACTTCAAACTTTGTGTTGAATTCCCAACAGGTACGCTCATCTGAACCGTTCCTTTGCCTAAAACACCAACCGATGATTGGTTTGCGAGGTTCACTTTACTGCATTCCGTAGGTACTAGTGACATGAATCGCTCTTTGCCACTGCACATATGTGAGCTACAGCCACTATCTAGACACCACTTTGCAATGCCTGAGATGTTCATGGCCGCTTCACATGTAGTGAGCAAACTTTCTTCCGTCTTTTGGACTGTTTGTGTCATTTTCTTCTGACTACAGTCGGACGCTTTGTGCCCTTTTTTCCTACAAAGGTTGCATTTAAACGGAAACGAGGTTTCTCTTTCAGAAGGACGTTGATTTCGAGCATTCTTATTCCACACCCTCTTCTTTGCCAATAGACCCGATGCCTCAGAAACACCATGCTTATCCTTACGAGAGTCACTTTGCTCTGTAATCTTGATTTTAAGAGCTTCAGGGGTTGGAAGATCGTCGCGAGCTTCAATCGCACACCTAAAATGTTCGAAGCTTTCCGGTAAGCTGTACAACAACATGATTGTGAGAAGATCCTGGTTGATGTCTACACCCATGTCATGAAGCTTGTCTACAGCATCGAAAAATCTACCAAGATGCTCTCGCACGTCATCTTCCTCTCCCATTCTGTGGAGCATAAGCTGCTTCAGCAAGGTTGCTTTCCTAGCAGGCCCCTTTGACTGATATATTGACTCAAGTTTCAGCCACATTTCCCTGGAAGTCTTGCAGTCCTTCACCTGCTTCAATTCCGAGGGTGATATTGAAAGAACTAAATCAGCCTTCGCTTTCTTGTCTGCTTGGTTCCATGCTGCCTTCTCAGATTCCGAAGTTGGGCAAGGGATACTTCCGTCTACATATCCTACCACATCATTCTTCACGAGAATAGCATCCATTTGCAGCTTCCAAGTATCATAATTCTCTTTATTAAGGCACTCGATTCTTGTCACATTCATTCTTAACGATTTCACTCGAAACTCGCGGAAACACTAAATTCAAATCACACTAATATGAATTCACCGCCAGAAAATTCCGATTCTCGTTAAATTCACTTCGAAATTTCGACCTATCCCGCGTCAGACCTATAACCTATAATAAATTAGATTGTAAAAAGCAGAGACAACACAGTTAGATCGAATTCCGAATGTCAAGTGTATTTTTCAATTCACTAAAAACATATGAAAAATACCAAGCATCTGGTAAATCAAATAATATTGAAGTATAATGAAGAAGCTTCAACTTGAATTTCCACACTTAAGTACCTTTATTGTTTTATTGGGCGGGAGTGTGGGCACACACAGAAACAGCTGATCTACCTTCTCCACACTTCCACTACTTTCTTGTAGATAAGAAAATGTTGTTTTACTGATCACAGCGGGAGACATTCCGCGGACGAAACCTTCAGCAAGTCGCGGGTCTGACAAGATGAAGAGCCAGTGGGTTATGGTGATGGATTGATGGGTATTTTCTAAATCCTCTCTTTTTAACTCAGTTCAATGATCCAAACTGAATGTTTCTTGAAAGAAAATGTTATTTTGCTGATCACAGCAGGGGACATTCCGAGGACGAAACCTTCAGCAAGTCGCGGGTCTGACAAGATAAAGAGCCGGTGGGTTATGGTGATGGATTTTTTTTTTTTTTTAAATATATTTCCATAATCTTCATTACAATAAATTAGAAAATGAAATTATGAAATTGAATGTAAAAATAGGTTAATTCACACAACTTTTATTGGAAATTATAGCCCCATATGAGCATAAAGCACGCGGCGGGGTCTAGAGTCCAGAAAGTCTTTTTCTTAGTATGTATAAATTAACAAAAATTGATATAAAATGCTATTTCTTATTATTATTTACATATTATCCTTTATCTTCTTATTTTTATTTATTAAATATTACATTCTTATTGCTAATTATTATTATTCTGCTTATGAATAAATTTCGTGTAGGAACGAGTAAATTCGTTGTACCTTCCCATCCAAGATTTTTTGCCTTATCTTTTTAGGTAGCTCGTTGAAATTAAATAAATAGTTTATTTGAGCCAGAGTGGTACGTTGAAAAAGAAGAGCAAGCATAGCAACATCTTTGCCCCTAGTTGGTAGTTCGTGTTTAGGGAGCCTAAATTGCTTTTTTTTTTATAATTTCAGTTATTTGGCTTACTTTAACAAGTTTTCTAAACGGGAGTATTTTTAGTTTTTTAAAAATGGGTTCAGAAGGAGCTGAGTAGCCCTCCCTATTTATTGTCCTCACAATCATTTTTTGAGAACTAACTAAAGGGTTGTGGGCTGTTTTATATCCGCCACTCCAGGTAGGAAGACAGTATAACAAAATAGATTTAGCCAAAGCATCATAAATACAGCGTTTGATCTTATCATTTACCACATTAGCGATCTTTGCAAACACGTAAATCAATTTTCCAATTTTATTATTTGTTTCATGAATTTGCGATCAAAAATTAATCCTAAATTTCTAGTCTTTATTTGTTTTTGTATGCAGTCACATTTGTCACATCGTTCTATGATAAATGTAGGTTGGTGTAATCTAAGACGGATATTAATGGGTTGGGTTTTTGCTGTGATGGCAAAAGCAATATAGTTAGTTTTTTTAATGTTTACTGTCAGTCTATTCCTGGATAGCAATGCCCACACTATTTGAAGGCTTATTTCAGCTTGCTTATATGCTAGTTCCCATGATTCAGCGTTAGTAAATAGTACGGTATTGATAGGTACAGTGGATTGATAGGTGTTTTCTAAATCCTCTCTTTTTAACTCAGTTCAATGATCCACATTGAATGTTTCTTGAAAGGAAATGCTATTTTGCTGATCACAGCAGGAGACATTCCGAGGACAAAACCTTCAGCAAGTCGCGGGTCTGACAAGATAAAGAGCCGGTGGGTTATGGTGATGGATTTTTTTTTTTTTTTTTAAATATATTTCCATAATCTTCATTACAATAAATTAGAAAATGAATACAATACAAATGAATACAATAAATTAAAAAATGAAATTATGAAATTGAATGTAAAAATAGGTTAATTCACACAACTTTTATTGGAAATTATAGCCCCATATGAGCATAAAGCACGCGGCGGGGTCTAGAGTCCAGAAAGTCTTTTTCTTAGTATGTATAAATTAACAAAAATTGATATAAAATGCTATTTCTTATTATTATTTACATATTATCCTTTATCTTCTTATTTTTATTTATTAAATATTACATTCTTATTGCTAATTATTATTATTCTGCTTATGAATAAATTTCGTGTAGGAACGAGTAAATTCGTTGTACCTTCCCATCCAAGATTTTTTGCCTTATCTTTTTAGGTAGCTCGTTGAAATTTGTTGCACCCTTATATAAATAGTTCATTTGAGCCAGAGTGGTCCGTTGAAAAGGAAGTGCAAGCATAGCAACATCTTTGCTCCTAGTTGGTAGTTCGTGTTTAGGGAGCCTAAATTGTTTTTTAACAAGTTTTCTAAACGGGAGTATTTTTAGTTTTTTAAAAATGGGTTCAGAAGGAGCTGAGTAGCCCTCTCTATTTATTGTCCTCACAATCATTTTTTGAGAACTAACTAAAGGGTTGTAGGCTGTATTATATCCGCCACTCCAAGTAGGAAGACAGTATAACAAAATTGATTTAGCCAAAGCATCATAAATACAGCATTTGATCTTATCATTTACCACATTAGCGATCTTTGCAAACACGTAAATCAATTTTCTAATTTTATTATTTGTTTCATGAATTTGCGATCAAAAATTAATCCTAAATTTCTAGTCTTTAATTGTTTTTGTATGCAGTCACATTTGTCACATCGTTCTATGATAAATGTAGGTTGGTGTAATCTAAGAGGGATATTAATGGGTTGGGTTTTCGCTGTGATGGTAAAAGCAATATAGTTAGTTTTTTTAATGTTTACTGTCAGTCTATTCCTGGATAGCAATGCCCACACTATTTGAAGGCTTATTTCAGCTTGCTTATATGCTAGTTCCCATGATTAAGCGTTAGTAAATAGTACGGTATTGATAGGTACAGTGGATTGATAGGTGTTTTCTAAATTCTCTCTTTTTATCACAGTTCAATGACCTATACTGAATGTTTCTTGAAAGAAAATGTTATTTTGCTGATCACAGCAGGAGGCATTCCGAGGGCGAAACCTTCAGCAAGTCGCGGGTCTGACAAGATGAAGAGCCGGTGGGTTATGGTGATGGATTGATGGCCGCGGGGCCCGCGCTGACCCGACCGCGGAGGGGCGAGTCGACGCCAATGGCTACCGCCAGGCCGCGCACGGGGGTCTCTCTCTTATCGCTCTGCATCTCTCCCGACTCGTATCCGCTCCGCCCCCGCAGTCGCGGCTCCTCGTTATATTTCCATACAGGCAGCTTCAGGCCTCGCCGTTGGTTCCGGTGAAAGGAAACGCCCGTACAAATACATTCACTCACTCGGTCAACATGTTTCAAAATAAATCCTTTCCTCAGGCCGTCCTGGGGTCAAGTGCATTACATGTAGGGTTATGTTGTAATTATCGAGTATTACTCGTAAACTAACAAATTTTAGAGAATTTTCGTAGAAACGTGAATTGTTGAAATGGCTCAAAATGTTTCCAAAAATTACTAAATCGAAATCTGTTTTGAGGTATTCTGAACGTGTTTGTATGGAATCGTCGTGATTCCTCAGGGTGGCCCTCAAATGGAAATTTTAAACTTCCCTGACTTACCCCTGACAAAAAATAGCAGTCAAATTTTTTTTCTCGCCATTTTAAAGGAGGTAAGTAACATTTTATTGAAATTCTTGTCAGGGTTTGACCTCGGAATGTCTAATGCTGTGATGAGCAAAGCAATATTTTCTTACAAAAAACATTCAGTATGAATCATTGAACTGTGTGAAAAGAGAGGATTTAAAAAATACTCATCACCGTAACTCACTGGCTCTTCACTAGACAGACCTTCAACTTGCTGAAGGTTTCGTAATCGAAATGTCTCCCGTTGTGATCAGCAAAACAGCATTTTCTTAAAAGAAACATTCAAAACGGATTGTTGAAATCTGTTGAAAGAGAGAATTTTGAAAATATCCATGTCTATTACTCTCATCAAGCTCTTCTGTGTGACACCAGACTTCTAAAGGTTTCACATTTCACGTAGATTCGGAATTTTCTCTAAAAAGTGAGGGTTTCTATTTTCTATTTAGTGAAACTGAATGCAAAATGCGCATATATACATATATTTGGATGTCGCAATTTTGTTAACATGATGCCGTTTTCGGCCGAGGGTTACCACAAAAACAAGTTCTATGTTTTAAAATAAGGAATCTTTAGGTTCTTCTCATTCATGAGATGCTTTTAGATTTAGCTGAGCTGATAAGAAACCATGAAATTCGTTAACTTGATTTCGTTTTCGTCACAGTAGGTATGTTTTTGAGGTTTTCTCATTTGACGATTGTTGGCCGCTGCAAAAAGTCTTTGACCTGGTGACCCCCCCCCCCCTCCCACAAACCAAATTAATGCTGTAAAATTGGTGGTTGTCACATTTTATCTGCCATCTTGGGTCACAATTCTTCAATCTCCCGAAAAAGGATATCTGTTTAGAATGTTTCGAAGGATGTCTGGTAGGTAATTTGATATGTACGATGCAACGTAAATATCATCACTCATGCACTCAACGTAATCAACTTAATTCGGCTACAAGCCATTCATTCTGTCCCCCTCCGCAAAACTGGTCCTGGATGTGTACTTAATTTCGAAACCTCGTGTAAATGGGGCCTCGTTTTTCCATTATATTAACTGAATTTGGAAAAAAAGCCCCGCTTATATTCCATTGCATTACTAATTCAGCGGAAAAGGGGAAAAAATCAAAAAAAGAAGGTAAATGTTCGTGTTTGACAGCCCAATACTTCCCAATCATCGTACAAACATCTTATACTGCGAGAAGCAGATGGCATCCTAACTCACCAATCTACATCATTATGAAGGAATATTACGTGTCTTTAACCCAAATCGATTTCGAATGATTATTTATCTAATTGGGCTTCCAGAATCAAACATTGAAAAAATTGATCGATTTTCCAGTTCCTCTTCCCAAACGATGCACAGTAGGAAAAAAAAACCAGTTGCACGCAACGCTGAGAGACATCTGCATCCACATTTTTCTCCTTTCATCAGATAAAGAAGGTAATATTAATCGGAGTTGAGCTGTTATGCATGCATTTTTCGGACTTTTTAAAATTTGTATACCGTTTGAAATCACCTGAGGCAATCGTTAAGCTTTATAAATCTCTAGTTCGCCCTATTATGGAGTATGCGAGTCCCATATGGTCTCCGTTTTATGAGGAATACAAAGATCGTTTGGAGCGTGTACAGCGCAAGTTTTTCAGGTTCCTCTGCTACAAGCTGAGAGTTCCGGCTGGCCAAGATCAGTTTGCCACTCTACCTGCAAGGTAAAATCTACCTGAGTTGAGAGACCGGCGCACAGTGGATGGAAACAACAGTTTTTGTGCAAAAACCTCTTAGATGAGCCAAGTGGTTGAACTTGATATGGATTCTCATGTTTTTTCGAGTGCTGAGTCGATTGAAACCATTCCCAACTGACTAACTATAATGACTAATCGGATAGCAACGTTTTAGCGAATTTTATTAGAAAATGAAGCTATTGCAATGGCTCCAAAATTTTTAAAATAAAACTTTCTTCATGGAAATCCGTTTTGAAGAATTCTGAAACGATTCCTGGATTTTAACGCTTTTTTATTTGTGTATATATTTGTATATAGAAGAATGCCCTGCTTTCTACACTGGAAAAGCCGAAACCAGTCATATCCCTTATTACTGCACCAAGTATCAACTACCAAAATGATAACTAGTAAAAAAAGGTATGGTGATGAAGGGCAAATGAGAACCTTTTTCATTTTTCATAGCGCGAAAGCTGAATCAATAGTAAATCAAGCTGAATAATTATTTTGAAGGAAATAACCGAAATGGGTTACTTAATTATTTTTTAGTAACCTGATGTAAAACCGTTTCTTCCAAATTCGGGTATCGTTCGCGCAGATCTTTCTCAAAATCACTTCCAGTCTTAAATAAAATATCGCAAAGCACTGAATATGGAATTTAAGAGACATTTTTTTTACCACGATGTTACGATTTTCTTTTTCCATATTATGTGTTTAAATGTTAGGTACCACGCTTCCGCTAACGTTGAATGATGTGATAGTGATAGAAGGCTGCTCCCAAAGAACTATTTTTCTAGACGAAGAACGAATCGTAACATTCATACTCGGGACAAGGTTTGCACCTAGTGGTTTATTTACTCTGACTCGTCAAAGCAGGTGTTGATAGGCGGGTGCCGTCACATACCTTCCTCAACGTTTTCGTTCATTGTGATCACCGACGGCGGAGAACGGCGATCAAATTAATACACAAGACACTTGAATGAGTGCGTAGTCGGATTATTCCAGTTCCAAGACGACCGGAGATGACCTGCACTTCTGGCACCCTATCAAAGTTAAATAATCACATGATTTTTCCAAAAACCCTCATTATCACTGCTCACTTATGGTGATGCACCAAAAAAATGTGAAAAAATGATCAGGTACACCTAAACATGTATAAAATACATGGTATATTTCGTCTTGGGGAATTTACCCAGTTTTGGAGGCGTAATAAATCATCAATAACTGCTACACCAAAACCTTAATTTCAAGCATACGACCAATTATCACACTCAATGCCTTCTCAAAAATTTCTACACGCCCAAATGGGGAAACTAAGGGCTAAGTTTGTGTCTGAAGGTATCTAGGAACAATATAGAAATGGAAAAACATTTTTATTAACGCTTTCATTTTTTGAGGTTTTTGCACGCTTCCATCCACTGTGCGGCGTGTCACGGCGGAAGTCTTATTTTTCCACAAACTTCTCAATGGTGGGATTCAGTGCCCATCCCTTCTCTCAAGAGTGAATATCCACGTTCTTAGCTACACCACCCGTTCCTACTCATTGTTTTATGTACCATTTGCTGCCTACAATTACCAACTGCAAAGGCCTATGTATCGGATACCTCGTGAAACTAATGCCCTTCTCCAGAATGTGGATTTTGATTTTTGAAGTGTAAACCTCTATAGGCGCACCGCGTCGAAAAATTTAGCGGGGTGTGAATACGATTTTACCATCACGTTTTTTTCCGTCACGCTGCTTTGACAACCAAGCCGTTGCTGGGAAAATGAAACTTCTTTATTTTTCACCCGACAAAAATCGTTCTCCACTCGTTGGAAAGCTCTCGATTTATCACGCATTTCTTTCGTACTTGTTCTTCTATTCATGTCGTAGTTTTATATTTATTTATGTTATAAATGGATATAGTAAACAATGCCGCATGTTTTGTTGTCACTTGGTTGAGAAGTTAATCAATCTTGCTTATAGTAATTGTAGACGCGCGCCATAACAGAAAATTACCTACACAAAATTGAGTCAAGAAAATTTATCTCTTATTTCAGTTACCATGAGCCAATAATTTCTTATCTAGAGTCGTCAGATGATTGTAATAATGATAACACTATTGTTGACGGTTAATGAATAAAGAATAAAATAATAATGTGAACAGAAAATACAGAAACAATGTTGTGACTAGTTTATGTGTAAGAAAAGTTTAATAATGTTTGAATAAAAATTTTGTATACTTTGAAATTGGTCTTTACAAGATTTTTTCGGCAACCAAAATCATTTCCATAATATATTTTATATTTGAAATCGTCATAGAAGTTTACACTTCTCCCGTGTGGTCTTTAGCACACATTGGTTTTTCTTCGATGGTCTTCCGCATCTCAAGGGGAGCCTAGATTCTTACCTCCATTCGCAGTTACGTGTGCTTTGTGTCAGTGTCAGTAGCTTTGTGAATAAGTCATGAATTGAATTTGATGTCTACAAATGATGCATTTATTTCTATTTTTCCATTCTGTATTTTTTCATTTCATTCCAAGTTTGAAGTTACTTTTTTTCCTTACATACTTTGTACTCTACTCCCTATGTGATTGGCGAAAGCCGTGCTTATTAATAAATAAATAGAGTCGTTTACCGTTCCCCTGCGAGATGTTTGGATTCATTTTATCCTTCCTCATAGTTTCCTTTTTAGTAAGGTGGAAAATATTCCGGGTCTACCTATACAGGATGTCGTGCTCTTGGCGTAGAAAAAAACTAGACTGAAAATGGAGTACAACGCTGCCAACAGCACTTTTCACTCTCAAATGGTTCCTGAGAAATGATTTTTCAAGGGTTTTTCAAGAAAACCACGATTTTTTAAACGTAAAAAAAAAAAGTGGCAGAACGCACACTGAGAACGAAGCTATTGTTTTCACTTATGGGAGATCAACAATTTTTTTTTTCCGTTCAGATCAACTTTGGTTTCGAGTGTTTGTGTCTATCTGTCTGCCTGTGTAGCAAAACCTTGTAACAAGTTTAATTTCTACAGTTTCTGTCTAATTTTGATGACCGATTTCGCCTTATCTCGCTCAAATTTAGACGGCAGTCAGATTTACCGAAATTTTGTTGGTTGGTCACGATAAACTTAATCTGTGCATATGTAGCCACCTAGTGGACAAATTTACAGAAAATATCAAATAATCAGATATTATTGTAAAGTAGGTAGGTAGGTGCTTTGGAAAAAAAAGCTCCTACATTTTTTATTCCTTTTAAAGGGATCGACAAAACCGCCATATTGAGATAATCAATCCAGTTTGCAGTTGTGCGAGTTCGTAAGAGAAAAAATAATTAACACTAACCTGCTAGAGAAAGGAGATATATAATTCTACAGTTTAATTCAATGACGTTATTAATCAACTAATGAATTAATGAAACCAGTTTCCTGATAGGGGATAGCCTACATTGTAGCCTCGTGCGAAGTGCCAAATCAAACGCAAGTTTCGCGCACCTCAATCGATCTGCATCTTATATGGCAACTGGTAGGAATACGTTTAGATACACAGTTAGAAGCTTTGAGAATAAATTTAAGATGGGGAGGCTATTACCGTTATTTCCAGCTAAATGAAATGGATTCTGTAGTATGGCAGGTGAAAAAAAAACTAGGTCTTTTTCAGACTGGGTGAGGGCTGCTGATTCCCCTTCAGGCAACGGATCTTAGTTGAATAGTCCCAAATACTGGGATAAGCAGCGGAAGACCAAAGGAGGACCGTTCACGCCACTGGTCATTTGAACTGAAGTTGCACTCCATTGAGAGTTCGACGTATTTCTACGACGAATGGCCAATACTCTGGGAGAAAAGTGGTCGAAGCCATTGTTCAAAGTAACGGAGTAAGTTAGGGTGAAAATTCAATTCGCCATAATCAAAGCCGTTTCAATCCGAATGAGAGAGCATCTTCCGCATGGGCGTTGAGAAGAAGGAAACTTCAGAAAGGAAAGAAGAAGAAAACAAAAGAAGGAACAACGAGAAAGAGAAGACGGGAGGAAGATGATTAATTTTGTTACAAAATTTCAGAAAATAAATATATTTTTACCTATCATCTATTCACCTATCGTTTACCTATCACGAATGTATAGGTCATTGAAAAGTTTTAAATGTTCTCGAAAAATTCCACAGCGGAAAAGAGTAGGTAAATCAAAAAGTAGTGTGAAATGTCATAATTGGTAAATTAAGAAACGACAAAATGATACTCAATGTAATTTACATAAGTGCAAGCGCAGAATGAACTGATGGTTGAAAACGATGAAATAGCTACGGCACCATCTTCAACCTAAACCGCGCATTCTCTGAAAATTTCATCAAAATCGAATTAAAACTGTGGAAATTAAGGTCATTACAAGTATTTCACATTGGCGCATGCGCAGTAGCTATTAATGATACAATTGTGTTGAAATTGATGAGGTAATCAAGTCATCTTCTTCCAACTATCAACTATGCGCAGAATAAAGTATTGATTTGGCAACAATGAAACTGATAGGGGACCAGCTACAACCCAACCCACTCATTCTCTGACTATTTCATCGAAATCTGATGAAAACAGAGGAAATTAAGGTCGTTACAAGGATTTTACAAAGGCGCATGCGCAGTAGATATTATTGATACAATCATATTAAAATTGATATGGGATGATCAACTCGTCATCCTCCAACGATCATCCAAATTTGAGCGAGATCGGCCGACGAATGCGTTAAAAATTGGAGCACAATGGGATTTACGTTTGCGCATGCGTAGAGTGAAGTATTGATTTGGAAAAAATAAACCTGACAGGGGATCGTCTGCCCCTAGCTCGCACATTCCTTGAAATTTTCAACCAGATCGGTTGAAAACTGTGGAAAATAAGCTTGTTGCAAGGATTTCATATTGGCGCATGCGCAGTAGCTGTTAATGATACAATCATGTTGAAATTGGTATAAGATGATCAAATTTTCATACCCCAACTATCATCCAAATTTGAGCGAGATCGGACGACTAGGGCGTGAGAAAATAATACTTGTAGAATTTACGTTTGCGCATGCGCAGAGTGAGGTATTGAGTCAAGAACGATGAAACTAATAAGGGACCGTCCACCCCTTAGCCCGCATATCCCCTGAAAATTGCATCCAAATTGGATGAAAACTGAGGAAAATAAATTTGTTACAAAAAATTGCGGACACTCGACAGACAGACACGGAACCAAAGGTAAAATTTGGGTAAACCAAATCTAGGTTGGGTAAAATTAGGTTAGTACACAATGTGAAACTTTTTTGTGCACCATGTGAGCCTAGTTTTGGATGGTGCTATTCCCGTAACTATTGAGGTTAATTGATTTAATAGAGCTTTTGGAAGTTTCTTATAACGTACGGTGCGTATCATCGTTCTTCATATTGGAATTCAGCCCCTATTAGTGTCCATTTATATCTAAACGCCTATACGTGCCCATCATTAGCGTTTCTCATCTTATCGATTTTCAATGCCAGTGATTCGAATCAATAACCCGTATTGGCCAGCACCGGCTATCGAAGGCCATCAGTCACTCAAAAAGCTTCGCCTAGGAAAGGGTTCGGATCAGACACCTGCTCGTCTCTCGGGGCACAGGTGTGGGCCCTGGGGTAGGCCGTGATTCAGCTGCCCAGTCTTTTTGTTTACTCCCTTCCCCTTCAATCGCAAGACCCTGCAGTTCAGCGACCCTTCATCGCAAACAACAAACAAACTCAGAAAAAAAGTCAAACGCGACGATCATACACCTGGTGCTCGTAATCGGGTAATTTATTTTGTCTTTCATAAACTAAAGAAGAAAGATGTTGTTTGGAGAACTAGCATGAGCCCAGTAGAAGTAAGATGTTTGCACTCAACCAACAGGTTTTATATCAGCAGCTGCTTTCCTGTCTTCATTTCTCCTGACACTGTCGGAAATGACTGCTCGCACGATCATAATGGCAAATTCCAAGTGGTAGTTGTCGATGCCATTTGCAGTACATAAAAACGTGATTTCATATTCATAAGGCATGATTACTTGATTTTTACTTCATAGGGGAGACTTGTGGTAAATAATTATAATTCTCAAGCTAGAAAACAGAAAGCAGATGGCTTCACGAAATGATTCTTCATTTGATCTTCACCTGCCACAACACACCTCTAATGAGCGCTACCCGTGGGTTTGAAAAAGCAATTTTCCTATTAGAGAATTTTCCTAAAAAAGCAATGGCTTCAATCTTTTTAAAATAAATTTTTTTTTTTTTTTTAAATTCCTTCAATGAAATCTGTTTTGAGACAGTTTGAAACGATTCCTGAAGTGTGCGCTTTTTCATATCCTAGCCTTCAAAAAACCGACTAGCCACCAACTCGAGATAAGTAACGAAGTAGAACTTCGGCCTAACATTGGCCCCCTCCCGGCCTCGCCCATTTACTACCGTCACCCATCCATTGTAAATAGCCCTTACGTTCATTCTTACCCCTCCCATTACCGATTTCTACAGAATGTTATCAACCCCAGAATTAATCTGACCCTCACTTCTAGGAGCCCTCAATATGTTATTCGTCTGACTTTCAATTCCATGTCAGTCTATCTGAAAAACGCGGGAAATTGTTCGCGTTCCGCCTACAAGAGGATCGTCTTTACCTGGCTCATTGGTTGGGGATGATATTCTCAATAGCGTGTACGTCCATTAAACCTCACTTAATTGTGCATTGTTGATTACAGTTTACGTCTTTTAGCAAATTTTTGAAGAAAATTAAGCTATTGCTCTCGCCTCAAAATTTGTAGAATATGAATTTTTGAAAGATTTTTATGCAGAAATCCGTTTCAGGCTATTCTGAATCATATTCTGAAGTTTAACGCATTTTTTTTAATGTATGTATGTATGTATGTATGTATGTATGTATGTATGTATGTATATATGTATGTGTCGTTCTAGACGATAACTGTCCGTAGAATTGTGCTAGAAACTTCAAACAAATTTTAAAATGTTAAGGACACAAAACGAAAGTTCAAGTTCGTTGGCCAGCATGACCGGATTAGGTACATCTTCGGGTTGAAATTTTCAAAAATGTAGTCAAAAATTTCAAAATAGCCTGTTTTTTGCGATTTGTTGTGCGAAATAATTTTTTCAGCATACTAACATGTGGTATTTTCGGAATCAGCGTAAAATCTCCTATAAGAATGTGTATCAAGTTTTCAAAAATTTCAATGTTGAAAAATCAGTCACAAATCGAAATAGTGCCGTTCGCTAGTTGTAAAAATCGGTAATATTTGTTCGAAACAGAGACTACAGTTTGTCTGTCAATTTCTTGCTGTGGGATACTAAATTCGAATGCAACTGACTTTATATCACTCGTAATATAAAGCCTCATCATCGATTGGCTGTGGAAATACGTTTCTTTCATCTTTCGTCGGTATGTTATTTTATTTTGTGTCAAGATTTGATGATGTTATGATAGTATACTGTTAAGATTTCAACTGCCTTCAATACTGACCACATTGGACATCGAAATCTATGAATATTTACCTACATTTGTCTTTAAATCTACAAGATTAGTTTAATAATAATAAAGTATGAGTACCTCCTAATTATTTTTAATAATTTGATTCCATGTTTGTCTATCAAAATCATAAACTAAAATTTCTCTACACGATCATAGCGACTGAAATGTCGGATTTCTTCAAATAATTCGCTCATGGGGTCATGCTGCATGACTGGACTTTTTGTTATTACTACACCATCTTTCCCGAAAATGTTATTGTTAAACGTTTACGATACAGCCTGTTATACATTCTTAAAACGTTGTCTATCTAGGTGAGAATTGTGTTGTACATGATACTCTTCAAGTTCGAAAATGTTTTTCTTCGAACCGAATTTGGATTGGAATGGGGCTCTAGCTTGTCAACACCTGTTCTGCCTATTGACAAGCTAAAATATTCAAAAAGTACTTTTGTATTATGTTCCTGTAACACTCTTGAATGATACTACATTAGCTCTCTCGCTCTCTCTCTCTCTCTCTCTCTCTCTCTCTCTCTCTCTCTCTCTCTCTCTCTCTCTCTCTCTCTCTCTCTCTCTCTCTCTCTCTCGCCCTGTTGGCTCAAACTTAATTTTCTTTGCATATCCTGGGAGGGCTATGCCCCCTGAGTCGCCTAATGCAAAATATGATACAAAAAGGGTGGAGGAGAATGTGAAATAGCAATCAGATTCATTCGGACTTTCTTATTTTATTTATTTTTTATTTTCTCTTCACACCTGATTCTTTACCCATCAACTTCAGTCAGTTCTCATAGGCCAATTTTGATAAAATTTGAAAGATGGGCTACATTTGATGAGCCGCTTCCACCAAGTGGTCCCCCACCACTTCTTAACAATCTCATATGAAATATATAAAAATGAAATATACATATGAATGCAAATGAATATGCATATACATACGGAAAAGCTCAAACTTCAGGAATCATTTCAGAAACCTTCAAAACGGATTTTCATGAAGACAATTTTCGAAAAATTCGATTTTAAAATTATTTGACCCATTGCAATGGCTTCATTTTCTACGAAAATTCGCTAAAAGTAATATAAAGAATGGAAGCTCTGGCTTTAAGATAGACGAGTTTCGGTGACGATAATGGTACATCGGTAGGTACTATTTTTCAATTATTAAGATGACATGATATTAGGAGGAAGGTGGTACTAAGATGGCGATTGTTGTTATTATCAAGATAATATCGACCAATCAAGGCTATCACACCTAATTTTGAATTGTGAAAAACACCACTCTCCGTTACGAACGGAGGGAGGTTATCCGTACCCGTCGACTGTTATCTCTCCGATCAGGCGCCGCCTTTGTACCCAATGAGCGGACACAATGGTAATAAGTGGTTCCTTCAATGAAACAATGCCTACTGTTTTGGAGAACAGGAACAATCGGTGACGAGCCCTTGCAAATACAATTGCGACCCATTACTACTACCGATTTCATAGTTTTTTTTTGTTTGTTTTTTTCCATCGTCGATGACCATCTGGTGGCCTCGTCAATCAAACGTCATCGACCCACTTCACCCGTAGCTGCTCATGCAAGTAAACGTGACAAAGCCTTAAAAAAAACTCTAGCTGACTGAAACATGTGGCTGCTTTCCAGGTGCAACGAAAATTCCCCAGTTTACGATGACTTGTCCTTTTTTTCTTTTTATAGTAATGGAACATTATTGTCATGTGTAGATAAGGGTGGCAAATAATAATAATAATAATAATAGTATTCTTTATTGTACATAGAACATAGTTGTCCCTCATAGTGTATAAGTATTACAACGATAGAAAAAGTTTTTAACACAGAATGTGTTTTAGCCATGGACTAACTAGCCGAAAATGGAACGCGGGATGGGAACGAAATGTGTGACGGATGATTTTCACGTACAACCGAGCCGTTGGTAGGGAAATGGAATTTCCGCCATTTTAATCGCACAGAAATCGTTCACCATTCGTTGGAAAGCTCTTGATTTATCACGAATTTATTTCGTATTTTTTTCGTAGTTTCATACTATAACTATATAAATTGATGTTATAAATGAATAGTAAACAATGACGCTTGTTTGGTTGTCACTTGGTTGCGCGACAACGCAATTTTCGTAGTTTCATACTATAGGTAACTATATAAATTGATGTTATAAATGAATAGTAAACAATGACGCTTGTTTGGTTGTCACTTGGTTGCGCGACAACGCAAACACATTCTGTGTTTCAATAATTTCGTCCGAAGTATGTAAATAGAGGTAACCGGGGGTCCAGGGGGCTTGCCCCCTGGCGAGGCGCGGAGCGCCGAGTTTTTTTTTTTTTTTTTTTTTTTTTTTTTTTTTGGAAACAAGAAAAACAAAAGTGTGTTCATTATTATTATTATTATTTATTTTTTTCCATTTTTTTGTGTAAAAACCTAGTGAGTGCTCAATGAAATGGTGAAAAGGTAGGAATTCAAGGGAGTTAAGAAAAAGAAAGGGATGAGGAAAAAAAAAGAAAGGGATGAGGAAAGAAAAAGAAGAGGGGAAATATTGGAGAATAATATACAGTTGCGTATAACTACTCACATTTAATTAGGAAGTTTGGCTATTGAAGTGTGTTAATTAATGCCTTTTTCTTGAAAGACTCGATGGAATGAAGCGTCCTAATTCTCACGGACAAGGAGTTCCACAACTGTCCAACCACAAATATAAGTGTACAGTTATATTTTCACGAACCTTAATAGATTTGATGGCTTAATTCGTCCAGATTTTTGGTCAAGTGGTTTTATTGATAAAAGCCTGCCATTTATCACTCAAGAAAAGGCAGTTTCATTCGATTATTTGGTATAATATATTATATAAATCAAATCCACACAAACTACTCTTATTTCGAATGTTTTCGATTTTTTATTATTTCAGACCTTAAATTCTACTCTTTAGGGTTGATCAAAATTTAAATTGTATTTCGTCACCTCCAGTTTTGTGGTAACGCTGATTCTTATCACTCAAGAAAAAGCAGTTTCATTCGATTCTTCGGGATAATATAAGTATATAAATCTTATCCACACAAACTACTCATATTTCGAATGTTTTCGATTTTTATTATTTCAGACCTTAAATTCTACTCTTTGGGGTTGATCAAAATTTAAATTGTATTTCGTCACCTCCAGTTATGTGGTAACGCTGATTCTCTGTTGTCGGGTTGCTGTGGTGATCGATCAAGAACCGGAAGAAAATCAGAGTGTAGTGATCAGAATCAGACCCTATGTTAATATTGAATTTAGTTCTGTTCGAACGACCTCATTCCTTTATGAATATGGGTGCTACAACTACATTAGAACGGAAGTTAGTGAGAAAACGTTGCCTATTTCCAAGAAAAATAAAGAGTTACGATGTTAAATCGATTTTGCACCGTCAGGCCATCATCAGTAACATATAATTTTGATATATATTTGGTAAGACCGAATGCTTTACTCCGAGGGAAAGTATCAATAATATTCAATTAATTATGCATTGTTTTTAGAGGTAGAAATAAGCGATTGAGAGAGAAAACTAAGATGGAGGGAGTGAGAGAGTGAGAGGGAGAGAGAGCGAGAGAAAGATAGCGACAAACAAATAGTGAGAAGGAAATAGAGAATAACAAGTGAGAACGCAAGGAGGGACGCTCATCACTTCTTGTCCGGAAAGTCTTTGACTTTATTTGATTCCTTCCCGGAGTAACCAAACGATATGCATTCTGAAAAAGCTTTTTGCTCATTAAAATACAACAATTTAGGTACGGTATAACCTCATAACTTGGTAAACAATTTTGGGAAGTCAAAATTCTAAAAAAAAAATGGAAATTCCAATTTACGATTCGCAATTGAACTGTAGCCCCCTTAGGAAGGCTGAGTTCATTCCCGTTCACTGCATCAATGTCGGTTGAAAAGGAGAGGCAAAAACCGAGATATGCTTCAGCCCCCTCCTTTCCAGGGATGATGCCATCTGGTGAAAAAATTTCTTATCAAGATTGGGGATGATTGGTCTTTATGAACGATTCTATGTGATTGTTCATTATTACTGAAATTGACTTTTAAATGCCTTGATCGCCACCAGTCATCACCATTACAAGACATTGGTAACACAGTGCTTTAGAAAGTGAACAATTTCTGTGGATAAACTTTATTGGTACACTACTACTCAGGAAAACGAAACATTTTCATATTGTGAATCTAAATCAGTTGCTAAAGGAGCCTAACCACAGCTAACATAATTCTGTAGCGGTTCAATTTCACTTCGGAAAATTTCGATTGACCTCTGAAATCTCCTAATAGAACAGTTTGGCCTAAGAGCCACGTTGGCCTTCAGTGATATCAAACGTTCTACTAACGAATATATTCGATTCAGGCCTGCGACCAAAAAAACTGTTTGCACCATTTTACCTAAACCTCATGTCTCTTGGTGCGCTGAATCCCAAAATGATATCAATTTCGCTCCATCACCTTATATTTTCCTACGAAACGTATTCCGTATTTACCCCTTAAAATACCTTATTTTTCAACATTTCTCAACACGAAACCTTCCCCGTTGTCACGGACTTAGGTCGTCCCCCAGAGGTGCAATGGGGCCTAATTCCGCGCTACATAGAGAGAGGGGGATGTGACAGTACCATAGTAGATACAACTCGTACTAATAGCATATGTGTGCTATGTTCGGAGAAGATTGGTTTTCCGGTTCTCGGATCACCAAATACAGCATTCCAAGAACTCGAGCATGATGCGTTCAACCCAGCGTGAGAGGGACAAATAGACGTGCATACATTTGGAATTGACAAGAACTGTCACCTAGTGTCAATCAGAATCGATTAAAATGAGAAAAACAATCGATGGAAGACGATAGTGTTGCCATGGAAGACCACTTTTTCCTAGTGATACCCTCTAATCCCACTATTCAGGGTTCAGGGATTGAAAATTGCTATGAAATGGTGGGTGAAAGAGAAAAATGAGGTGTCACTGTCGTACTCAGCACACCAAAAAACACAAATTCAAGTGCAATGGTACAAAAAAGTAAAAAAACGGCCCTTCGGGCCTCGCAAGGAGCTCTTCCCCTTGACCCCGCCAGGGGGCTTCGCCCCATGAAACTCCTGGTTGCTTTCCGCTTTGAGCCTTCGGCTAAAATGCTAAAACATGGAACATGCTTTCTTCCTGCTAATTCGTAAATGTAAATAAATTTAAAACTACGACATAAATGTTTCACTAATCGAAATTAGAACAGAGTTTCTGTTATGGTGTGCGTCTACAATTACTATAAAAAAGATTAAATTCTCAACCAAGCGACAAGAAAACAAACGGCATTGTTTACTATATCCATTTATAACATAAATGAATATAAAACTACGACACGAATAGAGGAGAACAAGTACGAAAGAAATGCGTAATAAATCGAGAGCTTTCCAGCGAGTGGAGAACGATATTTGTCCGGTGAAAACTAAAGAAGTTTCATTTTCCCAGCAACGGCTTGGTTGTACGTGAAAATCAGAAGAATAAATTTCGTGACACTTCCGCGTAACGTTTTTCGCTAGTTAGTCCAAGGCTATAGCATGTTCCATGCTAAAATTAAATTTAGCAGGCCTGTAATCTAACGCAGAGTAGTATTATAATAGTTTTATCGTTGATAGTTTAGGTACATACCGAGAGATGGGTGGGTGAGGCGCAAAGGCGCGTCCTGAGGCTCTGGGGACGAGAGTTTCCTTTTGCGGGGTCGACCTTTTCCAGCCCAAGCGGGCGACGGCGGACCCTCGAGGTCCTGAGGAAGCATTTCGTAGTGGGGGCGGCAGAAGACGGCACCGCCTCTCATCCCAAAAGTGTCTCCTGAGACATAAATGAGTGTGAAATTCCAATAAAGATTAGGAGATTTATTTGGCAAACAAAATTCATACACATCAGGCCTCCTGGGCCTTTCAATTGTGTAAAAATTAAAATTACAATAAAATAAAAATCAGCTCTTTCTTGAGACTAATTAGGTAATAAGATAATTAGGTATTTTTAGTAAAAAAATATAGATAACGAAAAACAATAATGAAGTATGGTAAAACATAAGAATCAAAATATTGTGGTGGGTGAGAACAAGTAAATAATTTAAGCTCCGAAATGTTTTTCTGCCAGCTAAAGGAAGGCAGAAGTCAGAGCAACGAGGGATGGCAACGGGAAGGGCGTTCCATATCCTTGCACCAGCAATACGAAGGGAATTACCTAAGGAGACCGTTCGATGGGGTGACACGTTCAAGGCATGGAGCCTCCCAGAACGCCCACAGGGAAACATGCCCTCTAGGTATTCCAGTGTAGCAGGGCCCTCACCAAACAAAAGCCTAAATATGAATATACAAATTCGAAATTTAAAATAATTTACCAAAGAACAGCTGATCAATTTTTCAGAAAATTCAGTAATATAGCTATATCGGCCTTCGTCAAATACATATCTGGCTATTGAGTTGTAGCAAACTTGCAATCTATGGAGCTCTTTGGGTGATAAACTTTGAGAAAAGAATTCATAGCAGTAAGTGAAATGTGGTATCAATAATGATTTTGCTAAGATCAATTTTAAACCAGGAGGAGTGAAATTCTTAAACCTTCGTAAAGTGTAAAGGGAACTATAAACCTTTTTTAATATGAGAGAAACTTGTCGATTCCAAGACAGCTATTAGGTTATATTTTTGGAAAATTTTGATAGGCAGACAGAGAGGGGTGAATTGTTGGTATTTTGAAGTAAGTGAATCTTTTTTCTCTCATTCCAGTGACAAGCAAGTTCTTCTCCTTATTTCAATCTAAGGGATCGCGTTTTCCTATGAACATCTCGTACAATGGAGAATTTCAGTTTCACCCTCTCTCAGCCAGAAACTTTGAGGTGCGGCTTTATCCATTTTTTGCCAAGACGCGAGTGATTTCTTTCTGCGAACCCTCCGAATTGTTTGTGAGAAACATCAACATTTGAAAGGCAAAAACGAGTACCATAGATTCTCTGGAGGCCGCCTGATCTTAGTTTTTTGCTTCTGTAAGTGCAACGGCCAGTGATAAGTATAATGAGAGGTAGCCTCTGCTTGACTCCTTCGTAGATATCGGCGATCAGGGCAATTCTCCCCCCATTTACGTCCGCACTGTACCCATTGACTCCCAAGAACTTTCACCACTCTAGTGTGCCGTTGATATAAAAAATGTCTACTGACACCCGTTAAGAAAGTGAGGTGTTCTGTTGACACCCAATATTTCTGTCAATTCGGCACGAGGTCAGCATGAGGAGGTTCCTCACATTGTCCCTCAATATCTGTAATAATGAGCTACCCCGACAAAATAAAATAAAACAAGAAAAAACTAGCCTAATACCGATTGAAAGGTGCTACCTCGTCAACAGTAACAGTAGGGTAAACTTGTACACTTAAATTCGAACGCTCATTAAAATTGACGTGATCATCCTGGAGCTGTTTTTTCGCATAAAAACGCACGAAAATAACTGAGATTCGGTTGGTTTTATATACCCATATACCAACCTTATATAATATTTATATATATAAATAATTTATTAAATTATTTATATATAATTATTTATATAAATAATTATATATATAATACTTACTTGCAACATACCTGGTCGACGTGTACGGTAAGTTTACAATGTATCATAGATTATTATAAGGATGCCCCCCAAAAGCAGGAAACGCACACGAATTGGACAAAAGAGCCTTTACCATCGTATTGGGATTTTTATACGCTAGTTTGCTGACGGCCACACCACCAGTGCGCGCCAAATTAATGCAATTTTCAACTCCTAACCATGGCTTTTTTGTTCCTGTTTTACCAACTAATTGTAATTTTACTGTGTTTGTGCGTTTCCAAGTGAAAAAGCTCAGGATAAGGCGGTTAGGAGCTTAAAATCAACCACATCTCAGTTATTTTCGTGCTTTTTTATGCAAAAATACAGCTCTAGGATGATGACGTCAATTTTAATAAGCGTTCGAATGTAAGTGTACAGGTTTACCCTACTAGTAACAAATAACATCAGCATAAACTAAACATACCTACAAATCAGGAAATAGTAAACAACGTTTTGAACGGGTGTCAACAGATACTGGTCAAAACCGAATGTGCTCGTGAGTCAGCAGACATACCCCTCCAAACTTTTACGTAACACTGGATCTGTGGTTACCCCAAAAATCCCCAGGCCATCACAGCAAGGCTTACTATTTATGTCTTCTTCACATCATCATTATTCCCATTTCACCGCCCCTCCCATATTCTAATCTGATCCCATTGAAATAAAGAGCTAATTAACGAGTGATATCTATGTATCATTATGTTCGTACTAATGAAGATAATATGGTGTTGCGTTTTGAACTATATTAACTGTGATGAACTGTGAACTACTCATGCGTTGTTCGCTCTACTTGACGATGAACTAGAAGCATTTCCAAAAACAAATTCTACTGACTATAAGCTTCAATTGATAGTATCGGATTGATCTTTCATCATAAATGTCATTGCAATACATGAAACTACGTAGCATATAAGTTTGCACACAAATATATTTATTAAGTAAAGGCAGAACGGAAGTAAATGTAACGGTCAGTACCTTTGGTGAGTAGAACTCCACAGCTAGAACACGCGAAGCAGTGGACATGGAAAACTTCACCTTTGGCTCTCATCACAAGCTCGGAAGACGATATGCCGGCACCACATCTGCCACATCTTCGGACTCCAAACAACCTGTTTTATTATCGTCATAGTTTATAAGCTAGGTGACAGTTTATATGAAAATGAGGGGGAGTATATTGGAAATACTAAAGTTTCAAATACTGTAATGAGAAAACGCAAAATCCCAAATATATCCTGTTGTAAGGACTGAAAGTTTCTTATACTAGTACAGCCAAGTCCTCAAAGTTTGAACAAGGAAGACTTTAGTGACACATGAATAGAAAGTATCTTTAGGATGTTCTCAGCCTAGAATATTGTTGCGATGTTGTCCAAGTTAGTAGTCCCTGTATCACTGAGGAGAACTTGACTTAACACAAAATAAAGGATCCTACATGAGAGTTTCAGGATTTTATGTTTTTGCATGATGCACTGAGAATGCCACAGGTTTGAATATGATCCTGAATCTGTAAGTAATACTAATAATACTTCAACACATGAATCGATTAATTCAGTCCAGTTCTCCGAACTTGAAAAGGGAAGACATACATGATACAAGAGTGGGGCGGATCTTTAGGATGTCTCCATCCTTGGGTACTGTTGTAGGATGCTTTTGAAGAAGATGATATACGATTATACACGTAAGACTGTAATCATCGTATGAGGTACAGTCTGCATCAATACCTTGAGCTATAAACTGGCTGAACGAACGGGTGTTAGCCAACTGCGACCCCGAGCCCTCGGAACCAATACGAAGTGTTGTGACCCCGCCGTTTTCCGTTCATAGATCGAAGTGCGACCTGAGGATTATGCGTACTAGAGGCGAAGTGTGACCGGTTACTTCTTTCGAAGATAAGATTAACTTCTTCCTCCTCGACGATTGATGTTATTACGTGAAGATGGTTCTTGGGGCGTGGAACATTTCACCTCCTCGTTAGTGCGCCCTGAGTAACGCTAAACGAACTATAACAGTAACTGTGACAAACAGGGTCGCATTGCTATGGGTTTCAGCGAGCCCCAGGAACAGAAGTTTGCAAGGTCACACTTTGTAGAAGGGTTGACAATTTGATGGGTCGCAGTTTGACAACTCCGGAACATTCGTTCTATTGTTGATTCATGTAAGCCGCCTCTGCTGCCACTTTAGGGGACTTGACTATACTCTAAGATTCCTTTATACAGGGTGATTCCCTCGCAGATGCAAAAAAAATTTGAGTGAAACTACATCAAAAATGGAGTAAAATGCCGCCAACCGCATATTTTTATCTCAATCCGTACTCGAGATATGATTTTTTAAAGGTTTTTTCAGGAATACCGTGTTTTTTCATTTTAAACTCGGATTTCTCCACTTTGACTCATTTAGTTTTAACTTTCAACCTCATTTTCGGTATCAGCATTAAATTTCCTATAAGAATAGTGTACTTGGGTTCTTAAAAAGTACCATCCGAAGACCCTCACATCAGCTCAAACATTGACGATTTTGAAAAAATAATATTTCTGAAAATCTTTAAAACTTTACTACTCTTTTAAAAAGAATCCTGGAAACTGGCAAATCTCATGAAAACTGCTTCATCTAATATGCTTTTCAACGGTATTATCAATTTTACTTTTATTTTGTTATTTAGGGGAGAAAATAATGTTTTAATGTTAAAAAATGTGGGTTTTTCAATGAAATTGTTGGTTTTCTCGAAAGATGACCCTCCATGAACCAACGAGTATGGGGTCGGTTTCTATTTATTTTTTCTCGCTGGATCAAATGGAAACTCTTGCAGATCTCTCAACTACGTTATAATCGAGTTTTACACTTTAATTAACTAGTTTTACCCCATAACACACATACATTTAATCGTAACAAACAAACTAAACATTTGCGATTTTAAGTGTAAAACTCGGTTATAACGGAGTTGGAGAGATCTACAAATGTTACCATTCGATACAGCGTGAAAAAATGCATAGAAACCGACCCCATACTCGTAGGTTCATGGAGGATCATCTTTCGAGAAAACCAACAATTTCATTGAAAAACCCACATTTTTTAACATTAGAACATAATTTTCTCCACTAAATAACAAAGTAAAAGTAAACTTAATTATACCGTTGGAAAGAGTATTAGACGAAGCAGTTTTCTCCAGATTTGCCAGTTTCCAGGATTCGTTTTGGAAGAGTGGTAAAGTTTTAAAGGTTTTCAGAAATATTCTTTTTTCAAAATAGTCAATGTTTGAGCTGATGTGAGGGCCTTTGGATGGTACTTTTTAAGAACCCAAGTACACTATTCTTATAGTAAATTTAATGTTGATTCCGAAAATATGGTCAAAAGTTGAAATTGAATGAAGTAAAGTGGAGAAATCTGAGTTTAAAAGGAAAAACACACGGTTTTCCTGAAAAAACCTTTAAAAAATCATATCTCGAGAACGGATTGAGATAAAAATATGCAGTTGGCGGCATTTTACTCCATTTTTGATGCAGTTTCACCCAAATATTTTTTTGCATCTGCGAGGGAATCACCCTGTATACCTACAGATTTTCAGGATTATATGTTTCTTCTTCCACTGAGAATATCAAATATCATGTATCAGTAAGTTCTTATCACATCGACTCATGAATTGATGAATACAAATCAAAGCTGACACATGAAATTAAAATGGAATCGTTTCGGAAGATTTTTTATTAAAGGCTCCATATTCGCATACATTCAATGAGCATTGCCCACAAAAACCCCAGCTTTACTGCTATTTGATAAGACGCCAACTGGAATTAAGGTCCTGCTTCTGGAATTCTGCTTACTCCTCTAAATATTGATTGCACTAAGAGTACAACACAAATTTCTGAAGCTGTTTTTTTATAAACGCAATGCTGTTGACAACGTATCGGACTAGCCTTGAGGAAAATATTGAAGCTTGACTCTTTGGAACAGCAAAGCATGATATCGTCACTCTCTCGAAGATTCTTCGTATTGATTACGTAGCCCAAATCTGTTGGCCCGAATTTCTATCGAAGTACCACCTGTCAGGACAACTAGACGCAATATCCCTTTCCACCCGGAGTTCCACTGCTCGAACTATTGTGTTAATTCCTCATTTGTACGAATGAAAAATTCAGTTAACTCCATCGCTCCTCTAGTCCGAATTCGGTGTGATCCGACTGATTCCATCAAGTGTATCTTGGAGACGTGTTTGGCAACTCTGTGACACGTGAATCGTGATGGTTGTTTCTGATATGTTCTAACCAATATTTGCTGAACATTTTTATTATTAAATAATATGATGAAACAAATTTAAATGAACATATTAAATGAAATAAACAAATTAAATGAAATATGAAACAAATTTTGTATATGATGAAATGGGAATATTGATCCCATTGATAGGTATGTGTATTAATAAATGAATAAAGTACTTAAATCCACAAACATCAATAAATTGCTTTTCCCCAATAAATTCGTAGTTTTTTTCGTATAATTTTTTAAAGTTTGACGCAATGATGTCGTTATACCACTTTCCATTTCCATCAGCTTCCAAACTTACAAAACGCTGCAAATTATTTCACAAAGGTCTATTATTTTTTCAATTGAGTATGATCGTAGTTTTAGTTGGCTTGCGTACGTCATAAAGCCCGTCCAGACTCCTCGGCGTATCCTATTTCGAGTTGCCACGACCTATACTTCTATAATTATATACGCATGTTTATATTTCTCGATTGGAGCTCCTACCTATTCAAATAGTTATTGAATTAATAATATCATTATCTAAGTACGTACGAAAAGTCGAGAGGATATGTTATTAAATATGCGTAGGAAAAGCATTGGTATTAACACACAAATATGACCTAGAAAAAACATATACTCGTATTCATGCCTCGAAGGAACGCTGTACCCACCTCATGGTGCCGTGGCGCCTCCTCTCACTCCACCACCCACCTCACCACCCACCGTGACCCCTTGCCAAGCGTGCCAGGCGTGCGTCTAACACGCCTAACACTCAAAGCCTCAAAATGACACTTTTTACCCGTTTTTGGCCCATAGCATTTATGCGAGTAAAGCGATCGGGATGGTTAAACGTTAGGACCAACTAGACCCCAAATGGAGTCTATGTGCGAAAGAACAGGTTTTTTAAGTCAATTCTTAGGCCTTTTATGGCCCGGACGGCGGACGGCGGTCACCGGACGGCGCACAGTGGATGGAAACAGCAGTTTTTGTGCAAAAACCTCTTAGATGAGCCAAGTGGTTGAACTTGATGTACTCGTATATTCTCATGTTTTTTGTGGTGCTGAGTCGATTAAAACCATTCCCGACTCGCTAACTATAATGGCTAATCGGATAGCAACGTTTTAGCGAATTTGCTTAAAAAATTAAGCTATTGCAATGGTTCCGAAATTTGTAAAATAAAAATTTTTAAACATTTTCATCGTGGAAATCCGTTTTGAAGTATTCTGAAACGATTCCTGGATTTTAACGCTTTTTTATATGTATATATATGAATGCCCTGCTTTCTACATTGGAAAAGCCGAAACCAGTCATATCCCTTATTACTGCACCAAGTATCTACTACCAAAACGATAACTAGAAAAAAAAGGTGTGGCAATAAGGGCAAATGAGAACCTTTTTCATTTTTCATAGCGCGAAAGCTGAATCAATAGTAAATCAAGCTGAATAATTATTTTGAAGGGATGTAAGTACAACCGAAATGAGTTACTTAGTTATTTTTTATTCACCTGATGTAAAACCGTTTCTTCCGAATTCGGATATCGTTCGCGCAGATCTTTCTCAAAACCACTTCCACTCTTAAATAAAATATCGCAAAGCACTGAATATGGAATTTCAAAAGACATTTTTTTTTACCACGATGTTACGATTTGAGGTTTTTGCACGCTTCCATCCACCGTGCGGCGGACGGCGGACGGCGAACTGCGGACGGACATTTTAAATTTGGATTCTACGCACCGTGAAACGTAAAGTGACAAAGTTTGAGGGGGGGGGGGGGGGGGTTATAAAAATTCTTTGCTACACGATCACATAGGCTTATTATTGGAAATAATCACATAGGCTTATTATTGGAAATAATAAACCAAAAATCATCGAAATAATATAACTACTTAGCTCTCATTATAGAGTGCGGTTGGTGTTACAATTTTCCGCGTTTATTATATTTTCTGGTAAAAATATATAAATGTGACGGTTCGGTAGCGCTTATTGTATAGATAGGATAATGCAAAGAGAGTTCAAGCTATGAATTGTAAAAGGATCTCTTAACTGTTTCATTTCTTATCTCAGGAGGGTCTGATTTGAATGGTTTTGAGATTTATTTGGATGCTTTGAAGCCATCTATTTTACGAGGACACTCATTGAAAACCGTTGGAGTTTGACGGATAGGCCTGCGGTAGGATTGCGGAGAGTTGTAAGACGAGCTGGTCGAAGCCACTGTAGGTACCTCCCACTCCGGCAAGCAACCGTTTAATTGGGCGCCATCACGTGTGAAGGGCGGGATGCAGCGAGAAAACCGGCGGAAACATAAACTACGCAAGAACCTCTTAATTGAGTCAAAACTGAAAATTATTGTCCGAAATAACAGCCGCGGCCGGGTTCGGAGGATAGTAACGATTCTAGCAATTGCTCTTATAATACTCGCGACGGTACCCACAACACCCACCTGGTGGGTTTAGAGCATCTCATGAAACCATCTACGCCTCCGCTATCCGCTACTTTATCTTCACAGGCCAAATGATCGGAGAGCCATACTCACCGAATCATCTTCACAAAAATGTAAAACGAGTGTTGCCGGATAGCGGAATTCATCCCACGGCGCACAGTGGTCCGAAATGTAACATTGAACACGACAAAAACCAAATTTATACCATATTGCTTGTCTCCTACCACACTTCCCTATGACCACCTAAAAATACATCTTCATGGTTCCGATTGTGACTTGAACGCTTGTACAAGTTGCCCAGAGGTGGCTAAATGTCTCAGTGTTGAATACTTGGGTACCTACTGTATTAGATTCTAATGTGAAGTGGGAAAGTCAAATCAATTTAGTCTGCAAGAGATTGAGGAAGCTTATTTATGTATACTCTTACTTAAGAACTTATTTAAGTCCTAACCTCATGCGTATAATGTATTTTTCATTGGCTCAGTCAGTTTTGCTTTATGGTTTGCCAGTTTGGGGTGGAGCTTACGCCTCAACCTTAAATCCAGTATATATTTGCCAGAAGATTCTAATTCGAGTTATTACGGAAAGTAAATTCTTAGAACACACTGGTCACTGTTTCGTAAACTCAGAATTTTAAAATTATCTTACCTTATAGATCATAATAATGTAAAACAAGTTCTGAAAGAGAAGCAGTTTGCTTATCCCATCCATGAAATAAAAACAAGGTTTCAATCGCAAGGCAAATTTTATCAACCACTTGTGCACCCAACTGCCTCATTCAATTAATATTTTTTAGCTGGAATCAGAGCATTCAACAATCTGCCTTCTATCGTTAAAAATAAGTTAATAGATCAACCTAATCAAGTGAATGAAATTTTGAAAAATTGTTACCTCAAAACACAAGATAATGATTAATAATACTTATGTGTGTAAATAATGAAATATCATCTAGATTGTACTATTTATCCTTATGTAATGGCACTTTATTGATTTCTCCAACATGATATAATTATTTTTGTATTAAGAATTTAAAAAATGTAATATTTTAGAACCTACAGGCTCACTGTAACAACTCGTTTTCCCTGTCGCGGGTATCACAACAACATTAAATACATTGTGTACCCGAAGGTGAATATGTAATGTTCGATTTCTTTGGGCTGCCGAATATGAGATTGACCTGTATTGAGTCTGAAATTGACATACATATGTTTGTAAACAAATATAGTAAAATTTTAATTCAAAATTGATTGCTCGAAATTTGCTCTAAACTTAGTTTTAACTTTTCCAGTGTTACAACGTGTTATTTTGTTATACAGGGTGTCCCAAAAGTAAGCCCCTAACTTTTTTCCACAATTTTTGAGATATCGAACTGAAATTTGGAGAGCGTTTTTGAGGTGCCTGAGTATTGGGTATTTTTTTAATTTTTTATTTATTTATTTTTATTTTTTCGCTGAGTGATTTTAAAGATTTTTGTGTGCTGTACGCGATGGTGAAACTACAATTGCGATATCTTATTTCGTTCTCGGATAGGAACTGATGAACTATGAAGAAGCGCGATAATCTCCGAAGACAGGTAGTTTTAGAAACAATTTAATTTATAATCCGTGAACAGAATAGGATATCACAATTCTGGTTTCTCCATATTGTTCAGTACTGAAAAATCTTTAAAATAGGGACTCCGCAAAAAATGGAAATATTTTTTTCGAAGTAAACAATACTTTCCCCCCTTTGGGTAGTCCGAAATCCTTTCGATTTTTTCCCTGATTGTTATTTGCTTAAAACTTAGTATCATGCGCCCCAAAAACGCTCTCCAAGTTTAACTTCGATACCTCAAAAATTGTGGAAAAAAGTTAGGGGGAAGGGGGTTACTTTTGGGACACCCTGCCGTACTAACTTTCTATTATGTTACCTAATCATATATTATTTTTTGAAGAAGGTGTTACTTTTACAATTTGTTGAGAATGAAGGAAAGTTTTATTTTACTCGAAGTTTGATTTCTATTCCTTCAGGTACCAATATTAGTTGCAATAATATGAAAAAATGTTGAAATAACCTTTATGTCCATCATTTTAACCAACCGACTTCAGATTCTAGTCTACACGCAAAAAAAAAAAAAATATATATATATATATATATATATATATATATATATATATCTTACGACCGTTTTTGAATTTGGGGCCCGTAGAATCGCAGTTTGGTACTGTACGGCGGGCGTAGGGATTTTTCGGGTCGGTTTTTGAGGTAGGATTTTTTCATTGTAATTCCTCAAAATGTAGGGATTTTTCGGACCGCCTTTTGATTAATCAAACTACTCAAATAGGTAGAAATGTAAATAATGAAAATACGTGGTTCCGTGGTTACACTCGACTTTAGCACCACCCGGAACAGCCTGGTAGACAAGGGAAGGAGGGGATCTTATTCTATTGCTCGGTGGAGTGGATGCAATGCCCTGTCTATTTCTCCATTCCCCGACTATAACGATCAATTGTAGGGAGATTCATGAGATGTCCGCTCTGCTAATATATCAGGGAAACAATGAACTATGATTCTGAGAGAACTACACTAAGGGCAAAGTTCTAATGCCTCTGCCTGTTTGAACTGAACTTTTTTCCACGGCAATTTGGAAATAGGAACGAGCAATTAACTGATTCAGTGTTAAGCATTATTTTATAACATCCGAGTTATTTCATTTTTAAATTATAGTTCAGCACATTCTCTCTATTCCTAGGTCACCTATTTTCAGTGCAATATGGAACAAGGGAGTAAGTGAACTTCTGCACACATTATAATGTGAGCATAGTATCATAGGTATATCAAAAATGTTGACATAGTTTCAATTAAAGCAACGACACATATTATTCTATGTTCAATTGTTATATATTCGAGTGTTCCGTGTTCTCCCAAGTATTTTGTTATGGGGTAAAAATACCTACCCGTTTTATAAAGACTTTTGAATAATATTATAGCAAGTTCATTATTGAAATTATAGTTAATTTATTATGTTAAATTTACTCACATTTCCTCTTCCTTTCGTTTATTTGAAGAAAACAATGGCGTAGGTACCTACACTTAGTGTTGTGAATAGGTTAATAATATAAAGTTGTAAAGATGAAAATTAATTTGATTGAAAATCATTCCATGCTTGAGATCGGAACCCCTATGAACCCCTTATCATTCGATAATATCGGGTGGAGAGTTGTAGTGATATTGTGGTGCTGCGGGGGAAACCAGAGGGAAACGTAGGGATATTTCGAGAAGTATGGTGGGAATTTCCCATTAAGGCATTTGGCAACACTGTGCAAAACGGACAATAAAATAATTTCCTCCACCAACTTTATCAAGAGCATTAGCCTTTTTGCCTAATGTACTACAATATTGTTTATTATTTAGTAGGTTGTTTCACAAGTCACTTTCAAGACATTTGACATTCGCAGTTGCCATTCGTGTCGTCTTTTGGCCATATTAGTCATATATTTTGAGTATGGAAGGTATGGTAATCAAAATATGGCTCAACTGTTTCGTGGATTCCTCTCTAACTCAAATTTAGAAAAAAGCTCCTCTCCCTGCGGCTAAAGTTGAAAAACATGAAATAGGTATGTTTTTGCCTCTCACCCCAAGGACCTATAAGGATAGGTTCACGGGATGCGAAGCTAAAAAAATTATCTTCTCTTGTGTAAAGAAATGAAGATAATGAGAGAATTCAAAATGATAGTTTTGTCTATTATTATTTATAATCCATTTAGAAGCAATAGACAACACGCGTATACGATATAGGATTTGCCGATTTAATTAAACCTAATTAAATGATCGTGGATCATGATGAAGTTTATAAGGAATTTAGGTGCCCCCCCCCCCCCCCCCAGAGGTGCAATGGGGGCCTAAATCCTCATAAATCAGGTAGAGGAGAGTAACAGGCATCCCGTCAGAGAGATACCACACCTACTAATAGCTTTTAATGAGCCATGTTCGGGGAAGGTTGATTTTCCTGTCACCAGGAATTCCATCCAACGCCAAACCAGCTGCCAAAAATGATCGAGAACAGCGCTTGGTTCCCATTGATTCCTCAACGGGACGCCGACAGCGCTATCTCTGGTGCTCTGACGGGAGCTTGATGGACCTCTCAGGAGGTAACTCTGTTACACTCCTCCCTTTAAAGACATCCTTGATTGAAGATCAAGGATGGTAATTGAGTGGGATAGTGAATAGCTTAGAACTGATGCTCATTCGTTCATAAATAGCTGCATTGGCGTTTTGGATGGGGAAATAGAAATTAAAACTGGATTGTCAATGAAGCTTCATAAGAAGTATCTTCATTGAACAATCGGGACAAAACGGATGCTCAACGATGGAGACTTATACCTTAGGAAATCAAAATATATATAGAAATTGAATGAATGAAAATCAATAAATGACGACTGGCTTATTAGGCACAGACACTGGCTGACTAGGCACAGTAAAATTAAATTGCCCAACTATGGGGACTTAAATTAAATTGCCCAACTATGGGGACTTAAATGGTGAACTGGCTGACTAGGCACAGATCTCTGGCTGACTAGGCACAGAAAAAATATAATATTAAATGAAATTTGAATAATATAAAATATAAATGGGGATTAAAAGAGAGAAATTATAAGTCAAAGACCAATGAAATTATTTATATACCAAAGGGTGATAATGGGAATTCCTTCTGGAACCCCGGGCCATGTTTCTTCTGAAACATTAACACCCCAAAAAATAGAGGATTGGACTACTAGGCGTTAGCCGTGCATAATCCAAACCACGCTCTGCTACCATATAAGGAATTTAGGTGCCCCCCCCCCCCCCCCCCCAGAGGTGCATTGGTATAATTGAATAGTTGCCAGATGGGCTTATATTGTCGCTGAAGGCCTGTAAAGTTGTTAGAGAAGCGATACGTAGAAAGTTCTGAAATAGTACCAGACGGGCTTAAATACGTGCTGAAGGCTTGAGTTGATGACATAGTGGAATTGAAAATCAGAGAGGTTGAGTGAATTTGAATTGAAACGAATTTGTTAATTGCTTGCAATGTGCATCTCTGAAGGCGTGGGAAAACAAAAATATTCAGCAGTGGAAGCGTGCTGGGCCCATAACCCAGAGGTCCGTGGATCGTAACCACGCTCTGCTACCATATAAGGAATTTAGGTGCCCCCCCCCCCCCCCAGAGGTGCAATGGGGGCCTAAATCCTCATAAATCAGGTAGAGGAGAGTAACAGGCATCCCGTCAGAGAGATACCACCCCTACTAATAGCTTTTAATGAGCCATGTTCAAGGAAGGTTGATTTTCCTGTCACCAGGAATTCCATCCAACGCCAAACCAGCTGCCAAACATGATCGAGAACAGCGCGTGGTTCCCATTGATACCTCTACGGGACGCCGACAGCGCTATCTCTGGGGCTCTGACGGGAGATTGATGGACCTCTCAGGAGGTAACTCTGTTACAAGTTTCCGAAAGAGCTTCTCCTAACCCAAGGCGAATTTCGATGTTGCCTTAATAACTACCCTTCCTTCTTCTACCAAATCTATTTCTAGTGAAAAAATTAAACCACATAGGTAGATAAAGTTGTAGATAATTTAATAGGTACTTCTTCCATTATGAAAGAAAAAGAATACATTACACGTTAGGTAATCTATGACTCGGGATTAATTATGAAGATTCGGAGTAGTGTAGTCACATTAGTGTGACTTTTGAATCGTTTCATTCAATTGCCCAAAGATTCCCTATTCGTACAGTACGACTCAGTGGTTAGCTTCTGGTTTGTTTGCGCTAGAAAAACCTCTATTCGTACGACTCAGATGGAAAACTGCAAAAACTCCCTAATGTTCTATGGGCAATCACCATTATACTCCCATACTAAGAATAGATCCCGTATCTGCATTTTTGGCCATATTGAGTTAATGGTACCTAACCGTTTTAGGGGGTGGTTTCTTTCGATTTTACTAGTCTCAAAGTCGGATCTCGACGGGAAATGCCTCAAAAAAGACTTACGATTATCGTATTAACTACGTTTTGATTCGACTCACTAATGAAAATCCCATAACTGGCCTTTTCTAGACCAAAATCCGCATCTGGGCGTCAGATTCGATTATTTTATTAGTATTCAGGTACATATGAATTGCGACACTCTTGAAAGCCTAGATAAGAATTTATTTCTTAGTATTTTATGAATCTGAAGTCTGATACGATTTCGGAATCAGTGGCAGATACGATATTTCTTCCCAGTATTTTGATCATACGAATATGTATTTTCTATTGTCAGATCAGTTAAGATTTTTGGGGGTTAGCAACCAAGACTATTTTCTCCTAATATCCGGCATATTCGAGATTTTTTTTTTTTTTTTTCCGCCACGTAGAGCTGTAAGTACTAATTTTTTATTAGAAAAAACGTATCAGTATTATTGCAAAACGAAAATTCGAATGTGCACCAGATACGAGGAAATCGCCTAGTACATAATATGTGTTCCACATTTTTTTTGCAATTTTCTGACCAAAATTATGTTTTTCCAGAGACACCAAGCGATTCAGCGAGAAATTTCCTTTGTAATGAGTGCTTTTGGAGCTCGAGACAACGTAAAATGGAGCTATTATCAGGAAATTTCGACGCAAAACCTAGAGACGCATTTTCTCTAAAGTAGGGTTTGGTCAGATACGGGATCTGTTCTTATTACGGCAGTATTATTATAGAAAGGTGGAGTAAAAGGGGTGGCTTGTGAGTCACTTTATTGTTACCTCTTGTTCTGCTTTGATTCAAACAGAAAATGAAGTCGTGACTCCGAAAACTGTTCTCCTCACTGGAAAATCAATCATCGCGGTAAAATGATTCTCGGCACCCGAAAGGAAACAGAATCAAAAGGGCTTAGCAGACGAGAGACTAAGGACTTCCTCCGGCTTTGATCCAGCTGATACAGCGGGGGAGGGACGACTAAGCATGAATCAGTACTGCGGATCCCTATTGTCCCAGGGTTGGTTAGAACGGGTGGGGGACACGTGAAAGACACGTGTCAGTGATTAGGTTAACGAGCTACTGATCAGGTTATCACGCGTGTCTGGTCCTTTCGGCTCGGTTCTTCCTTCCTCCAGGGGGCTTATCAGGTGTCCCTCGGCCTCTTCAGGTGATGGTTGGCTGGTCCCATTGACGAACGGATCAACGGGGGTTTGGCTATCGCCTGCGGTCCCGGCGTGCTCTCCCTATCAATTCGGTATTATCAGCCGATCTCGGGATGGTAGGTAGATAGGCGAATTCTCATGGCCAGAACACAGAGGTACTTAGGTACATTCGTTGTGCGATCACGTGAGAAAATTTTTACAACTCTCCTTTTTCAACAATTTAATTGAACAACCAAAGTGTCACGAAATTTTAGCATGGAACATGCTTTAGCCATCACCTAACTGGGCAAAAACGTGACGAAACCGTGGAACGAAAGTAGAGCGGGACCGTGGAACGAAAGTAGCGCGGGATTTCGTAATGATTTTCACTTACAACCGACCCGTTTCTAGGGAAATGTATCGCCGCTAGTTTTCATCCCACGAAAATCGTTCGCCACTCGTTGAAAAGCCCTCAATTTATGCGTAAATTATATACTGCCGAAACCGCTGTAAATATGGACGAAGCTGAGATATACCCCTGATTTAAAAGAACTGTAAACAACATTCGCGGTAAAAACCAACATCGATTTTGACATTGAAAATGTCTTAGTCGACGGGTCAACCGGAAATTTTGTTACAAAAATTTTGTTACGCAAAGAAAAAAACGTCACGCAACCTATAAACAAGTTAGGTGTTGTTTTCTTTTGATTTTCACGTACAACCAAGCCGTTGCTGGGGAAATGAAACTTCTTTATTTTTCACCGGACAAAAATCGTTCTCCACTCGTTGGAAAGCTCTCGATTTATCACGCATTTCTTTCATACTTGTTCTTCTATTCATGTCGTAGTTTTATATTTATTTATGTTATAAATGGATATAGTAAACAATGCCGCTTGTTTTGTAGTCACTTGGTTGACTAAAATCTTGGTTATAGTATCTTGGTTATAGTAATTGTAGACGCGCCATAACAGAAAATTATCTACCTAGGTAATTTCGATCAGTAACACATTTACTATGTCGCAGTTTTAAATTTATATACATTTACGAATTAGCGGGAAGAAAGCATGTTCCATGTTTTAGCGGAAGGCTGAAAGCGAAAAGCAAGCTGGGGGTCCCGAAGGGCCGAGTTTTTCTCCCCAAATTTCCCCTAAAACATCGGCATAAATCCAAACGGAAAATCTATCCTTACGAATACGCGATTTCCTTTGTATGTAGCTGGTGAAGAATGCTCTGATCTCATGGAATGAAAAATTTCGGTTTCAGGGTTAATTTACAAAACGATCGAACTTGAGCGTTTGAATAAAAATACATAGCCGATATATTTTCAATCACATAAATTAGCCGCTGGTTTGACTAAGTGCTATTCGATTGTTGTACAAGACGCTAGTTCCCCCAATTTCAGTATATGTTTCCCCAATTTGGTCCTAGACGTACACTGTGCACAAATATAGACCTCAATTATTCGCACAAGGTGAATTGCGAATTCACAATGAAGATGTGTAGTCTGATTATCCTGGAGAGACAGCGTTAATAGTGGACTTCGCGTTGATGAACAACCAAATTTCGTATCCGACCCTGCTCTCAAGGGTTGGCATTCTGGTGCCTCGAATTTCGGATCGGTCGATAAATATTATCTTCGTCCCATTCTCATCGACTAATTATTCGAGGAACCGCCCCCCGCAACGGCTTTTTCGTACATCGAATCTCCTCTTCGAAATGAATCCGGAACTGGGGGAAGTTCTGTAACTTTATTTCGATGGGAAAACTTTTCCACAGTGGAGATACACCACCATCTTTGCCCGGGAGAAATTCTGCAGGTTTTCTGTAACCCTCCAACTCGAGAAAGGCCGCCATGTTTTGCCGTGGAACACTTCTCCAGGTGTTCCGTAAGACAATTATCCTTCTCCACTCTGGAAAAGTTTTAACCACCAACATAGGTGGTCATAAGATTTACAAGATGAGGTTAAGTGCATTTACACTGAGATTTTGGTGTTTCCTCGTCTTAAGTATATTATTCTTTAATTCATTTATTTATATATTTTATTATTCATGTATTGGATATAAATTTAATCCACGAGTTTAGTGGTCCTTTATGGTGAAGTTAAAAAAAGAAGAAATTTGTATTCATTAATAAATTGTAATTGAATATAATATGTACACGGATTAGTGGTAATACACGGAATGAACTTTTATTCAATGTAACTAAGCACTTGATGTATGAATGTAAAGCATATGATTAGTTCATAATATTGCAGTGTGGACGGCATCTCCAACACTCCCCCTCAAGGAAACACTGCTGATTGAATAGGTCCTCCAGGATCCCACAAACCAAGTGATTGTGGTTCGTTCATCTTCTATTCATGTCTAGTAGAAGAAGCACGCTTCCACTTCACCAATACACGACGTTGACAAATGTTTGTAATGGTTGGCATATTTGATTTTAACAGCACTGATTCGCAGTCAACATCTGAATGATCCCAGGCATGGACATGAAAGTTTGTCTGAACGTTTACGTACAATTTCTTTTCTTTGCTGTGAAATTCAGCTTCAGTTAAATGTTTGATTGTGGAATTTGGGTTCTTGGTTTTCACTCTTGTTTCATCTGTTGTTTCCAGACGTTTATGTGCTTCAGTTCCTTCATGCATGTTTAATACATCTTGGTGGGATATAACAAATCTCTTGATTACTTCATCTCGTTTCCTGGGGATTTCTTGATAATAGCTCTCTTCTTCGTTTTCTACTCCATTCATTTCATCAAGAGTTTCCAACTTGGTAAGTTTTGTCATGTTATACTCTTCGGGTATTTCTACTTTTTCTGTTTTCAAATTTTCGACTGGTAACGTTACGGTCTGATTTTCATGTTGACAAGGGTCTTCATACAGCATGCACCCATGCCCTTAGTGCAGCTTTAACTTACAAGTCGTGCTAAGTTTTGCAGTTTTTTATTTTGCGTATCTGACTGGGCAAAATTGTCAAAATGATTTCAGCCCAGGCTTTTTTATCCAAAATATCCCATTGCTTAGATAAATAAACGGTTTCTTCTTTTTGTTCATTTATTTTGGGCTTTTCAATTATTCCAGAAACATATCCAAACATACCTAGTTTGATAAGCATTGCCCCTACTTGTATTTTCCACGTCTCAAAATTAGATTCCTCCAGTGGTTCTATTTCGAAATCCATTTTTCTGATTTCTGTTAATCTTCCGTGACTATCCGTTTAGTACTTATTTTTTGCTCCTAGCATAACTGGGTACCATGCCCTATTAGAAATGTAATTGAATATAATATGTACTCGGATTAGTGGTAATACACGGATTGAACTTTTATTCAATTTAACAAAGCACTTGATGTATGAATGAAAAGCATCTGATTAGTTCATACAACTGCAGTGTGGACGGCATCTCCAACACCTTGGCGGTTCTGGTGGTAATGCCTGAAACTAAGTACTCTTAGTACTACTGCTGTTTTGCCTGCGTTTTGCCTGTTGGTGGAAAATTATTCAAGTGAAAAACTAGTCCACTGTAGGTTATTTCTCGAAAAGTTACAGAACACCACCCTCACCCCACCACACTCAAAACTCTGGTCGCATCGACATCAGTAATTTAGCCATTCTCTTCAATCATTATTTTCCAATCACTTTGTCATTCGCTTTCATGTTTTTACCGCATTCATCCTTATGATTTTTCAATCGAATTTTTTCTATATTAATTTATTCTCTGTGTATTTATCATTATTGTTCTCTTTCCTTCAATGTAATTAGGCGCTACCCACATTATACAAAAATAAATTAATAAATAATAATATTACTTCCAAGGAGGGATTGAATAATGGTCAACCGGGTTGCCACTGGTCATACCCGTCTTACTCACAGACACCTGCTTAGTTCAGAAGCTCGAGATGTTGTGTGTGGGAGGTGTGGGGATGATTTGTCCATCCGCCACTTTCTGGAGGACTGCCCAGCCCTTGTGCACCTCCGAGTCCAGCATCAGCCCCCGCAGTGGGTTGACGTTTTATCCGGACCAGACAAGGTCCGATTCCTGGTGTACCTGAGAGCCGCTGAGTTCAACTACGAACTGTGATATCTGATCTGTGATATATTTATATACATCTAGTCGTAGATTTTATTTCACTTTGCTGATTCTATATCGTAGCATGTGTATAGTTATTAGCCTATTTTACATCTAGTCTTAGTTGTATTACTTTATTTTTGGGTTTTTTAAATCCACTTTGGGGGCATCACTGTACCCCTCATTTTTCCCCCCCTCCATGATGGCGCAACTTTTTAGCCAAGGATGGCAACATGGCTCCCCTTAGAATCGAGCCACTTCCAGTGTCCCTTTAGACACATTGTTCAATACCGCTAATGAACCTTCTGGTTGAGGTGCAGCGTAAACCTTAAAAAAATAAAATAAATAAATAATAATGAAATGAATGAATGAATAAAAAATGAAATACGCCCAGAATTATCTCCCTAATCAGGCAAAAGGTATGTTTACCCAGAAAAAGTACTAAAACTTTGAGTACTATCTAGTATTGTTCCACGACACTGAAAGTGAGAGTTGGACAGAAATTCAACCTGAAGTATTCATGTTTTACTTTACATACTTTATCTTACAGCGTTTTTATTCTCGAACGAATGAACGTTGCTTCTGTATGCCTTCCACAATAATTTGCGATTCACGATTCAGAAACAATAAACGAAAGAACGTAACAACAGATTTGCCTGCAAACAAAGTAGGGCTGATACCCACGCTAAATCACTCTTCAACACGTTTTTCCGCTGCCTCGCGTGACTCTTTCTCTACCGTTTTCAATGGCCGATCTTTCATGCTACCGCAGAGCCATCTCGCTTATCGGTGCCAAAATATTTGCAATTCGGAAGCCATTATAATTTCAAAACGCCCACCCCCCGCTCCTCAGACCGGACAGTTGTTAGGTGATAACTCTGCCCCAAGCGAATCTGATAAAGCAGGAGCTTTTGAAGCAGGTTTCTCCCGTTCTTGTTTGTTTATGCTGATTCTTTTTATTTGAACAAAAACTGATTTGCGATTCAATTTCCTTTCCCTGACTAGAGGAAGAATATATTTTAGAACGTTCAAAGTCGTTCGAACATGAAAATATTCAAAGGAGGAAAAAAAGTGTTTAGAATGGAGTGAATACCGGGAATATAACACGTCAAGTTGTTTAAATATTATCATTTAATAATGATTAACAGGACGTTTCCATTTGTTTTCGTCAAGTCACGAGCGTCACGTCACGGTGGGGTTTTCTATTGATTTTCACGTACAACCAATGCGTTACTAGGGAAGTGTAACTCCCTTAGTTTTCATAGCAGGAAAATCGTTAGCCACTTTTTGGAATGCTCTCATTTTATCACAGCATCTCATAATCCCTAAGCCTCTGTAGTGTCAAGGAAAGCTGATTTATTACGCTCAGTTATAAACTAATATTGCTAAGTAACCATAATGAACTAATAATGTGTAAAATTAATCATTATTAAAATGATCTGACTGTAGAACCGTAGGTCTACCGTCCGTTTTTTTTTAACACAGAATGTGTTTTAGCCATGGACTAACTAGCCGAAAATGGAACGCGGGATGGTAACGAAATGTGTGACGGATGATTTTCACGTACAACCGAGTCGTTGCTAGGGATATGGTACTTCGTCGTTTTTCATCCCACAAAATTCGTTGACCATTCGTTCGAAAGCTCTCGATTTATCCAACAATATTATGTTAACTACTGCGAAGTGCGTGTCCAACAAACTGAGTTATGAGCATGGTTATATAAATAATTGTTTACACACAGGTGATCATTCTCAATAATTGATATTGTGAACATGATTGCAACCGCTCGTTAATTTCTGATGATTTCATTGAGCTTGTGTTTCGATGATTTGATTCATAGCAGGTGATCTGAGTATTACGAAAACGGTTTGATTTGTGAAGCGGAGGTTAAATAATTTGAATAGGTAATTTCTATACTTTACACTCTAGGAAGCTGTAATTTCGTTTGTAGCCTCTTTAGGACATTTACTTGACGATGCTCAGGGTCCGGATCAGATGTGTGGCTCTTAAAGCTAATTTCTATGCTTTACACTCTAGGAAGCTGTAATTTCGTATGTAGCCTCTTTAGGACATTTACTTGATAAATCGCTCTTGATTTATCACGAATTTATTTCGTTTTTTTTCGTAGTTTCATACTATAACTATATAAATTGATGTTATAAATGAATAGTAAGCAATGACGCTTGTTTGGTTGTCACTTGGTTGCGCGACATCGCAAACACATTCTGTGTTTCAATAATTTCGTCCGAAGTATGTAAATAGAGGTAACCGGGGGTCCAGGGGGCTTGCCCCCTGGCGAGGCGCGGAGCGCCGAGTTTTTTTTTTTTTTTTTTTTTAGATAGCAGCACACCCCTATAGAACGAATGGATATGTGAACAATAAGATATTCCACTTCATTCAATGCGTTCCAGTTAAAACATTTAATTCGAAGAGAGCCTTTCAAAAAGATCTAATACAAGGGGTAAATGAGTAAAACGGAGACAAAAAGAATATACGTAAGGGGTATCACTCACTGTTTCTATGGCGTTTCATTGTAAAATTATGAAAATTCGTATTTTTACGTATTTCTGTTAAAATTTTCATTAAATTCAACAACAAAAAGCAGATTTTTACTATTTAATTTTTTGTTTTTATACCACTAGTACATGTTTAGGTCGCTAAACTCAAATTTGATGTTGAAAATTCATTATGAACAGAAAAAAAATGTATGTTGTGTATTTGACTTATTATTTTTCATAATTATACCCATTACTTTTCAAAAAATTGATTTTTTGACAGTAAATTCGAGTTCAGCGATTCAAAAAGCATAAATTCATACAAATTTTGCAATGTATTTTGAAAAATGGTCATTTTTTGACATGATACACGATTTTGAGATTCCAAACTGTCAAAAGTTGTTGCTGTCGACTTGTTTTGACTGCATATTCGAGTTCAGCGACCCCAAAAACTTAAGTACCTATACGAAGTTTCCCAATTTTACAAAGAAGTTTGTAAAAGTTATATTCATAAGTCTGATATTGGCACACAAAAAAACGTATTTCAAAAACCAAAATCGAGCCACCGGCGTAAGTTTTTGTTATGCAAAAAATCTGAAAATTCAGCGGTAATTTTTTTGACATTTTTAACCCAATTTCGGGTGGAGGTCATTAAAATTCCACCTTTCTCAAAATAGCGGGCACCCTAATGATCATGCTGCATGACTGGAACTTATGGACATTTTCGGTATAAGTATTGAATCATCACTGCTCAACCTGCGATATCGTTATTTGACCGCAGAGGAAGCATTTGAATAGAACGATCCCCACTTTCCTTCGTCCCTTCGGAACGGAAGTGATTCCGCCACTAGGTGGTGGACAGGTGGAAAGTAAACATGTTGACTCGAGCACACAAACGGTGGTTTACCGGTGTGTACACAGCTCCGCGCGCTATCCGAAACGCAAACAAACCTCTCAAACAACCATTATTGGAAGCCCGCTGTCAATAAACGCCCCCACAAAGTGACCGGTTTCTCTTCGAGGGAGTGTAGCAGCGGGGCCCACCATTAAGAACGGAATCCTGCTGAATTTAGACGGAAATGATCAATGTTTTATCAATGGGGAACTTTCATGTGTTGGAATTTCACACTTTTGGCTTCATATTCTGATTCAGCGAACTTGAAACCCTCCACGTACCATCAGCTCAAAAGACCGTTTAGTTTACCAGACACTAGGTACCTACACACATATGCCGCTGTGCGCGCCCCTGCTGACCTGAATTTGAACTAGCGTCAACTGGTAATGGAAATAAGCTCCCTAATGGGTAGCTAAAGTTCTGTGATTATTCAAGAGTTACTAGCATCTTCGTGGTGTAGTTGATACTGTAACAGACTTTCAAGATGAGTAACCCGGGCCCAATCCCATGAACAGGACACTATTTTTGGAATTCGAATCCAACCTCCGAAACATATTTTTAAACGTCATATAATAAATGTTTTAAATCATACTTTAATACGTAATTTTGATTTATTCGTCCAACTAATCTGAATTTTTATTTAGGGATTAACTACTTGATGTTAAGTATTTTTGAGATGCGAGCTTGCGAGCATCCAGACCACCAAACTATACAAATCATTCTGATCTATTTGTACGACTAATCTATATTTTAGCAGCGGACATAGATTAATAAAAATTGAGGCGCCAGTTCATTCAACGTAACCTATTCATGCGAAGACCAAGGGGGAACGTAGTTACAATTCAGCTCGGTAGGGGCGCGCACAGCGGGACATGTTGTGTACCCAACGTCAAGTGTTTAGTTTGGCCAATGGGTGATATTCTCGAGACTTGGACACTAGCGCATCCTTACATCGATGCAAGGCGAAATCAAGTTATTTCACCTTGTTGTCATGGTGACGAGTAAACATATGCGAAAATGCGCCATTTGTGGACGAACCTGGACAATAGCGTAACATAGTCTCACCTAGTTCCGAGTCAATATTTTCATTATTATTGTAATATGCAAGGTGATAAATTGTATGCAAATTACATCAAGTTATTATCAGGTGTTGACCTCAAACGCTACGAACGCAAGATTTAATCTGTGGGGTAGAGATCCATATGAAATGTGTGTTGGGGAGTTGACATACAAGTGTTCTAGATGATCCAGACATCAGCCGCAAAGATGTTGTGGATTACCTATCTAGTTTTAGAACTCTTCTTTGAATCAATTGAAACTAAAAATCTTTAGAGTACTCTAAAAGCGGTCTTGTGAAAGGATGCATTATGAGAGCTCTGTTAGGCGGGAATAGTAAGTTGCATCACATGTGGAAAGGTAAGTACCCAACTAGAGGTAAGGTATACCTACGTACTTTCCGTATATTATTACTTGTTCATGTAGGTACTTCATTGATCAAAACGAAAGTAGGTACCTACCTAATTACCTTTTTTGTCCATACAATTTGCGTAACTGCAAAACTCGCGCAATAACTGCACTGCCAATGCCGTCTTTATGAAATCTTACCTTCAGAGGAATGCATTTCAAGATTTTTTCCTTGCAGCTGGTTTTTAATTCATGTTGCATATTCCCTGATTCGATATTTGACAAACTTGCTAATCAGCGGTTGTATTCGTCGGCAAAGCAACGACCCACCTACTTTGTTTAGGCACTTTAAACCAACAGCAAATCTGGTAGGACGTACGTACCTACCTAAGTAGTTTCGTTTCTTGGTGTAGCAACAACCTGCCTTATTTTGTTTTGACAAATCTCTCCTTTTATTCATTCAATATAACAAGTAAAGCTTCCTCAGTTAAGCATAGTACTACGAACTTATAATAAAACGCTGATGAAGCTACCTGAGCAATGGCTAGGTACCTACACAGCAGTACAGACACCTGAGGAATTTTCAATCATCTTTACTATTTTTCAGGTTAATTATTCTCAAAGCCTAAACGAATGAAGTTCTTTAGTTTTCTGACACTGATTAACTACTATAGGTAGTAGGCTCCTAGTCCAAATAAAAACTCGTTCACGTTAGATTGGTATTGTTGAAAGCAATCTACAATCAATTATTGCGCTGGCAGGCATGATTATTATAACATTTAGTCGAATTGAAACTTTGTATGGCTACAATATAATACTTTTTCAAAACAAAACTGTTGAAAAATGGCCTTATAACCACGAATTATGTTGACGTGAGACGGCAAACTTCTTGTGAGAAATAGGTTGGTTGAGTAGCGATTCATTGACGTAGGGCGGTATCATGGCCGACTTTGGCTGAAACGCGAACCTACTCCAGGCGTGACGTCACGAGAATATGGGCCATAAACGGGTGAGGAAGACCTCGAGTGACGTAGTAGAACAATAGTCCCCCCCCCCCCCCCGGCGGGAGAGGGCCGTGACGTCATCGAGTAAACGACTTTCAAGACCCGTTTTACTGATCACATACCCATCATACATATATACAAGATGTTGTACTTAATAAAAAATCAACAGCTACCGGAACAGCTACGAGTATGTCCGGAGCTAATTTATTTACTAGTCAACATTTGAGGCTAATTTTTAAGTAGAAAACGTATTCTATGCTCATCATTCTTTAGGCGCGAGGTGGTGGTGTTTTGTAACGCGGATACAATTTAGGATTTAGCGGTCTCGCGATGAACCATCTCCATAATTATATCCCAACGAAGATCGGCCAATTATTATCAACCAGTAGCTTTGTTCCAACAACGACAAAAAGGCGCCCTAGAGGAGCTCAGAGCCCGAAATTGCGTTCCAACAAGGTTATGGAGTTGGGAGCCCGGTGTTCCAACAGATCTTAGAGCGCCCCCAGAGCTGCTCCGGGGGTGCCCCAAGCAGCCCCACACTTCTGATGGGGTCTCATCGAGAGCTCCGAGCCCTACGCATGCGCATTTTGAAATAACCTGCTACCCTTGGGTAAACTACAATCCGCGTAACCTTCTCTAAACGTCAACAATTTTTTTCACTGCGTTTGTTATCACATCTCACTTTCATCAACAATTATTTTCTATTATTTCTATTCTATTATTTCAAATTTTGGAGTATGGATGCATTTTTTTTCTCAAATGATGATTTGGAAGACTCATCTGACGATGAGTTGTACCTTTTTTTGGATTCTTCTGATGATGATGAAGAGGTGCTCATGCAAGATCGGAAACGGCCCAAAGTTATCGATTATCGATCGATTATATATCGATTTGAACTCTCGGGTGAGCTCCGAAGTGTTCCAACAAACACGAAAGTGGGCGACCATGGAGCTAACCCCTTGGCAACTCTCTGCAACTCTGGAGGAGCCACGGGGGTCGCTCTCAAAGCGCTGTTGGAACAAAGCTAATAAGACACCGACACGTACGGGATTGATATGGACTCTCGTCTTGGTGAAAATATGATTATTCTACGTTTGTCTCTTGATGACTTTTGATTTCGTTCGAATATTTTATAAAACTGTGTTTAGGTAAAATTAAATAAACTGTTCGTTTCAAGTTTATCTAAACAAGTGTTTTGTGATGTACCTAATTACAAGAGAACCTTGGAGTAGTGGAGTTATATTTTTACCTTTATTTTTCCCTTGAAGTCTTCACTTCTTCACACTCCAAACCTTTCTCGGAAAGTTTAGAGGAGATAACAACCTCCCTTTCTCAATGTTGTGTATCTAGGCCCTGCTCGGCCTTCCCGGAAGGTCTCTCGCTACTTGTTTTCTACAACGAACTATACTACGTAGTATAGAATTCTTAGTTTAAGGGGTATAGCGAAATATTTACCCAAAATCACGTTTTTAGTCTATGCTTTCAGCGTTAATTTTCAACATCTTTACTCAAAAATGGTCTCAAAAGATCCTGTATTCCGATATGCCGATTTGAATGATTCTGCCAGCGAATCGGCTCCGAAGTCATGATACCAAAACGCCCCTTTTTCCCGCGATGTTTTCTTCAAACCTTATCCCATTAATTGTAGGTAACTAATGTGCAAGGAAGAAACGCAGTTTCAAAACAATATGCAGTGTATGCAACCCTTCTACTTGATGGGAAGATGACTTAATCATAGATCATTTTGTTCCTCAACTTTACTATAAAGCGTAAAATTATGGGGTCCTGGTGCTATAATGCAGTGAACCCAATGAGCGAAGCCCCGAGTTTCGATAGTAAATACACTCACTATAAGTGGGGCTCAATAATTACGGCCAGTGTTCTTCGTAGAAGTTCTGTCTAATAATACAGAATTAATAAACCTTTGCGTAATAATTTGCAGCGTTTTAGTGCTGAATACGATGGTGAAGTCAGAATTGCGATATCTTATTCCGTTCTCGGAATAGAGCTGGTAATCATGAAGAAGCGAACTATACAACGCAGTATAGTTCGTTGGTTTTCTATGGTGTGTGTACGCGGGCAAATATTCTTCCCGGAAAGTGAGGAGAACACAATTCTCTTTCCATATTCTCGACGCTGCACAGACTTCCCGTAAGAAGAAAACACACATCTTTTGCCCATTTTGGTTTATTGTTTTCAATAATGAACCATTGTAATCGAACAAGAAGAACAAACACGGTTTTCGATAGTATAATTTATAGAAAAATGCATACTTCTATGGACGCAGAGAGGTATCTGATGTTTGACACCTCGATAACTTATAAAAGAATAATTGCTCAATTTTGATTGTCACATCAAAGGATCCTTCAATGCGGGTTTAGAGGTGCATATCTACAAATCGACCAGTTCCAGAAATGGAACTCTGGTAAGGATGAGTCTATTCAGCACATTCTTGGTGAATGCGCCCAACTTGCATGTCACAGGCTGCGGTATTTGAGATACTTGATATAATAAAATGCAGAAGTAACGTGGAAGCCGTTATGTTGGGGAAATTTTCGCTGGCGTATAGAAAGGTTAGAACGTTTTTGGGAAATTTGATAAATGAAGCAGGATTGTAAAGTTTAATTGTTTTGGGCCATTAGTTATCGTAACATTGTAGACTATGTACTATTGTAGTTATAGACTATTCTAGAACTATGTCAAGACAATTGTGTATTTGTGAACTGAAGATCGGAAAATAAAAAATAAGAAATGACTGAAATTTATTGAAAGAATAGAGCTATGTTTAGTTTCAGGAAGAATATTATATACCTACTGTTTTCTTTCTGTAAGTATACTTATTTATTATATTTGTATTGAAAAAATGAACTGAATATATTGATATATTGTGCAACTTATTTTATGCAATAATATCCTTGAATCTTGAATCACATTTTCAAACCCCCCCCCCCCCCCTCCTCAAAATTTGATGGATTACGTTTCAATATGCGAAAAATCCAAAAATCGAGAGAAAAAAAATCCGACCGTCCGCCTTCCAGAGCTTTTCTCCGAAACTACCTACTTACTAGACTGAATGAAACTTGGGTTAAAAATCATATTTGGGGTCTTGTTGATCCTAGAAGCTCGGCATCAATGTTTATCAAACCCTAAAGGGCTAAACCTTCAAAAATATAGATTTCGAAAACTTTCAACAGTAATGAGTTTTTGTTTGTCAATGATAAATATAATCCCAAAGAATCTATTGAAACCATCCGCAACGCTGTGCGTTGATCGAAAAAACACCTTCGGAACATACAGAAATCATGCGCTGCTAGCGAATCTATTTATTACCTAATCAATCTCTAAATCCCATCAATGATCGCTAGAGAGTGGGGCCGGAAGACATAGAAATTACCTTGTAAATTTCAGCTGATATAATTTCAATGAAGTTATTAGGTGATTTAGTTTCAATGGAATTTATTCTACTTAGCGAAATCGAGTTTATCAATAACTTTGTCCGCGCGGGAAATAATGAAAACGGGAAAATAGTTCTTGGAGTAATTTACGTTAGCGCATGCGCAGAATGGAGTAATGATTAGATAAAAATGAAATAGGAAGGGAACAATCGACAACCTAACCTACGAATTCCCAAATGTAATCAAAATCTGATGAAAACTAGAAATTAACCTAGTTCCTAAGAGTAAGCTAGGAGCTAATAACGATGACACCATGTTGAAATTAACATGTAATAATTAAATTCTCGTTCCCCAACTGCGCACCAATTTGAGCGAGATTGGACGACAAGGGCGTGGAAAAATTATGCTTGAAGTAATTTACGTTTGTGCATGCATGATTTGAGAAGAATGAAATTAATAGGGGACTATTTAAGCCTACTCCGCACATTCCCTGAAAATGTCATCAAAATCGGATAACAACTTTTGAAATTTGGCTCGTTAAATGGGCTTCACGTTCGCGCTTGCACAGTAGCCAATAATGATAAGATCACGTTGAAGTTGTGAGGGAATGCTCAAATTCATTTCTTCCGCCGATTTTGAGCGAGATCCTACGATTTTGGGCGTGAGAAAATGATACTTGGGGGAATTTACTTCAGCGCATGCGCTGAATGGAGTATTGGTTTGGGAGTAACGAAACCGACAGGGGACCATCTACAACCTAACCCTCACATTTCATTACAATTGGTTGAGAATTGTGGAAATTAAGCTTGTTACTAGGATTTGCGAATACACGACAGACACATACACAGAAAGACATGGAACGAAATTAGTTCAGAATGGGGCTCCGAACTAACAAGGTCCACCGCTAGGAGCGCTAGGGGGGCAGTGCCCAATAGAATATGGTCGTTGACATGATTTCTCCCTTGTCGGTACCTTGCATCGCCCCTTTTCGCTCTACAATTCTTCCCCGCAACCACCAACCTCATCTATCCTTTTCAAAAATGAAAATTATATTGTTAACTGGCTGGTTCACTCGTGCGTTGCACAGGTTGACTTGAACATTATCAAATTGCCTGTGACCCATGTTAAAGTAATTCTAATAGATTCGCCCACTCAGATCCCCTGTTGGTTCAGTGGCGTTCAAAACGCTTTAACGACCCCCTCCCCCTCCCCTCCCCAATGGGTCAGATTTCAAAAATTTGAAAAAAGTAGTCTTTGACTTGAATTGGAGTAATCCAAACATACCCGACAATCAAAACCCCAGTTTCTTCACTGATGACAAAGACACCCCATTCATCCCTCCACCCCTGAAACACCCCCTGTGGGGCGTTGTTTGAAATTTGAAACCTTTTAAACCTTCTCTGGACTTCCACAAATAATTTAAGACCAAAATTAGCCAAATCGGTCCAGCCGTTCTAGAGTTTTAGTTAGACTAACGAACAGCAATTGATTTTTATATATTTATAAAGATGAATAAATTATTAGGTATGCTAAATAATCACACCAACAAACAAAAAACCGACGAAACAACATAACTTGTGTCCGTCACGACTTCCCTTAAACTTAAAGGCCTATAGGTAGACTCGGAAGCAATTTATGAGATGAAATACTATCTACCAATGCTTCACTGGTACATCCGCACGGACAAAGCTATTAATAAACAACGAGATTTCAATATGTCTGAAATTTGTGCTGGTTTTTATCCCCCGGTTTGAAAACTCTCTTCCGTCAGTCAACTGGTATCGACTTCTCGGTAGTTCTGTTCACTCAGCTGGCGAACACCTGGTGCGGGACGACCCCTCCGCCCCCACCTGCCAAGAAGTGACACGTTGAAGGAGGCGCGAGAGGCAACATGAAAGCCCGACGCCACAACTATTGTGTTCGTTGTAAACACGAGGTTGGGTTTACCGAGCCGCCAACAACAAGCCGCAGTCCTTAACAACTCTATATCCATCACCTTTTCGGACAAGCCGCCTCAGCCAGAGGAGTAAACACTAGGGATCGTTAAGGCCGCACCAACAGCTGAGTCCTGTTGTAACAGTTAACAATGGTTTCACGGAGCCAGGATCGGCGTGACTAATTCAACTTGTATGTCTTCATTATTAGTATAATTAATGTAATTCTAAAAAAAAAAAAAAAAAAAAAAAAAATTAACTGCTGATTACATTTTTGAAACCGTTATTAGGGCCGGTTTCACCGTAAAATTCCTAAACCTGGTTGAAGTAGATCATCGTTTTACCGAACCAGAGATCTGGGCCCATTTCATAAAACAATAAGTTACAAGTTAACAAGTACAGGTACTTGTAATGCACGGTAAACTAGAACAAGTGTTTCATCAAAACAAAGAGTACAAGTGTAGAAAAGTTACACTTGTAGATGCTATGTTTACGCTTGTTTGTTTGTTGTAGCCGAAAAGAAAAATGGCATGTGGGAACCAAAGAAATGAACAACATCAAGCGGGATGCCGAAATTGAAGTTTTGTCAGCAAATCATAATGTAAAAAGTCCAGTCATGCAGCATGACCCCATGAACGAATTTTTGAAGAAATCTTCGACATTTCAGTCGCTATTGATCGTGTTGAGAAATTTTAGTTTATGATTTTGATAGACAAACATGGAATCAAATTATTAACACATGCACAGAGTAAACTCATCAGTTGTGATTACATTTTTTTTAATTTTTTTTTTTTTTTTTTTAAGCACCTACTACCTACGTTTTAAACAGCATGGTTCTAGGATTGGTTATACAGGGATACTTCCATAAGGGTAGTTCAATCTGAATTTGGACAATGTTTCATGCAAATATTATCGATTTTTACAACTAGCGAACGACATTATTTCGATTTTTGACTGATTTTTCAACTTTGAAATTTTTGGAAACTTGATACATATTCTTATAGGAAATTTTACGCTGATTCCGAATATACCACATGTTAGTATGCTGAAAAAATTATTTCGCACAACAAATCGCAAAAAACAGGCTATTTTGAAATTTTTGACTACATTTTTGAAAATTTCAACCCGAAGATGTAATCCGATCATGCTGACCAACGAACTTGAACTTTCGTTTTGTGTCCTTAACATTTTAAAATTTGTTTGAAGTTTCTAGCACAATTCTACGGACAGTTATCGTCTGGAATGACACATACATACATATATACATATATAAATACATATATACATATATATACATACATGCATACATACATAAAAAAATGCGTTAAACTTCAGAATGTGATTCAGAATAGCCTGAAACGGATTTCTGCATAAAAGTTTTTCAAAAATTCACATTCTACAAATTTTGAGGCGAGAGCAATAGCTTAATTTTCTTCAAAAATTCGCTAAAAAGGTTCTAATTACACGATAGGATGTTTATCGTGTAATAGGATGTATCTCTCTTAGTACATGACTAAGTGTAGTGATTGGAAGACAGACATATTATAAACTGAAAAGTGGAAAAAGTGTGTATTTGATTTCAACTTATTCTGATGGCTGGCATAATCGGATTTTTCCTCTTCATTCTGCGGAAATGATTATTAATCAATTCATCAAGTCTTAATGCTGCTGGGTAAAGAATATCATGTGTAACTTCGAAATTATCTTCACTCTGTTATTCTATGGTAGGGAGATCCTCAATTCCCGATCAGGAAAAATTGTACACGGTCACGCAGCATTTGAATCAATCAAGGGTCTTGGTAGACATCTTAATATCTCGTTAAACTCGAAAATACCCACGAAAAAAGCGTTTATTCATGACCGAAAATATCTTTGGCGTCTTCTACGCTGAATGCTTCTTTCTTGTGTTTATTCTTCAGCAGAAGATGATTCCCGCTTATTAAACACCGAAAAATGGTCAACTCACAATGCTGGAAAATAACAAGTTTACAGGTGAATGGACGTAGGTTAAAAATAAGAGATTTTTAAAACGTTCCTTTATAATTCCTACTTCTCTTATAATTCCTTGTAAAGGTAAAAGGAAAAAAAAAAAAAAAAAACAATACCCCGAATTTACTTGTTTGCACAGTTGTAAAACAGGCCTGCCTGTGGCGCTGTATTCCAAGAAATTAAATAAACCCAAGTACTCTTTGGCCTTCACTCCTGGAAGGTAGACCCCCCCCCCCCCCCCACCACCACCGTACGCCAAAGTTCCTTTTTAAGGCGCTCTGAGCAAGACCCACGCTACTAAGGCCGCCCATCTGAAAACACGACTCATGCTAGTAGGCGACCGCGACCCTTCACTCGATTTTCTACAAGGAATAAGTTGTCGCGGGCGACTCTCCCGCACTTAAATTGAATTTCCGTCTTCCCTGTTTGGAATATGGATATGAGAAGTATACGAGATGATCTTGAGATATTCCCTCCCACATTCATCGGGGGGGGGGGGGGGGGGGGGGGGACACGCTGCAAATTATTTCACAAAGGTTTATTATTCAATTGAGTATGATCGTAGTTTTAGTTGGCTTGCGTACGTCATAAGGCCCGTCCAGACTCCTCGGCGTGTCCTATTTCGAGTTGCCACAACCTATACTTCTATAATTATTTACGCATGTTTATATTTCTCGATTTGAGCTTCTATCTATTCAAATAATTATTGCCTTAATAATATCATTATCTAAGTACGTACGAAAAGTCGAGAGGATATGTTATTAAATATGCGTAGGAAAAGCATTGGTATTAACACACAAATATGACCTAGAAAAAAACATAATTCATGCCTCGAAGGAACGCCGTACCCACCTCATGGAGCCGCGGTTTATTATATGGGTATAACACGTAAAAGTAATAAAATATCCATTCTCCTACACCCCTCTGCTACGCCCCTGGTCGCCCTAGACACCACGAGGTGCCGCGGCGCCTCCTCTCACTCCCCCCCCCCCCCCCCCCCCCCTCACCACCCACCGTGACCCCCTGCCAAGCGTGCCAGGCGTGCGTGCGTAAGTCTAACACTTAAAGCCTTGAAAAAGCCACTTTTTCGCCCGTTTTTGGCCCATAGCATCTATGCGAGTAAAGCGATCGGGATGATTAAACGTTTGGACCAACTAGACCCCAAATGGAGTCTTTGTGCGAAAGAACGGGTTTTTTGAGTCAATTCTTAGGCCTTTTATGGCCCGGACGGCGAACGGCGGACGGACATTTCAAATTTGGATCCTACGCACCTTGAAACGTGAAGTGACAAAGTTTGAGGGGGGGTTATAAAAAGTTTTTGCTACACGATCACATAGGCTTATTATTGGAAATAATAAACCAAAAATGACAATTTTTCAAAATTCATCCGAAATTGGGTTTAAAATGTAAAAAAAATGACCGCTGAATTTTTTCAGATTGTTTGCATAACAAAAACCTACGCCGGTAGCTCGATTTTGGTTTTGGAAATACGCTTTTTTGCCAATATCAGACTTTTGAATATAACTTTTACAAACTTCTTTGTAAACTTGTGAAATTTCGTATACTCACGTTTTTGGGGTCGCTGAACTCAGAAATGCAATTAAAAAAAGTCGACAGCAACAAATTTTGATAGTTTGGAATCTCAAAATCGTCAATATCATGTTAAAAAAACGCTGCAAATTATTACACAAAGGTTTATTATTTATGTATTAGACAGCCCTTCTACGTATAGTCCAGTCAAAACAAGGTTTAACCTCCTGAAAAATCCGAAAGTTTTGAAACTTCGCACACTTATTTAAAGGTACCTAGGGATGAATATACCAAAAGTCCTCATGAATATGAGGCGAGCTCTAGCGGCAATTAGCGAAAACAGGTCACTTTTTTTGGTTTTTTGTTAATATCTCGAGAACCTTTGGTCGGAGGTAAAAGTGTACCGTATATATAGTTGAAGCTTATTGTGCAGAAAATTGTGTGCAGAAAAATCGACCAACTCTTGATTGTTTTTTGGTAGAAGGCTCTGCAATCTGCTCATCTTGGTCTGCTTCTGAATTTGCAACCTGAAACACAGTAAGAAGAGGTAAATGTGCATGAGACGATGATGTGAGAGAACCATTATACGGATAAGAACATGTAGGTAAGAGAAAGTAGGTAAGCGAGCAGAAAAACAACGTATGAACATTACGACCAATTCATTTATACTATTGTAAGGTAACAATAAAAACATATTTTAAAAAAATACAAAAGTGCAATCTCACCTGACTTCTGGCTGCCTCTGTTTCTTCAAGGTTTATGACATCGGGATCATCAGGGTCATCAAAGTCTTCTTCGAGGGTGGAAGTAACACCATTCAAGCATTTGCCATGGCAGTTATGACAAACTCTTGTACACATTATTCCTGACTTTCGCCAACCACATCTGTTCCCACATCCACCTGTACATTAGCAACAAATGAGGTTGAGGACAGCTTCAGGTGCTGCTGGATCCTCTGTTGTCACTTCCAACCCCACTATACAGGAGGAAGTTCATTCCCAAGCCAAAATTGAGTTTGATGGTACACTGTGGTGGTACAGCTGTCTTGCTGCTCCTTCTGTGGGTTTCAGAGCAGAAAGGTTGGGTTTAGCATTAGATACAGACTTGGTGAAAGCATTATACCGGTTCATGTTAAGGTTTTTCTTCCTGGGCGCATTGTACAATGCCAGGAATATTTTGTTTCCAGCAGCAGCTACAGCCTCACAGGATGAACTTGGGCTGTTAAATATACCTTGCAGTTCAGCTTGCTTCTTGAACAATTTGAAACAGGAGAGTTTCCCTTTTAGATATGCAGCCGAAGCTGTATCACATCCGCTGAACCCATGCACAAGAAGTATGCTGTCCTTCATTCTCAAAGTGTGCAATTGCTGGCTTAAATATACTTTCCTTACTACTTTGCCATGGCTTGATTTCACAAATAATATGTTTTGTTCAGTTGGAGTTAAGGCCATGAGGAGAATAATAAGATCTACATCTTCATCGACTATTGCTACTTTGTCACTTTGTCCGCATTCCTACCTCCACAAATAAAGACAGTGGGTACGGGGCAACCTCATGCTGTAAGTAGAACTTCAAATCCTCATCACTCTGCTTGTTGATGGCAATCCACTGAAAAATTGTGAAAGGGTTGATAACCGCCAAGAGCAGCAAGACAACTAGTATTTCGAGTGTACCACCAATTTCAATTTTGGCTTGGGAATGAACTTCCTCCTGTGCAGTGGGGTTGGAAGTTGGAAAGCGATCGGCTGATCACTGTGACAACAGAGGATCCAGCAGCACCTGAAGCTGTCCTCAACCTCATTTGTTGCAAATGTACAGGGGGATGTGGGAACAGATGTGGTTGTCGAAAGTCAGGAATAATGTGTACAAGCGTTTGTCACAACTGCCATGGCGAATGCTTGAATGGTGTTACTTCCACCCTCGAAGAAGACTTTGATGACCCTGATGATCCCGATGTCATAAACCTTGAAGAAACAGAGGCAGCCAGAAGTCAGGTGAGATTGCACTTTTGTATTTTTTTTAAATATGTTTTTATTGTTACCTTGCAATAGTATACATGAATTGGTCGTAATGTTCATACGTTGTTTTTCTGCTCGCTTACCTACTTTCTCTTACCTACATGTTCTTATCCGTATAATGGTTCTCTCACATCATCATCTCATGCACATTTACCTCTTCTTACTGTGTTTCAGGTTGCAAATTCAGAAGCTGACCAAGATGAGCAGATTGCAGAGCCTTCTACCAAAAAACAATCAAGAGTTGGTTGATTTTTCTGCACACAATTTTTCTTGGAATGTCCCCAGCATTTTTTGTTCATGTATTTCATTGTTTAATATACATCATGTCTTTCTTTTTATACAAAGCTGTAAAGTTTATCTCATCAATCATCCTTGGTATACAAAAAAAAGTGGTAAAACATTGTAAACTATTATAAGAAATGCCACATATTGTACCGCGCTAGCGGATTTTTCAAAAGACGCTATTATTTAGCGCTCTATAACTTGGTAACCATTAGGAAAACAAGAAACATGTCTATGATCATTTTTGTTGCAAATTCAATAAGCTTCAATTATGTATACGGTACACTTTTACCTCCGACCAAAGGTTCTCGAGATATTAACAAAAAACCAAAAAAGTGACCTGTTTTCGCTAATTGCCGCTAGAGCTCGCCTCATATTCATGAGGACTTTTGGTATATTCATCCCAAGGTACCTTTAAATAAGTGTGCGAAGTTTCAAAACTTTCGGATTTTTTAGGAGGTTGGGTCATTTTTTTAGGTTTTTTGACTGGACTAGTAGATCTCTGGTCCATAATTATTAAACGCCGCTTATAGTATATTTAGTATCGGAACTCGGAGCTTCGTACCTCACAAATGGGTTCAATCCATTACAGCAGCGGAATCTCACAATTTTACGCTTTTTAATATAGTTGATAAACATAACAATATATAAGTCATCTTTCCAACACATAAAAGTGTTACCTATACTGTATATTGATATCATTTAATTGGTCAAATTTCAAAAAATGTGCTGACAAAATCACTGAAAATGGCTAAGAATCGTTAAATTTATATTTTTTAGCATAAGATTGGTCAAATAAAGTTTATCAACTATGAAATAGAACATTCAACAATTTATGTGCAAAATTATGCTAAAAACTTGAACTTCATTAAATTTTGTTTTAAAAACGCTGCAAATTATTTCACGAAGGTTTATTATTTTTTCAATTGAGTTTGATCGTAGTTTTAGTTGGCTAGCGTACGTCATAAGGCCCGTCCAGACTCCTCGGCGTGTCCTACTTCGAATTGCCACAACCTGTACTTCTATAATTATATACGCATGTTTATACTATTTCTAGATTTGAGCTCCTATCTATTCAAATAGTTATCGCCTTAATAATATCATTATCTAAGTACGTACGAAAAGTCGAGAGGATATGTTATTAAATATGCGTAGGAAAATCTTTGGTATTAACACACAAATATGACCTTGAAAAAAACATATTCATGCCTCGAAGGAACGCCGGCGCCGTACCCACCACAAGGTGCCGCGGCGCCGGAGCCTCCTCTCACTCCACCCCACCCCCCGCTCACCCCCCCCCCCTCTCCACCCACCGTGACCCCCTGCCAAGCGTGCCAAGCGTGCGCGCGTCGAAAAAGACACGTTTTTGCCCGTTTTTGGCCCATAGCATCTATGCGAGTAAAGCAATCGGGAGGATGGTTAAACGTTAGGACCAACTAGACCCCAAATGGAGTCTATGTGCGAAAGAACAGGTTTTTTAAGTCAATTCTTAGGCCTTTTATGGCCCGGACGGCGAACGGCGAACGGCGGACGGCGGACGGACATTTCAAATTTGGATTCTACACACCTTGAAACGTAAAGTGACAAAGTTTGAGGGGGGTTATAAAAATTTTTTGCTACACGATCACATAGGCTTATTATTGGAAATAATAAACCAAAATCTATAAAACTGCAAAAAATAGCCTAAAATCCAAAATCTCTTTTTGAATAGAAGAGTATCATTTAGAATACTTCTTTTTCCATAAAATTAATAGCTAACATTTTTTTTTCCCCCACTCATAAATCTCCAATTTCTATACAACTTGAAATATACAAAAAAAAGACACTTTTTCACCTATTTTTGGATCATAGCACCCATGGGTGTGGAGCGATCGAGCTGGCGAGAAGTTAGGACCAACTAGACCCCAAGTGGAGTCTATGTGCGAAAGAACAGATTTTTTAAGTCAATTCTAAGGCCTTTTATGGCCCGGACGGCGGACGGACATTTCAAATGTGGATTCTACGCACCTTGAAACGTAAAGTGACAAAGTTTGAGGGGGGGTTATACAAATTTTTTGCTATACGATCACATTATGAAAATTTGTATTTTTTTCGTATTTCTGTTAGAATTTTGATGGATTTATTGAACGGTTTAGTTCCCGCAAAAATTTGATTTAGAGTACTAGCCTAGTGGATGAACCGAGCGAAAATAAGGAGTCCAGGTATGATGGTATTGAGGTGGATCTGTTCAAATACTTGAATATAAAGCGTAGCAGACGAATCGTCAGATAGTCAAAAAAACCACATCCCAAAACTTGATTTATGTAAGGGGACACATGACCTCTAGGCATCACATTATAGATAAACCTCACACAACTGTTGAAGGCCACTTCAATACGTCTCTTGGAGGCTACATCACAAGAGCATAGGTATATAAATTATGTCACCATACGTGAATATTGGCAAAATTAGTGCCTTGAACAAATTTAATTTAGTTTCTTTAAAGGGCATCTCTTTTTCTTCTCTCATAAATAAATGCCAAAATTTATATATATGTAAATAATAATAAATAAATAATAGATACCTATGTAAATGATGTAATGTTTTATACCAAATAGACCCATTAGTAAATAAAATCTATTTCTATTCTTGAATGAACCAATCCTTTTCTACACTCCAAATACGCTGTCTCTGATAGTTACCATTTTCCCCCATAATCCTTCATGAAAATTTGCATTTTTTTCGATAAGTGAGGGTGGGAACATCTCAAGATCGTCTCATATTTTTCTCAAATCGCTATTTCGAACAGGGAAAACTGGAATTAAATGTACCTATGTGCGGGAGGGTCGCCCGCGTCAATGTATTCCTTGGGGTATTTATTCCCAACTGTTTCACCCTTCAAAATTTCCGGTAGTATGTAAATGGACATTTCGGACTAAGAGCAGATATTTCGTTAACTGAGCGGGATATCTGTAAGATCAGGGGCGTTTCGCAATGGTTGTTTACAGTTAACAAAAACGTCAACAAAACTGAAAGGTAAAACAACTTAAAAACACTCCTATAGATTGGAATTTGCGCGGTTTTCTCCTTATATAGTTAATTCATTTATACGAACATTTTGCTATCGGGTTACACAAAACTACAAAGAACGACAGGTCCCGTTTTCCAGCACCTATAAAATATTAACTGCCTGCCTTATAAATAACAGCCGGAGGGACCTCTTACTTATTTTCAAAATATTTCATTCCTTGGTCCCGTCCTATTCCTCCTTCCAGTCAACTCTGTCATTTCTAAAGCTATTTCTTCTCGCGCAAACGCCCAGAGGATTGTTAGCCACAATACTCGCACTATGGCTAATTCTTTTGGGGTTGTTGGGCGAGGCTGTGGAATGCACTTCCTCTCCCTGCGAGGTCTGTCCCTGCGATCAGCCGGTTCGAGAGTGGCGTAATTAAAGTTTATGCCAATACTGAATAGTGTATCCTCCTTACCTCTTCTTCTTTCTTCCATATTAATCCGCTTTTATTTTATTTTATTATTTTCTTTTCCAAATTTTATTAGGGCCTCCCATTACTTTAATTTCCCCATCTTTCATAATAAGTTTATTTTGTAATACTCTTCATGACTGCAACATGCGTCTTATGTAATTTGCATTTGCTAACATTTTTATACTTTTTTATTTTTTGTAACAATTACCCTTGTAATTCTTGTGAGTATAATGGGCCACCAGGCCTTTTCACAATAAATGATTATATATTTATTTATTTAAATAGCCGAGTTCATGAAATTAGTGGGCGAAGAAGCATTTCAACTTGTCTCGGCAGGACATTTTCCACGGAAAATTCCACGGTAGGACTCATTGTTTCCAAATCCAATGGGGACCCTGGCGAGGGATCGCCTACTAGCATTGGTCATCGAATCCCAGGTAAAAATGTTGGATGGCCTTAGAAGCGAGGGTCCTGCCTTGAGTGACAGCCAGCGTTATCTACCCCCCTTCTCGGAACCAAATAGTAAACCGCCCTGCACTTCCACAACTTTGGGAACTCGAATTCGAAAGGAGTGTCTGGAGATGGGATGCCAGTGACGCCGCCAGCGCGTTCTGTCGACAGTTTTTGCAACTTCCTCTTATCTCTACCTACCACGGGGATGAAGGCAAGGCCAGAGAGCGAGGCAAGCGTTTTGAAAGTTCTTGAATGTTTTAAAATACAGGGTGTCCCACAACCTACCTCCTCCTTATCAACCGTAATAAATGAGTTAGAAGAACAATTCAAATGGTAACCCCCTTGTTTTTTCCGTAGATCTCGAGAATGTTCTTTAATACTGCCTCCCAATTTCAACGTTATATTTCTCCCATTCAAAACATCACTTTCTCATTTTGAAAATATAATTTGGACTCTTCAAAACTCCCTCTTCTTTACTGTTATAATTTTAAACATCCCAAGTGTGATTAACATGATTAATTATGGTTTTTAAAATTGAGGGTGCAGTAGTTAAGTTTTTTACTAGGCAAAAACTTCACTGCTGCTCCCCAGGTTAACAACTAAATTAACAACACTTGAAAAATTCTCTTTCTATCAATTAGAAGGATAATTACTGCTGGACTCCCCCCTTTCAATCCCATGAGAGTCTGGGGGATTTTCCACCCTCGATTCTAACCACAGGTTTGGTTCTATTTGTCCAACTAATTGCTTTTTACTATAAGGATAGATTTAGGGTATTTTTCGTTCTTGAGTTGCGAGTTTTTGAGGATCCAAAACCTCTTATACACATGATTCAGATCAATTTTCCAAATAATCCATATTTTACTAAAAGGTCTGATTTAGGATGTATTTTAAGATATATATTGTGGTACTAAAACTGCGAAGTTCAGCTCTGAAAGTGCAAAAATTGTGAAATAATGAATTTTCGAAGATAGGTATTAAACATGAACCTAGGAGGGAAATGGACTGGGTATTGAAGAGTTGACACATCCCAAGTATGATTAACACTAATTATTTGTGGTTCTATAAAATTGGGGGCAGTAGTGAAGTTTTGTCTAGTGAAAAACCTTACTTATTACTCTTTCAAACAGCAGAATAATACAATTAAGATCTGTCTGATGAAGCAGATATTCGCTATCGAATGTTGAGGGGTTGAGAATCAGAAACTTGATTAGGGCTGGACTCCTTCCCGTCCGATTTCAAGCGACCCTCCCCCCTACTCGTGATCTATTTATGCAACTAACCTATACTATTTTACCGAAACGATTGATTTAGGATATCAGTCTATTTTTGAGATCCAGACCACCAAGGAATACACATAATTCAGATCAATTTATCCTAAAATATATCCTAAATCAGTCCTGATCCAAAATCTTCTTTTAATGAGCACATTATTATTTAGAATAAGTTTTCTTTGACAATGAATTGGTAGTTTGCAATTTGATTACAATCACAGTGCTAAAAATTTCTAAACAATTCAACGTAATTAAACGAAAATTCGATCATTCGATCATGCTGCATGACAGGAATTTTTTGTTATAAAATTTGTCTTATTCATTGCATTTTTTACAGGATATCAGTGATTCAGTATGGGTACTGATATGACAGAAAATGAAAAAAAAAAAAAAAAAAAAAAAAAAAGTAAATTAAAAACAGTGGGTATTTGAAATCAATCCTTCTATTAAAATATAGATTAGTTGGATAAAGAGATCGTAGTTAAGTTTAAAAGTATATTTAGCAGGTTGAAATTAACAAAAAATTTAACGGTTCTGATGTGAATTCGAACCCGACATCTTCTGGACTGTAGAAGGAAGTATTAGCCACTCGGCTACGGAGAACCTTCACCAATGCTAATATTTAAAGTACGGTCATTGCCAGGCAGGGGGGAGTTCGGCCGGACGGAGATAGTAGGTGGGCAGGAACGCTGTAGGAGGTAGTTGCAAAAACTCTCGACAGAACGCGCCAGCGGCGTCACTGGCATCCCGTCTCCAGACACTCCTGAATTCGAAGAACTTAACGGACCTGCGCAGAAAGGTTTACAAGTGAGCTGCACAAGAATTTTTTCAGTCTTCGCCCATCGTGGTGTGTGTTAGGTTGTTCAATTGTTCGGTGTCGGTGGATCGTCCGGATGAAGAGGAAAACCCGGCTGCTGGCTCTGCTACAAGATTCCAATCCACTGCCGCTTCATCTTCGATATTATTGGTGAAATTATGTGATCTTACTTCGTACTCACGCGTTTACGCGAACGGGAGTGAAAAGGCAATCAATCGTTTCCGTTGTGAAAAGTGAATTGCATCAGCATCACCTCGACTTCATTTGCTGCTCTCCCTCAGTAAGGGCCACTTTCACCAACAACTTATAAATCCGAGATTGGCCAAACTCGATTAAATATAATCTCGAGGATCAAACCTTGGCGTCTTTCACCAACCCAAAATTCGTTTAAACCAAGATTGGAATAATCGAGTTTCCCTAACGGAGATTCCGGAAACTGTCCAATGAAAAATTGGACAATTTGAAACGACAGTTAGAAAACCCGCCATGTGTCCGACATATCAAGACAATAAAGCAGTGAATCACAACCACGACCCGTTTTTACCCGCGCCGTTTTTATCTAGTTACCTAGTTACTATTTAAATGTACATAAGTTATTTTATGTGGTATAGGTAGGTAGGTACATACTGTACAAGGGATAGCAATTCAACATCGTATTATAACGTGCTATCATCATCGATTATACTTTATTTTCCTACCATCCTACATCAATTTCGTATTATAATTCATCGATTTGATGGTATAAAAGCCTTTTTCCAACTTATACCTGTTCGAAGGGAACTCCAGGTGAGTGTCGATAAGCTCGAGGACTTTCAAAACTGTCGGTTTTGGGAGCCGGAATCTCCGCCGAAATTCGACGTCGCCCAACCCGTCAAAATGTGGAATGCGCCGTCGGATCGTCCTTGGGCGTCTTTGCAGGACATCGTCCTCATCCGAGGAATCAAATTAATCCGAGCGATAAATCGCGTGAATTCATCATCAAAAACTTGAATAACAATAAACTATAATAATAAATAATAAACTGAACCAAACTGTAGAGGTATGAGGAATCAGCTGTTGGTGCGCGGCCATTTTGCTCGATATCATTTTTATCACTAATCTGAGATTGGCAAGAGTTAACTGGCCGAGATTGGGAGATTAACCTCAAGCCACCTCGTTAGGAGTTTAAACTCGTAAAGTGGTTTGGTGAAAGACGATTAGCTGGAATCTCGATTATTTGTTAATCTTTTCTAACTTAAACTCGTTTATGTTGTTGGTGAAAGTGGCCCTAAGTCAACTAACATCCATTCCCAAGGTAGGTATCTGCATGCTGCATGAATATCACCGACTCTGTGTTTATTGAAATAATCCACTCTCGAAAATGAAATAAACACCTAAACTTGATTTTATGTGGATTGGCGTTGAAAGTATTCGGTAGGTACACAATCAGTTTTATGTAGGTATAAAGATATATAAGTGTTAATGACCGTGCTGGAGAGTAAAATACTGTGGACCAGCACAGTCAGTATTTGTCATTCCACATCCTTGCTCCTTCCCAAGGTACCTGCATTCTGCATGAATATCACCCAATCTATGTTTGTTGGAATAATTCACTTCCAATTTTCGGAAGCTCATTATTTTTTTAGCTCAACCCTGGCTTTCGAACTACTTTGTAACCATCCGCCTTCTCCACTTCCCCAAACTGAATGTTTCCTACGAATTTTAAAATTCGTGGGGATATCTCGTCTTTCCAACCAAGCAGAGGTTCAATAACGTTTGAAAGTTGACGAGTTCAAAGGATTATTGAAAAATTCAGTTTTTTCTACTGATATTTTGAACATTGGGGGGCACTACTTTCCTCTTTCCTGAAGCTGGGTTTCACATCCACCCGGCAATCCGCCTGCGGTTGGAAGTAGTGGGGGGGGGGGGGGGGGGGGGGGGGGGTGCGGAATTCACTTGACGGTCAACAACAGGTTTGTTCGCAGTGACCATCAAACCGGTAAGAAATGGTTAGAAACGCGTTTGGGGCGTTCGCAGTGTCCATTTGAGGAAATCTATGACTGTATAGCATCCATAGTGGTCCGTTCGCAGTGACCACCGAACCAGTTTGAAACGCGTTGTGGATCGGTTAGACCGGTCAGAGAAATTTCTGCTGACCGATCTGACGGTTTGTCCCCCACCACACCGCTACTCGAAGTAGCCAATCAAATCATTCCACTGTGAGATGTAGGGTTGCGGGAGCTGAGAGATGATAAGCCAGCCGAACGAGATGATAAAGCTGTCGGACATCTGCATGACGTGCACTCTTCACTAAGTTCTACCTTTGCAATTGTTATAATATTATTAATAACCCATCAAGTGTTTACGTTGTTGACAGTCACCAAGTTTCGACTTTGTTCATTTCTGTAACCCGTTTCATAATTAAGATGAATTCCGTTCAATTAAGCCTTTCTTAAGGCATTCATTCGTATACTTCTATTTCAGTATTTACCCTTATTTAATTCTACGGTTATTTATTGAAAGTTTCCTACTAGTTGTGTGATATGGAAAATCTTATTGGTGACAACGACGTAGAATGGGAATCTTCGTCTGAATAGCAACAAAATACAAAATCAAACAATAAAATGTTATTACTTAATCTCAACTGAAGAGTTATTTGTAAAGCTATTAACATTAAAAATTAAGAACGACGGTCGACTTCGATTTCAATTCTTCCCGCAAGATAAACACCACATTCTCCCACAAAATCATCAGCTGGAGGCAAGAAAAGATTGAGCATGGATTTCTTATTCCTGTTGAAAGGTATGTTCCCAATTAATATTTTCAATTTTTCAACCTGTTTATTGTCTTGCAGGCCATCTCTCTACGGTTCAGGTTCTTTATTCATACATGAAATGTTTACCTATTCAGCCCACCAAGCAGGTTACAGCTGTTGGAGGCTATGCCCGTTCGCAGTGCGGATTTAGTTACAAACGGTTTGAAATTAGGTGTTGGTCACGCATGCGCACTAAACCAATCACAAACCTGGTCGCCAACGGTTGGTAACCGTTTCCAAACGGCACTGCGAACAAAGCTAACACGGTACTACCCCTAGGGGTGTGAAAAAAATCTATTTCCCACTTTTTGGTTTAATCGATTTTGGACAAGTCGATTTAAATCGATTAAAATCGTATGAAATTTAACCTCTTTAATAACAGATATCTGTTATTAAACTCAATTTGATCAAAGTAATTCTAAATGTTCAATTTGATTTTTTAAAGTAATTCTGAAGAGCACTTCATGGTGTGCCCATGGATCAACCATGACCCCAGTAACATCACTACTGTCTAGGCAAATAGGGCAAGGTGGATAAAATGGCACTCTTCAAAAATTAAAATGTAAAAAATAAAAAAAATATGTTAACAGGTATAAAATCTAATATAAAAAAGTGTACCATTCGAAAACTTGGAAAGTGCAAATTATTAATCTAGCTTCGTAGTTGGAACTAGAAAAATATAGAAATATATCTTATAGATAAATTTTAGTTTTTCCATTCGATTAAGATAATTACTTTTTTCATTATTAATATTATTACATTTTTTCAACCATCATTCACCCAGCAGAATACAAATAGATAGAATACAGCTAGATAATCACAACATAGGTATCACGCCAAGAGCCTGCTTGCTTTAGAAAGTGGGTAGGACGTGCGTAGGTAACGATTTTCATATCAAGGATAAAACCTCCAATCACGGTTTTTTAACGAACTTGAAGCAAATGTAATTTAAATCACACAAAATTTGGATCTAAAAGGGAATTTACATATCAGATCAGATGATGAATAAATCATCCATTGTTTTTTTTTTTTCCAGGAACTTGCATAGGTAGGTAAATAACAAATATAGTATAATAAATAACAAATGATAGATAAAACGTAAAATGTGGCTTGAAACAGTACCACCAAAAAACCGATTATGGATCGTTGTTTTTCCCGAAAATCGATTCTTTTGATTTCCCAGAAAATCGATTCTTTTGATTTCTCAAAAAATCGATTTAATCGGTTCTAACATCGACTTTTTCACACCCATAACCCCCACCCCCCCACCCACTAACGCCCGGCAATGGACCCTACTGTAGTTAGGTTTAACCACTGTATTCAGTTCCAAAAAAATTTCAAAATGAGGTGTCACTCCGGCAAATAATTGAAACAAAATTTTCGAAGTACTTAGGTAGTGGTTAAGTACCAAATTCTTCCCCTTTTGATTATTCCTCTAACTTTTGGATTTTTCATTTGATTTTTAGTTACTTAAAACTTAGTATCAGGCTCCCCATTTCCAAGTTACACTCCAATAAATCAAATACCAAGGTACTGAAAATAACAAACCGAATTTTAGGAAAAAACGTTAGGGACATCCTACAGTGAGATTATTCTGCTTGGCTTTCTCAGAAGGTTGCGATTTATTGTCTGATTATCCAATAATATAGTAAAAGTGAAAAGGGACTGTTTCTGATGACCCACCACAGTTGAAACGTCCGCATAGAACGCAAACGTGGGCATTCGTTTTGGGCCATCCTGGTTTCTTGTGACGATCGATGTGTTTCTCCAGTTCTTTTCTATATTTCGTCTGGAAATCAGAACTTTAACAATGTGTTGGTAGGCCTATGGTTTAGACGTAAATGTTGTAAATAATTGCGTCGATTTGCAAATATTTTTCAACATAGTTCTCAAGACATTGTGTTGTCCCCCATGTTGAGATAACATAAAACTAGTCAAAGGAATAACCGCATGATAATTGTAACAGAACTACAACCTTCGAGTATAAATAATATTCATAATATTATCTATAAGTACTCAAAAACTACAACTAAGTAAGTGGAGAAAGTTTGTGAGCACAACAAGAGTACGGAAGAAGAGTCTTCTTCCATGACGACATGTAAATAGCGGTGATAACAGAGGAACGGGTTGACCATCAGGTCGCTAGTAGCGCTAGTGGCGGGGCTTAGGCAGCTCTGGGTCCAGCCTCCTCTCGCGGTTAGGCGTGCACTGGTCAATTCTGCCGAACCAAGAATAGATCCCATAACTGCATTTTTGGCCATATTGAGTTATTCTGTTATTGTTCGAATTCGCTAGTCTCGGAGTCGGATCTCAACAGGAAATGCCTCCAAAATGGCTTACAATTATCGCATTAACTACGTTTCGGTTCGATTTACTAATGAAAATCCCGTAACTTGCCTTTTTTAGAGCAAATACCGTTATACGATACGCGTCAGATACGATTATTTAATTAGTATTCAGGCACATACGAATTGCGACATTTCAGATAAGAATTCATTTCTTAGTATTTTAGGACTCGTGACTAACGTCTGATACGATTTCAGAATCAGTGGTAGTTACGATTTTTCATACGTATTTTGATCATACATTGTCTTTTGTCTTGTCAGATCAGATATGGTTTTCGGAGGTTAGCAACCACGATTTTCTCTCCTAGTATCCTGCGTATACTAGAAAATAATTTTTTTCGCCACGTAGAGTGTTACTAATTTTTTATCAGAAAAAACGTATCAATCTTTTTGCACCAGATAGGAGGAAATCGCTTAGTACATATTTATGTTCTACACCTTTTTCCCCGCTATTTTCTGACCAAAATAATGTTTTTCCAGCCACACCACGCAATTCAGCAAGAAATTTCCGTTGGAATGAGTGCTTTTGGAGCTCGAGACAACGTAAAATAGAGCTAATATCAGGAAATTTCTACTCAAAACCTAGAGACGCATTTTCCCAAAAGTAGGGTTTGGTCATAATATGAGATCTATTCTTAGTACGGCAGAATTGTGGTGGGGGGGTAGTACCGTGTAGCTGACAGCCCAGTGCGGCATTTCGTCAGTGTGTTCATAACTGTCCAGTTGTGTTATCATTCTTTCCGTCTTCTATTACCATTGCATTTCCACTTTGAGTTAGTATTAATAATTATGGTGAGCTATTAGTAGTACTTGAGTTGTCAAACCATAGGTGCCGCTTTTGTCACGATGGAAAACGTAAAATACGACGACCATGCTGGCAGATCAGCTGATGTCCTATGAGACGTTAATCGCTAATATTGTATTCTGTAGTACCACTTATAGTATTCTATGAATCGTATTCGGATATATTTATGTACCTACTCAAATTGTTCGACGCAGGGTGTTTTGTGATCTAATTTTTAACTGATATCTACGTTATATATTGCGTACTACGGGCAGGCGCATGGCATTCCGTGGTCCAGCGCGACGCGTATCAACTGATAAGAAAACAGCGTTGTAGCAATTGAACTTTTCACTGACCAACCCTCGAGAAACCCGAAACATTTTACCTTGAGTTTCCTGTTTTCCAATTATTATTAGCACCTATTAATTTTAAACTTCTGGATTTTATGTTATACAATATACTCGTATATCATACACCTATCAACGTATATTATGCGAGTTGGTCTCATACGATCTTGGCCACCAAATCAATGTCATCCACGATGTATTCAAATGTCCAGAATTAATTTGAATACTGAAGGTTCCGTAACAACCGAAAGCTTGACTGTTGATTTCGCAAAAAGGCCAACTGCCCTTTCTGATATTCTAAACGGTTTTGATATACGACGTATGATGCAAGGAACAGCCTGAGGGATTTGAGGAACCAGGTGTGAGTTGATTTATGTACAATTTTATTCGTACGTAGAAAGATTAGGTGCCTATAAATAAATGCTCAGTTCGCCGTTGATACAATGACAAGTTGAAACCCAGTGTTTCAAACAATACAAATATACAGGGTGTCTAAAATTTAATGGACCATGTATATTTTATTTTTGAAGATATCAAAAAACTTTGAATGGTAACTTCCTTTATTTTTAAAAGCAATTCAATGGTGGAATCGAGTTTTGATATTTACGCGCCACAGTAGCGCTTCTCAAATGGAAACCCTTGTTTTATTGTAGATTTGAAATCTGCATGAAATTCCAAAGAAAAATGACCTATCCTCGGATTTTTTAGTGTTCGAAAGTGGGCACAAAATTACACGCAGAAAGTGCGCCGATTGTGAAGTAGGTATCTAGTTTTTGAAGATATTCAATTGCCTTATACATGGTACACGATTTTGGGGTATTTTTACTTGCTGAATTAAGCGGTGGTATTCTTTAATAGATATTCGGAATACGATCTACAAAAATTTTGAAATTCCGACAAATGAAAGTTTCCCATTATGTCTTTATTCATAAACCCTAAATCAAATTCATGAGGAGAGGAGTAACGATAATCATCAGAAACGCTTGCATACGAGTCTGCAACACGTTGGGTCATTTTATGTATTCAGTTGCAGACTCGTATGCATTGCAGACTGTATGACAGAAGTAAATGTCCTAAAGAGGCTACATATGAAATTACTGCTTCCTAGAGTGTAAAGCATAGAAATTAGCTTTAAGAACCACTCAGCTGACCCGGACCCTGGGCATCGTCAAGTAAATGTCCTAAAGAGGCTACATACGAAATTACAGCTTCCTAGAGTGCAAAGTATAGAAATTACCTATTAAAATGATTTCAGAAATCAAATCGTTCTCGCAATATTCAGATCACCTGCTATGAATCAAATCGTCGAAACACCAGCTCAATGAAATCATCAGAAATTAACAAGCGGTTGCAATCATGTTCACAGTATCAATTATTCAGAATGATCACCTGTGTAAACAATTATTCGAATATAACCATGCTCATAACTCAGCTTGTTGGCCACGTACTTCGCAGTAGTTAACATAATATGGTTGGATAAATCGAGAGCTTTCGAGCGAATGGTCAACGAATTTTGTGGGATGAAAAACGACGAAGTACCATTTCCCTAGCAACGACTCGGTTGTAAGGGCGAATCATTAGAAAACCAACCGTAACGCTTTTTTTAACGCCGTTTTCGTTTATGTACCAAAGTAAAGACATAAAATGTCAATAATAACGAAATTAATGTTTCAAATTATGGGCATGATTATCTTCGGAGAACGCTACAACATTCCATATTATGTTTCTTTCGATACAAGTTGATGAAATTACCAGCGACAGAATTACCCGTTCAACAGCCATCGGACCAAAGAAATTGTATCAAAATTTGAGTAATTTGAGTGCTAAGAAATTGTAAAAAATTGTATGGCAAAAAAAAAAAAAAAAAAAAAAACCGTTACTAAATAAAATGTTGCAATTCAAAAAAGATTTTTTTTTATTTTTAGATTTTTTGTTTTGCGATTTTTACAGACTTTTCAGTGAATATTAATGAAATTCAAGTACGGGTTTCACCATAATTTTGTGCACTTCAATACAATATCACTTCTATACAATAATTGAACAATTTTGGAAATGTCACCTGTGATAGTCGTGTTTGCAATAGATGTTTCCGTGCCGAGAGTAGCAGGTCACCTCCGTGTCTAGACTGAGCTTGCATTCTGCGCATTGAAGGCAGCCAAGGTGCCACTGCCTGTCCACCGCCAGAAGGTAGAACCTGTCCGTGATTCGCCCCTGGCACCCCGCGCAGCACGAATCCTCTTCCAAAACTTCCTTCAGCATCCCGCCATATCACCAGCTTCTTCCATCTGTAAATAACACGAGAAATTTTGTATTGCAATGTTCTCAGTATACCGGGGTTCACTGGATTATACTGAAATGAAACGATTTTAATCGGGAGTTATTTAAAGGAACATCTGTTACATCAATGAGAAATGGCTATCTGCCCAGGGAAACATTTCAACAGTCGCCGCTAGAGGGTACATCCAGTGGCAAAGTAGCGCAGGCGCGTAAATAATTCAAATTCAAATATATCACATGTATCAACTCCTTTTTGTTTCAATTAAATCCTTATTGGTAACTGTAGAACACGTATATACTGGGAGGATGGATGTGGGAGGATAGATGCTCTTTCATCTGTAGATAACACGAGAAATTTTGTATCAACGCCTATCTTTCAAATAATCCTGATTGGTTGATGTAGAACACGTAATATGCACGTGTTCTATATTCATATTCTATATTCTCAAGGATTTAGGTCGCCCCCAGAGGTTCAATGGTTCCTAAATCCGCGCTAAATAGAGAAAGGGGAGTGTGACAGTACCATAAAAGATACAACTCGTATTAATAGCGTAATGTGCTATGTTCGGAGAAGATTGATTTTCCGGTTCTCGGATCGCCATCTATCGCCAAACGCAGCATTCCAAGAACTCGAGAATGATATATTCAACCCGGCGCGAGAGCGACAGATAGACGCGCATTCTCTTGAATCTGACGGGAACTGTCACAATATTCACTATGAAGTGGCAAATAATGAGCAGGAAGATGGCTAGGTACTAGGGTGCCCGCTATTTTGAGGAAGGTTGAATTTTGATGACCTCCCCCCGAAATCTGGTTTAAAATGTCAAAAAATGATGCCTGAATTTTTTTTCAGATTTTTTGCATAACTAAAACCTACGCCGTTAGCTCGATTTTGGTTTTTGAAATTCGCTTTTTTTTGCCAATGTAAGACTTTTGAATATAACTTTTACAAACTTCTTTGTAAAATTGTGAAACTTCGTGTACTTACGTTTTTGGGGTCGCTGAACTCGAATATGCAGTCAAAACAAGTCGACAGCAACAACTTTTGACAGTTTGGAATCTCAAAATCATGTCAAAAAATGACAATTTTTCAAAATTCATTGTAAAATTATGAAAATTCGTATTGTTATTATTTTACAAGTGTATGCCCATTACTTTTTCAAAAAATCAGTTTTGAAGAAATTGTCGAAAGTTGTTGCTGTCGACTTGTTTTGACTGCATATTCGAGTTCAGCGACCCCAAAAACGTAAGTAGGTATACGAAGTTTCACAATTTTACAAAGAAGTTTGTAAAAGTTATATTCAAAAGTCTGATATTGGCAAAAAAGCGTACCTACCTATTTCAAAAACCAAAATCGAGCTACCGGCGTAGGTTTTTGTTATGCAAAAAATCTGAAAAAATTCAGGGGTCTTTTTTTGACATTTTAAACCAAATTTCGGGTGGAGGTTATCAAAATTCCACCTTTCTCAAAATAGCGGGCACGGCACCCTAACGTACATGTATTGGGAGGATACATGTGAATAAAGATGAAATAAAATAGCTAATTAGTTGCCTTCCGTACTTGGTAACATTGTTGTCAAGGCGTTCCAAAGGCGCTCTATTCCGAATTTCAGCATCGTATGTGGGCCAGGACAGAAATTAGCTTCTGAGGTCCCTCAGCTGACTAGTTCTCCTCCATATTTTATAACTGTATAGTTCTAGAAGCGTTCCATTTCAAATTTCATCTCCGTGAGTCGAAATGGAAAGAACCCTCAAGGCCGTATCACACTAGCATTTTTTCATTTTTTTCTCGTATTTTTAATGCTCGAACGTGAAGAAGGCAAAGTGCTTTTTTCCTAGGTCAGCTGTGAATGTTGAGAACATGTTCTAATTTTCTCAAGTGAGTTTAAAAATGTTCCGCCAGGATGCGCAATGGTCAAAAAATCTGACCTTGGAAAAATGCACTTCTTTTTCTTTACGTTTAGGCATTAAAATTGCCGAAAAAAAGCTAGTGTGATATTGCCCCCAGAGCCTCAGCCCCATCACCTGATCAGAGTTTCTGCATCCTTTGTGGTAATTGTATTGTTGATTTTGATTGTTTTAGGTGGTTTATGTTTCAAAATGCGTAGAATCAAAACACAGCGCACTATCTTGTCAATAATCTTCGAAGAAAATCCATTATATAATATCACAAAATATTAGTACATTGGCGTAGACGCCTGCCGAGGAGACATTAATTGAATTAAATAAAACACCTACTCTCAGAACGTACTTCTGTATATATGACAAGAGATCTGCCTACTGAAAATTAATGAGGTGAAATAAATCACCGATCTACGCTTCACAAGTTCATCTATAGGTGACAGAAGTTATAATAAACTCATTTCGTGAAGTAGAGATTTCCATTGGAATTATATCAGCTGATACAATCGCCGTAGATTTCAAGGCGATTTTTACTATGCTTTACCCGTTGCACTCCCATGTTTTGAGTTCAAAATTTAAAAAAATTGAAAATTAAGGTACAAAATTACGCTAAAAATGTACTCAAATTTCATTAAAATTTGCTATAGAATCGATAAAAAATGGGAAAAAAGCTAAAAATCCAAAATCTCTTTTTGAATTGTGGATTATTAATTAGAATACGTTTTTTGGCATTCAATTAATAGTTGAAATTCTCAAATTTCAAAACAATTTACCAAAATATAATACGATAACTTACGAAAATTCGCTCATACGTTCATGCTGCACGGCTGGAACTTTTTCTTGCATAGAACACACTCCTGATGCGCCTCACTCATTAATATACAGGGTGGAAGCGGATAAGTGACGAAAATTTTTTTGCGTTAGTCTGCATCAGAAATGTATTCAAATGCCGCCAACCGCATATTTTTATCTCAATCCGTACTGGAGATATGATTTTTTATAGGTTTTATAAGGAAAAAACTCAAAATTCTCAACTTTGCCTTATTTAATTATAACGTTTGACGTCATTTTTGAAATCAGCGTTGAATTTCCTATAAGAATAGTGTACTTGGGTTTTAAAAAGTGCCTTTCGAAGACCTTCAAATCAGTTCAAACATAGACAATTTTGAAAAAATAAAATTTCTGAAAATCTTTAAAACTTCACTACTCTCCCAAAAAAAAAAAAAATCCTGGAAACTGGTAAATTTCATGAAAACTGCTTCATCTAATAATATTTGCAACAGTAAAGTCAATTTTACTATTACTTTGTTATTTAGGGGAGAAATTATGTTTTAATGTTGAAGAATGTGGTTTTTTCATCAAATCGAAGGTTTTCTTGAAAAATGACCCTCCATGAACCTACGAGTATGAGGTCGGTTTCTACGTATTTTTCTACGCTGAATCGAATGGTAACATTTGTAGATCTCTCCAACTCCGTTATAACCGTGTTTTACCCTTAAACTCACAAATTTTTAGTTTGTTTGTTATCTTAAATGTATATGTGTGTTATGGGGTAAAACTAGATAATTAAAGTGTAAAACTCGATTAGAACGTAGCTGGAGAGATCTGCAAGCGTGACCATTTGATTCAGCGTAGGGGGTCATTTTTCGAGAAAACCAACGATTTCATTGAAAACCCCACATTTTTAGCATTAATGGGTACATGATTTTCTCCCTTAAATAATAAAGTAAATGCTGCAAATCATTTCACAAAGTTTTATTATTTTTTCAATTGAGTTTGATCGTAGTTTTAGTTGGCATGCGTACGTCATAAGGCCCGTGTCCAGACTCCTCGGCGTGTCCTATTTCGAGTTGCCACAACCTATAATACTTCTATAATTATATACGCATGTTTATATTTCTAGATTTGAGCTCCAGTCTATTCAAATAGTTATTGCCTTAATAATATCATTATCTAAGTACGTACGAAAAGTTGAGAGGATATGTTATTAAATATGCGTAGGAAAAGCATTGGTATTAACACACAAATATGACCTAGAAAAAAACATATTCATGCCTCGAAGGAACGCTGTACCCACCTCATGGTGCCGCGGTGTATTATATGGGTATAACACGTAAAAGTAATAAATATCCATTCTCCTACACCCGATAAAAATAAATATATATAAATAGAAATATCATCTTACTCTCATTGCAATCAAAATTGAAATCACTGGAAATTATTTCACAATAGATGCATGTTAAAATACGGTGGATGACTGAGGCATTTGACCATATTTTATGTATTTGTGTATTTATTTTTCTTATTTTGAAATGGCGGGGGTTAACATTCGTCAAAGTTCTACTGGAAAATAATCCAAATCAAAATGACTACTAGAAAAAAATTATGGGACTGCAGTACCTACCTACTGAGTTATAAAATTGTATAATTGTAAAACAGGATTTTCTATTTTTATGTTGTTTCTTGTTTTTCGTACGTTTTTCCAGAAGAAGATTGAGAGAAGGCAAACATAGTTCAAGTCAACTTTAAATTTCAAGAATCTTCTAACTTCTATAACATCAACTGTCCATTCAATAAGTCGGCTACAGGAATTGAATGGGGAAAACACCTTGAAATGTTCACATCATCTCCATTCTATCCACTTGACATAGAACCGTACCTCAAATTGCCTTATTTTTCAGAATTGAGGAGCTATTTTCTTAAAACTCTTTTAAGGAAAATGGAAAAATATTCGTTAGTCCTTACTTGTATATGAGTGTTCCACTGTTGATTGAGAACTAATTGGATTCATTCAGAGGTTGTCAAGAAATAATTCATAAAAATATCCTAGCATTGTGATTGGTTGGGCGTGAATAAGAATGAATAATAGTAGGATGTGATTATTTTGAACGAAATGAAATCGCTGCAAATTATTTCACAATAGATCGATGTTAAAATTAATACTGTGGATGACTGTGGCATTGGACATTACTTTATGTATTTGTTTAATTATTTTTCTTATTTTGAAATGGCTGGGGTTAACATTCGTCAAAGTTCTACTGGAAAATAATCCAAATCAAAATGACTACTGGAAAAAAATTATGGGACTGCACGCAGTACCTACTGAGTTATAAAATTGTATACATGTAAAACGGTGGATTTTCTATTTTTATGTTGTTTCTTGTTTTTCGTGCGTTTTTCCAGAAGAAGATTGAGAGAAGGCAACATAATTCAAGATTACTTTAAATTTCAAGAATCTTCTAACTTCTATAACATCAACTGTCCATTCAATAAGTCTACAGGAATTAAATGGGGAAAACACCTCGAAATGTCCACGTTATCTCCATTCTATCCACTTGACAAAGAAACGCAGCTAAAATTGTCTTAGTTTTCAGAATTGAGAAGGAGCTATTTTCGTAAAATACTTCTAAGGAGAATGGAACAATATTTGTTAGTCCTTACTTGTATATGAGTGTTCCACTGGTGATTGAGAACTAATTGGATTCATTCAGAGGTTGTCAAGAAATAATTCATAAAAATATCCGAGCGTTGTGATTGGTTGGGTGTGGATAAGAATAAATAGTAGTAGGATGTGATTATATTGAACGAAGTGACTGGTTGGGTAATGTTAGCCCTTAAAAGATAAGATATCTGATTACGTCCAAGTTCATGGCGGTGACCCGATACAGTACGGCAGATGTATTAATGAATTCAATACTCGAATTTCGATTGAAATCCAAATGAAACGAGAACATTTGCCAGAACCTGTCCGAAGCTTTTCCTCGAGTGTCAAGATTTTCATTTCGATAAGAAAAATCATTATGACGAACGACAGCAAAGAGAGACACGAACAGTCAGCAAGACAGCCGGAAATCCGACGTTTTCCCGTCAATTACGAAGCGAAATAACTCCAAAGAGATGGCTATCCTCGAAGGAAGGCTGGACGGTCTTGTGTTATAATACTCAACATCTCGAGAACGATCTGTTATCGAAGGGGTTTTTCGTGAGATAGAAGGAGCCTTCGGTGTTGGTGTGTCACGACACTTGTTTCACCTGCTTCGAAACCTAATTGGGTTCATATTTCTGGAGGAGGGACTTCCCTCCCGTATAGCGGATAGTGGCCGTGGCCCGTGAGATTAGTTCCGGAGCTCTTCTAACGATTTCTGTCCAACGAGGTAATGGAATTCCCCCAGTACGCTTATTATACATTTTACCGTAGAAAGGGCTATCAGCAGTCTGCGAGACGTGAGGGTGATTTATATAAATTAAATCGGGACATTATCAAATTAAATAGGTACTTTGTCCAAACTGGTTAGTACGAGGGTCATTACTAATTTGTACGAAATATAAGGTATGATACTGTGCTGGCTACTATGCCAAGCAGCTACATAGGGGCCATACATAGTTTGTCAATAACATATAAAGCCCAGGTAAACTCTAGGTAACTAGCGGCCTCAGGTAACTTCTAGTGGGCTGTTTATCAACTCAAATTTACCTGCAAAATATCGCTATCTGCTTGGTATCCTTACCTGAGACTCATCACCCTCCGTTAGCGATTTATCCTGGAGGTAAGTTGTGTACCAAGTACTTACGAAGTTGAAGTTCCATCCATAGCAATGGCTATGAATCCAATGGCAATGGATCCATCGCAATAGCTTTATTTTCTACAAAAATTAAATAGGTAATATATAACACACTATCATACCTACCGGCATTTCAAATAAGTAACATAGGCAATAATAGCAAACAAACACTTCGGTGCTCTTGAGTTTTTACCTAGGTTACCTAGGTAACACGGCCAAATGGAAACTTCGATCAGCCTAACAAAATTCATCTGGGCTTCAGAGGGAACTATAATATAATTTTCCATGTTTTTGTTATACAACAAAGAATTCTTCAGCCTTTCGTTTTTAGGTCGTTCCTCAGTCATAAATTCTTTTCAGTCTGTATGCTAGCCTTTCTAGGTTTCTACTGTACAGAAAAGATCAAGGAGTAAGATATCGTAGGCAAGATTAGCTCAATTTCCAAATTTTCGTAAAACTCCCGTAGTTTGGAAGATAGTCTAACGTTCTATGGGACTTTTATGCTCTACAACTTTCGTACGCTGGCAAACTCCGTAGAGCACTTGTGCATATTTACTTTTATATTTTACTTGTGCATTTCTATAATTTCTCATACCAACAACCGAAGACCCGCTTCGTTCTCCGTACAACCAGAAAATAAAAAATAATCACTCAGGAAAAAACCGAAAGAGCAGGAGTTGTTGTTGTAGTGTTGAGTTTAAGTACCTATGTACTTTATGCTCATAGACATACAAAGAAGAATGAAAAGTACCATTGTTGAGGCTGTTTAGTGGGTTAATCATTGTTGTTGTTGTGGTACCCTTATTTCCACAGATGAGGTTATCTGAGCAGTACCTGCGGAGACAAAGTTGATTGATAAACGCCCTATCAAATTTGTTCGAGGTATCTACCTGAGGTTTGCCTGGAAGTTATCCCTGTAACTGGTAAACGGGCCCTAGTGAATTTGAGGGTGAAGATAAAATGTAGGCTGTTCCTCATAGTTCGTTATAGTTTGAAGTTCTCAACACTGCTTGAAGCCAAAGTTGGGCAAAATTTAATTTTAATTGCAATACATTTTTTTTCTAAGTAATTAAATTCCAAATACTTACCTTGTGGAAAAGGATCGAGCAAATTTAAAGTGATTGATTGCATTAGTTAGACCAAAGAAATGCGAACGGGTTGGGAAATCACATTTTCAGCTAATAATTTTTTGGTAATTCCTCAATTTCAGCGTATTTTCTTAGAAAAATAAATGCAGTATTGTAATCTCTTTGTCGGTTTATGTATTTATGTGCATCCTCGTAACAGTGCTGTAACTCGAGAACGGCTGGACCGAATTTGACGGGATGGGTCGCAAAATGATCAGCTAGTTATTCAAAATAAAGTAGTTGCACAAATCGTCATTGATGATCAGCAGCATGAGCTGATTTGGTGATTCAAATCCAATTTCTTTGCTGTTTATCCTAAGAAGCTGACATTTGAATGGGATCCTCTGTGAAACATGTAGGATAGGATTTTAATTTGCCAAACCACCTTAATCAGCTGAGTGAGCTCTTAACGCTAATTTTTATGCTATTTATCCTACGAAGCTGAAATTTGGAACGGAGTCTCTGTGAGATAAGTGGAATATGATTTTCATTTGCCGAACCATTGGAGTACAATAGATCTATATCGTATGAATCAAAAGGCAAAATTTTAAAGGAAGTATTTAAAATTCAAGCTCTTGGGAAGCATTTAATATCGACTTCTGCACTCTTGATTGGTGGAAGTGTACTATTCGAGTCCCCTTAATTAGGTGACTCTCAGTAGATAGGAGTCCTATTACTTTTAATTGGGGTAAGATTATGAAAGCACTCATCCTCGAGAAAAATGTTCTCATAGAAACCAAATTCAACCATGCACAGAAAAACCGTTGAAATTATTGAACATTATAAACATTAAAAATCATCTGAGGGTGCGGCCAGCCTTTTCCTTTCTCCTAGGATATGATATTTAACATTTACATGAAAGTTACATAGTTTTTCGTGCTGAAGTCACAATTGAGGATAAAACTGTAAGGGAGAAACATCCACATATTTGATATTGCAGCCACATATTTTGATGTCTAGTGTTAGTGTAAAGCTTAGTGCTCGCCATTCATCGGTAGGTACCTATTCGTATTTATCGCAGTTTTTAACGTTCTGTATTATGCTCTAATCCATAAGTAGGTACGTGAATATGAAAGCGCACCTGATTTAAAATTACAACAAAAAGCCATTGAATATGAACGTCTTCGTATATTCAACAAGTGCATGCTAGAAATTATTACTAAAACTATAAAATAAATTGGAATCCTTGACTGTTGCCCCTCCATAAGAAATGACTTAGCCACTGATTGAAACCCAAGAAATAAGAATCCCATTCACGACACAGAGTATTCTCCAGGAGTGGGGACCCCGTGAAACTAAAGTTTGAAAAAAAAAAAAAAAAAAATCTGCGTCAATCTGTCGCCATTTTCTTCGCTAGGGTCGCCAAGTAATAAATCATTGGACATATACGGACCGACAGCTGTTGATCAGGTCCGCGGACCTTTTTCTCCTTCCGCAGAACATTCTTCGGAGTGGGAATTTTAATCGATCCGGCATTGCTGAGATGATTAACCAACTACCCGCTTGCGATTTCTATTGAAATTGCGCCGTCTTGTTCTCACATAGTCTGCTTGAGGAGGGAGCGGCACGTTTGTTGGGGTAGGGAAGCTTCCAATAAACATATTGTTGAACGACATTCTTCGGCAGTGAAACGTGAGGGACGGACAGACCTTCTCGAGAGATAAATAAATATAATTGATTCAGGTGTTAGGCTGTATGCAACCGTCCTCTCTAAACCTGATTCAATAAGATGATTTCAAACTAGCTGTGTACCCGTGCTTCTCTACGGACAATTTATGGTAATTAAATAGCACCTTGTGCTGCGTTAGGTAGCTTTGCACCTTGTCATTTTTACCCAGCAGCCCCAAAAAGGCTTCAACTATCGAGTTTCAACTTGTACCTAATTGATTTTTCCACCAAGCGTAGCGGTAGGTGAAACCGTTGAAGAAGCAACGACAAAACTGCAGTGTACTGTTAATACTATCAGTGAATGGACTAAAAAATGGCGTCTCAAGCTGAATGAAATAGAATTTACCCACATCAACTTTACGTACACACAAATAAACAGTTTGCCAATAATGCTAAATGAGTAAGTGATACCCATAGCTAATACCGCGAAGTACTTGGGAATGACTCTTGACACAACATTTAAATGGAAAGAACGTGTTAAGAAGAAAAGAGAAAAATTGAATATAAAATTTAGAAAATTGTTCTGGGTACTCGGTAGGCATTCTGAGCTCTCTTTACACAATAAACTGCTAATATACAAGCAAGTTCTGAAACCGGTTTGGGCATATGGTATACAGCTCTGGGGATGTTCCAAAAAATCGAACGTCAAGATTATACAAACCTTCCAGAATAATGTACTAAGGAGCATTGTCAACGACCCTAGGTATGTGCGCAACGAAGACCTCCATAGTGATCTAAAAATGGAAACCGTCAGTGAAGTGATCAAGCTTCATGCTATTAAACACGAATATCGGCTCCATAGAGATGCAAACCCCGAAGTTCTTCGTCTCCTAGACAACTCCAACGTCGTTCGGCGGCTTGACAGGATCAAACCTTTGGACCAAGTGACATCTTGTGACACAGTGTTAGTGTTCGTTTCTCTTAAGAGTATAGCCATCGGGCTATCAACTCTACAAACTATTTTTTTTTTTAGCATAAAAGTAAATAAACTTGATGGGCCCTTGCTCATTTGTTATGTTTTATATTTTTCTTCTCTAAATAAATATCAATGGTGGGAGGGGGGGGGGGGGAACCAAGCGTCCTCTCAATATAGAGGACCCTAACCAACCCAATACAACCTTAATTACGTTGAAACTATTCGACCAACATTGCAGCAGTTAATAAGAAGTTTTGAATATCTATTTTTGAAGATCTATCTTTACGAATAAAAATTGCTCGGCTTAACTCACCAAAATCGTTTTGGTACTTTTGAATTTGTTAACGAAAGTTTTTGTACGTGTGTACCCACCCCATCCACACGACGTGAAAAATTTGACGCATGTCCGGTAGGTATTTCCTTAATATAAAGTTCTTAATAAATTACAATTGTTTACCCAGGCAATGTCGTTAGGGAAAGCCAAGTTCACGATGAAGGAGTAAGTCTAGAGGATAGTAATGTAGCCTAGAACCATCCCTGGAAGTTGCTCGTCAATTTGCGTCCACCCGCATGGAAATCGGTACAACCGTTTGGACATTTAGAGCCGAATAAATAACAAAGTTTCTTTTAGCGAATATTTGAAGAAAATTAAGCTATTGCTCTCGCCTCAAAATTTGTAGAATGTGAATTTTTGAAAAAATTTTATGCAGAAATCCGTTTCAGGCTATTCTTAATCATATTCTGAAGTTTAACGCATTTTTTAGCGAATTTTCTTAGAAAATAAAGCTATTGCAATGGCTCCAAAAATTTTAAACTAAAAATTTTCAAAAATTTTCTTCATCGAAATCTGTTTTGAGGCATTCTGAAATGATTCCTGGATTTTAACGCTTTTTTATATGTATATATATATATATATGTATATATATATGTATATATATATGTATGTGTCATTCCAGACGATAACTCTCGATAGAATTGAGATAAAAACTTCGTTCTTTCGCCAAAAAATCAAGCATTTCAAAAGAAAGGATGAGTTCGTTGGACAACAATTTTTGAGCACATTAAATTGGTCAAATTTCGAAAAATGTACCCAAAAAATCACTAAAAATGGCTAAAAACGGCCAAAAATCGTTAAATTTCTATTTTTTTGCAGAATTTTAGTCAAAACTAAATTTTCAACGATTAACTAGGACATTACAAATTTTTGCTCAAAATTATGATGAAAAATGTACTTAAATGTCATTGAAATTTGCTAAAATATCTATAAAAACTGCAAAAAAATTTGAAAATCAAAAATCCTTTTAGCGAATTTTTGAAGAAAATTAAGCTATTGCTCTCGCCTCAAAATTTGTAGAATGTGAATTTTTAAAAAAGTTTTATGCAGAAATCCGTTTCAGGCTATTCTGAATCATATTCTGAAGTTTAACGCATTTTTTTATGTATGTATGTATGTATATATGTATGTATATATGTATGTATATATGTATGTATGTATGTATGTATGTGTCATTCCAGACGATAACTGTCCGTAGAATTGTGCTAGAAACTTCAAACAAATTTTAAAATGTTAAGGACACAAAACGAAAGTTCAAGTTCGTTGGCCAGCATGATCGGATTACATCTTCGGGTTGAAATTTTCAAAAATGTAGTCAAAAATTTCAAAATAGCCTGTTTTTTGCGATTTGTTGTGCGAAATAATTTTTTCAGCATACTAACATGTGGTATATTCGGAATCAGCGTAAAATTTCCTATAAGAATATGTATCAAGTTTTCAAAAATTCCAAAGTTGAAAAATCAGTCAAAAATCGAAATAATGCCGTTCGCTAGTTGTAAAAATCGGTAATATTTGCATGAAACATTGTCCAAATTCAGATTGAACTACTCTTATGGAAGTATCCCTGTATAACCAATCCTAGAACCATGCTGTTTAAAACGTAGGTAGTAGGTGCTTTAAAAAAAAATGTAATCACAACTGATGAGTTAATGCATAACTGATGAGTTAATGCTCTATGCATGTGTTAATAATTTGATTCCATGTTTGTCTATCAAAATCATAAACTAAAATTTCTCAACACGATCAATAGCGACTGAAATGTCGAAGATTTCTTCAAAAATTCGCTCATGGGGTCATGCTGCATGACTGGACTTTTTGTATCATATTTATATTGGGATAACCAAGGAAGAGTTCAGAATTTCGTAGCTCTATCTTATGGACAAATTGTGATCATTTTAGAGGTGTAGACTATAATAGTTTCCTAAAATAACATTTGGTCACAGTCTTGTCCACAACTTTTATTTTAAATGATATAATTTGTGGAAGGAGAAAAATAAAAGGATAACCACCACAATTTATAGATATACTACAGTAAATTGGTGAGTATTTTACCGGCTCCACATTCTTTTATAAGGCTTCACTAATTTTATAATGAAAATTTTTTTAAATTTTATTCATTGAAATCCGTTTTGGGGCATTCTGAAACGATTCTTGGAGTTTACTATTTTTTAATTTATATATAATGTTTATATATTGTTATCTATAATATTTATGTATAATGTTATAAGAAGAGTTATCGTCTGGTATTACTTAGTACTACCAGACAATAACTCTTCGTAGGGTTGAGATAAAAAATCCTTACTTTCACCACAAAATTAAGCATTCAAAACAAAGGACGAGCCCGTTGGGCAGAACTACCAAGAACTAGGCACAATAAATTTCAAATCAATCAGTCCATTTTCTCATCATTTCAAAAACAATGCTGAAAAAATAAGAAAAAAATTACAAAAAACTTCTAAAATAACTCAATTTATCTTTTTAAGCAGAATATTACTCAAAATAAGTTTATCAACTATGAACTAGAACATTAAAACGCTCCAAATTATTACCCAACGGTTTTTTTAAATGTTTAATTTCAGTATTATTATAGCCCTTCTACGCATGTCATTATTAAACCCCACGTGTGGGATATCATCAGAACTTGGCGCTTCGTGCCGACAAAAGGGTTCTCACCAGGACCCCAAAATTTTACGCTTTATAATAAAAATCGAGGAAAGAAAACACAGCGCTGTGCGCCTCTCAAGGGGCTCTGCCCCTTGACCCCGCTGGGGGGACCCCAGACCATCTTTTGCTTACACCTTGAGTCTCGGCTAAACATTGGGGGGTCGTGGAGCACGGTCCATTTCAATTTTTAGCTCCAAATAACTTGGGTCCGGGTCTCACTCAGCTGATCCGGAGGGGCTTTAGACTTCATGATTCGTTTTTGATGCCCTAAGGGGCCTCCATTCCAAATTTCAGCTTCATAGGTTGCTCATAGGGCTCATGGTCTCGTTTTTGTTTTCTATTTGACTATATTTTGTGATATTTTTCACTTTTAGTCCCCGTAAAAGTGTATTCCACCCTTAACACCTTGAGCGCCTTGCCAAAAAAGTGAAAATCACCTCCAGGGACAAAGCACGTATTTTCTAACATTTCCCCTTCTAATCCCTATTTGAATACCCTAGTAACGTTTTGTTGAATTTGTGGGTTCATTTTGATCAAAAATGGCTCATGTCCCATTTTGGGTCAGGTGGCCTGTGGGTGGAGAAACATGATGCAGTTTGTCACCTCAGGGCCACCATGACCCAAATTGGGTGAACACTCTCCTTTCTCGACTCATTTTCCAAAAAACCTGACTAGTACCTAACACACCAAATGACTAGGGAGTTCAACAAACTGCAATCACAACTACTACCTATAAGTAAACAAAGTTATCTACTTCTACTTCTTTCACATACATGTTGTGGCCATGTGAAGAAACCACGGTGAAATATAACATCCATATCGCATTTATCCATGGTTGTAGGGTGTGTTTTCGACAATATGAGGTCACACATCATGGAAGAATCCCAGCACCTGTCAGGAGAATTCCATTCCCCTCTAAAGTCCATCCATTCTTCCATGACGAGTGTCCTCAAAATGTCGAAAACCAGTCTTCTACTTCATCTTCGATTTTTACTTACTTTTAGTCGAAATATGCTCCGACCAGGTATATTTCCAGTCACCTTGGGACCAGCCAAGGTCAACTCATTACAGAAATCGTAAGAATATGTGCTCCCTGCACAGGCATGGAGCTATAAACGGGAAGTTATTCCCTGACCCAGATTGGTGAAGGTGGTCCCCCAGCCAAAACCTCTATGACCCAGATTGGGGCAAATGGCGCTCAACATGTTAAATTTAAAAAATTTAAAAAAAAGGTAGGTCGAAAAGTAAAGCAATTAGCCTGAGGCCCTTCAGCTGATCAGTGAGCCTCCGTACCTCGTAATTGTTTACGAGGTGTCCCAAAAGAGCTCCACCTAAATTTCAGCACTGTGAGTCGATTAGGAATGAAAAAATCATCCTCAGAGGTCCCACAGCAGATCAGAGCCCCTCCGTACTTTCTAATTTATTGTATTCTAGATGCCCCAAAGGAGTTTCATCTCAAATGTCAGCTCAATAGTATAAGATATAATTTGTCGAAATCATTTTAGCGAATTTTTGAAGAAAATTGAGCTATTGCTCTCGCCTCAAAATTTGTAGAATGTGAATTTTTGAAAAAAATTTATGCAGAAATCCGTTTCAGGCTATTCTGAATCATATTTTGAAGTTTAACGCATTTTTGTATGTATATATGTATGTATGTGTCATTCCAGACGATAACTGTCCGTAGAATTGTGCTAGAAACTTCAAACAAATTTTAAAATGTTAAGGACACAAAACGAAAGTTCAAGTTCGTTGGCCAGCATGATCGGATTACATCTTCGGGTTGAAATTTTCAAAAATGTAGTCAAAAATTTCAAAATAGCCTGTTTTTTGCAACTTGTTGTGCGAAATAATGTTTTCAGCATACTAACATGTGGTATATTCGGAATCAGCATAAAATTTCCTATAAGAATATGTATCAAGTTTTCAAAATTTTCAAAGTTCAAAAATCAGTCAAAAATTAAAATAATGCCGTTCGCTAGTTGTAAAAATCGGTAATATTAGCTTGAAACATTGTCCAAATTCAGATTGAACTACTCTTATGGAAGTATCCCTGTATAACCAATCCTAAAACGATGCTGTTTAAAACGGAAAAGCCAAGGGACACTTCCCCATAATTTAGGCTGTCAATAGATGCACAGAGACTACAGTTTGTCTGTCAATTTCTTGCTGTAGGATACTAGATTCGAATGCAACTGACTTCATATCACTCGTAATATAAAGCCTCATCATCGATTGGCTGTGGAAATACGTTTCTTTCATATGACGTTGGTATGTTATTCTATTTTATGTCAAGATTTGATGATGTTATGATAGGATACTGTTAAGATTTCAACTGCCTTCAATACTGACCACATTGGACATCGAAATCTATGAATATTTACCTACATTTGTCTTTAAATCTACAAGATTAGTTTAATAATAATAAAGTATTAGTACCTCCTAATTATTTTTAATAATTTGATTCCATGTTTGTCTATCAAAATCATAAACTAAAATTTCTCTACACGATCAATAGCGACTGAAATGTCGAAGATTTCTTCACAAATTCGCTCATGGGGTCATGCTGCATGACTGAACTTTTTTTAAGTACGAGACGTCTGAATAGAGTGAAAACATAAGACTGCTCACTCAGTTGGCAGTAATTCCTCTCAAGAGCCCGCGTAGATTTTCATAGACACGGCTCCCAACATCTCGATATGTCAAGAGTTCCGGCCATTACTTCTCCACTTCATGATGGCGGTCTCCATTAACGACAGAATTAATAAACGTGCGCCACCTTATCTCCGGGGAAAAAAATACCCCCAGGGCTTGACGTTTCCATTTCAAACGTTCTTCGTTATTTTCCCTCTTCAGAAAAAACGAAAAAAAATTAAAATATAATTAATTATTGTTCTGTCCACCCTGATATCTGTTTGTTGGCGTATAAATTGTTCCCGGATGAAGGCGTAGGTATATGATATGGGAAAAAAACAGAGCAAAACAATGTGTAAAAGCATCTTGCATGGGTAGAGATAAACCTCACGAATGAAAATTTCCGTTTCCACGGTTTCAGCGCCTGACATGCACTGCGTATAAATCAAGTGCTCCCGTGCAGATTCCGTTCGATAACGATTTTAAGCCTAAACAATTGAGCGATGGTTAAAAAAAAACATTAATTATTGTGATATATTGCGAAGCTTTAACTTTAATTGCCTTGGCGCCGTTAATAGCGGCTTCCGGTGCTTTCATTCCGAACTATTGGACCAAACTTTATGACGCTTGGTTCAAAAATCTTTTATATGCCCAGGTTAGATTTAATCTTCTTTATCATATTCGATCAATATTCAAGAGTTGAAAAATTAATAAGATCTTGATAACTTTCCAAACAAGAATCCCATGTTTGGTTTATTATTTTCAATTATAAAGATTTGTACGAGTAATCGACCACGAAACTACATTTTAACCCCTCAAAATTAATTATGATTAAAGCGCAGTGTTTCGGATGGTGTCATTCGCTTCTCTGGGATAATGTTTATCGATGACCACCAAAAATGTCTGTCAATTTGGGTGTGGCTCATGGTTTCCTTGTTTAAGTATCATGAATGTGTAGATCATTGGAAAGTATTAAATGAGCTTGAAAACAATGAAATCAAATAATCAAATCATGTTGAAATCGATATGGAATGATAAAATCGTCATCCTCTAACTATCTTCCAAATTTGAGCGATATCGGACGACTAGAGCGTGGAAAAATGATGTTTGGTAGAATTTAAGTTTGCGCATGCGCAGAATGGGGGATTGATTTGGCAAAAATGAAACCGAGAGGGGACCGTCTACACTCCACCCAGCACATTCCGTGAAAATGCCATCCAAATCGAATGAAAAAAAAAAAGTTCCAGTCATGCAGCATGATCGTATGAGCGAATTTTTGTAGATTATCGTAACATTATATTATATTACTGTTTTTGTGCATTCGGAGTACAAAGAAATTGTTAACCACCAATTTTATGGCAACTAAGCTCGTTCCAAACCATATTCCACGAATAAAAACAGATTTTGGATGTTTAGCAATTTTTCAGTTTTTCAATCGATTTTTCAGCAAATATTAATGAAATTCAAGTACATTTTTCACCATAATTTTGTGAATACATTTTTGAATGTTTTAGTTCATCGTCAATAAACTTCTTTCGACTACGATTCTGATAAAAATATAAATTTAACAGTTTTTAGACGTGTTCAGTCATTTTTAGTGATTCTTTTAGCACATTTCTTGAAATTTGACCAATTTAATGTGCTCAAAAAGTGTTGTCCAACGAACTCATCCCTATCGTCTGGAATGACACATACATATACTCACACATATACCTCACACTTTCTACTCGTGATCACGGCAAGTCGCCGAAATATTGAGGTACCTACATATTTTCCCTTTTACCAGAAGTTTTTGTGTACCTATATCTTTCTACTTTCTCTCATATCCAAATTTATATATAAATATAAAATATATACTTATAAAAAAGCGTTAAGATCCAGGAATCATTTCGGAATGCATCAGAACAGATTTCGATGAAGAAATTTTTTTAAAAATTTGTATTTTGAAATTTTTGGAGCCATTGCAATAGCTTTATTTTCTAAGAAAATTCGCTAACTGTGAAAAATGAACTTGTTAGAAGGATTTCACATTGTCGCATTCACAGTAGCTATTAATGATGCAATCGTTTTGAAATTGATATGAGATGATAAAATCGTCATCTTCCAACTATCATCCAAATTCGAGCGTGATAGGGCAACTAGGGCTTGATCATGAACCTGATTGTAAAATATGTTTGAATTACACTAACTCAAATCATAGGATACTTGAAATTTTTCAAATCTGACCCAAAGTGGGTGAAATGAGGTATCTTGGACATCACCAAGAAAACCGAGGACTTTATTGAATAAATATGTTTGGAAGACTCTAACTTGAATCACAAACTACTAGAAATTTTCGAATCTGAATCATAACGGGTATTTTGAGGGAGGGGCGGGAGTGGGATGGGGTATTTTGAACATCACTGAATAAACTGAGGACCTGATCGATAAAATATGTTTGGATAACATGTTTTGTGGGAGGGGGTTTGGAAAGGGGTGTTTTGTGGGAGGGGGTTTGGAAAGGGGTACCTTTGACATATCTTGACAAACTGGAAATCTAATTGGTCGAATATGTTTAGATTACGTAAACCTCAATCATAGGCTATTTAATTTTGTCTAGTCTCAATCATAGGGTGTTTGTGGTAAGGAAAAAAAAATCCAGTCATGCAGCATGACCCCCCGAGCGAATTTTTTTTTTTAAAACAAGCACCTACTATCTACGTTTTAAACAGCATGGTTCTAGGATTGTTTATACAGGGATACTTCCATAAGAGTAGTTCAATCTGAATTTGGACAATGTTTCATGCAAATATTACCGATTTTTACTACTAGCGAACGGCATTATTTCGATTTTGGACTGATTTTTCAACTTTGAAATTTTTGAAAACTTGATACATATTCTTATAGGAAATTTTACGCTGATTCCGAATATACCACATGTTAGTATGCTGAAAAAATTATTCCGCACAACAAATCGCAAAAAACAGGCTTAAACATTTTAAAATTTGTTTGAAGTTTCTAGCACAATTCTACGGACAGTTATCGTCTGGAATGACACATACATATATACATACATACATACATAATGTATTCATACATGTACATACATGAAAAATGCGTTAAACTTCAGAATATGATTCAGAATAGCCTGAAACGGATTTCTGCATAAAATCTTTTCAAAAATTCACATTCTACAAATTTTGAGGCGAGAGCAATAGCTTAATTTTCTTCAAAAATTCGCTAAACTATCTGGTGATCTGATGTTCGGACGAATGAAATTGGGTTAGTCTGAACGTTCTTTTGGGTTACCTATCAAGAATATTTTTAATCTGAAATATGGGGGGTGTTTGTGGAGAGGGAGTGAGGGTTGATCTCAGTATTTCGGTCCTAATAGGCAATTTATAAGTAAGTATTTCAAGTAGGGACTTTTTTGAATCAGAACCATAGGGGTGTCCCGAAATGTGATGGGTGAGGGGGGGGGGGGGGGGACTAGCGTATATTCAAGTCAACTCGTGCAATGCACGGGTGAACCAGCTAGTTAATTAAAACATCTACACATTAGTAGTCCCTCTGATTTAGGCCTAACGGCATTTATGTACCTACCAACTGAAAAACACCTTCCAATACAATAATTTTTTCACGAAATTGAGTCAATTATAACAATTGTCACCTATAAAATGGTCAATGAAGCTAAGTAGATGTTTTATTTTATGTTATTAATTTTTAGCTCGTGGTTGCCTAGATTTATGTGGATATACTTTGATACTGAAGTACTAGGTAATACTCGTAGTTAGAATGCTATAAATTAGATGCCAAATATGCCCGAACCACAATAAATTATAATCCAAAAACCACTGAAAATAGTCCAAAAACATAAATATATTCATAGGAAAGGTTTACAGTTACAGTTACAGGTTATACAGTTTAATTCATAGGAAAGGTAATTTTTTCATAGGACCGTGAAAAATATTTGAGTAGAAAACTACTCAATTTCATGAAAACTATAGGTTGAAACTTATGTTTCAAAGGTCAAACGGCACGAATTCTTTTGTAAATATCTGGATGGTTGGTTTCATCTCCATATTTTGCACATCCCTCAGGGAAAGAGATTGAATGAGTTCTAGAACAAGGACACGGAATTTTTCAATTTGTCAACCGGATTTTAATTGACAGGGTTTGGGAGGAAGGGATAAAAAACTCGACTGATTAATTAAAAGGCTGTAAAACCTTCGAACTAATGACTCTTCATTTCACTGAAGGAAGAAAAGTCATTAGTGATTTGGGGAGCGGAGTACACGGCAGTTGTGGGGTGCGCGGCAGTTGAAGAAAACGTGAGGAATTTGGCGGTGCTATATTTCATCGATTGGGATTGTCAATCGCTTCGCTGGGAGTCACGATGTTTCGGATTGGGTCGATACGTCTTGATGGGAAGTGTGGGAGATACGGGTTTTCTAATCGATCCGTGGGATCTTCAGGTGTCAACGAACTCTTGAGGTTGGACACCGAATTGAGATTCACATACCGAATCGATCATAAGGTAGTGTTTACTGGTCCATTGGTTGCCTTAGAATTCAGAATAGGGTGAGTAGAAAAAATGTTGGGGAAAGTGTTGCGAGTTGCACCCATGCATCAGGTTTCAGGTGGATAGAAAGTTGATTCTGTTCTTCCCGTACGATTTTCCCCCGTTAACGCGTAGAGCAGCGTCTAGAGCAAGCAACTCCAGATGCTATCTCTTCGCGTATTTCTACACGTATTTTTACGCTATATACACGACTAACCAAACGCTATCGTCACGCTAAAGTCTCTTTAGTATTTCAACGTCAACGATTCTCTTGAATTTGAGATCGAGTTGAAGAATTTTGAAATCATTTTACACTGCTTTATCAGCTATTTTCATAAGCATCGAATAACTAGGTTTGACCTAAGACAAAATAATATTCGCCAACGCATATTTCGTTGAAAACATCGGTTCTCGTCTGACCACTGAAGTTAAGCAACATCGTACTTGGATGGGTGACCTTCCGGAAGCGCCGCGATTACGGCATCTTTTTTATTTTTTGTCTAATTATTTAATTTTTCATCTAGCTACATCAAGTTCACTTAATCAGGCCTCGTGGAATAGTTCGTTTTGAGTGCCTTCCCTGCTTTTTCAAATGGTAATTTCCAGGATCTGAGATGGTACCTAGCACAGATTCTACTACCAACCTACTCAATTTGTTATTGAACTGACAAAACCTTTGGTATACATATTATTTAGACACAAACCTGCTCGTTGTCTGAACCTTTATGTAGGTAGATACAACTTTGTAGTACGAAATGTACTTGCGAATGCATACGAAGAATATATCCTTTAAAATCGGAAAAGTATCAATGAATGCATTTACTCCCAAGTAGGTGAACAGGATATCTGGCTGTGATATCGGACGTAGTAGGTAAGTACTTGGTTCACATAATCAACGGAATTTGATTTCACAATACAATTATATTTATCACAGGTTTTTACTTTTTACGACTAGGTAGGAAATTGTGGAAGGGAAACGTTATTAGACGACAATCAGAGGGAGACCGAATACCTAACCAATTGTTAAAACTGTGGTCACCTTTGCGTCAGGTTATGACGACTACGCGTAGGACAGGATTCCAACGAAAGCATTTTCCCCGTAAACACGTAGTTCTACGCGTTGACGCGTAAATTCGCGCATGCGCAGTTAGTATTTCAGTCTTTTTACGTAGGTACACAGGCAGAAAGTTACGGGAAGAACAAAATCTCTGAATTTTCGGAACTATTATCTCTGCCCTGTGGAGAACAAAATCAAGGCATCATTAGGCTTGAACATTTTATGGGTGATTCTCAATAGAACGGCAAATTTCATGAAACTGGTGCGATACCACTATGATGCTGAAATTAATCTATTTTTCCTCGGTCATCCTACATCATCTAAGCTTTTTTAAGCATACACATTCTAAACCCTCGTAAAAATATGTGAAATGTCAAATTTTTATGTTGACCATAGAATATTTCTGTCCTGTGGGTGGAATCCACTTCTGATTTACAGTACTCAACTTTGAAAACTTGGCCAAAAAACATAAATCGAGGAAAAAAATCCTTTGAATCCAATTATTGGATACTACTATCGATTGTTTATGTAGTGACCAAGTTCTTAAAAACATTATTTTGTTACTGTATAACGCTGTAAGCTTTGATAACAGAAAAGCATCAGTTCCATGGGTCGATTGACTTAATGACCCACGGTCTAGCATTTTATCAAATACGGACTTTTTTTTCGTGCCGTTTTGTGGAGGCACCAATGGCGTATCATTGCTTCAATGTTCTGTGATTGTGGTTTACATTAGGTTTGTATGTACAGTGAGTCCTGGACCTGTTCAGAATCGAACTAGGTTCTAAGGAGGACCGACAAGGGAGGGGATGAGAACTGGTTCATTACTCCTCGCAGTACATACGTGTTTCGAACCAATTCGGAACTGATAACCTTCACTCCTAATCTTCTCAATAGGATTCTTCTCAAAATTAAACGGCTGAACCATTGAAGTCAAAGGCAGCCAGTCTTTTTAGTATTTTGTTAATCTGTGCTGTCAAACTGACATTCCGAATATACCTTGGTTCCAAATCGGATAGCCAAGGTAATAAATACGAGTCGTATTTCAGTAAATTGAAATAAAAACAAATGCAATTATAGCCGAAAATATTTTTTAAAATTCGCTGAAAATGAGAAGTTGTATGTGAGCGGTACCTAAGTATAAATAGTTTCTTCGCACCCGTCAACTGAACATATTGCTCCCCCAACTTTTTAGGTGGAAAATATAAGTAATATTGAAAGAAGAATAAAATAGAAGAGGCTTGGCTCACAAGAATTTCTGTGAAGTAGCTAGTAATGGAGTAGGTACCTAACCTTCGGGAGGTAACGAGTTCCACCAATTTTCGATTGAGACTGTAGGAACTTAATGAGCCTTTCTAGTTTGGGAAAAGTCTCGGAAACAGTTTCACGAATTTCCGAACTGAGCCTTACACAGAAGAGAACAGAAGTATTGAAATCCAGGAATCGTTTCAAAATACCTCGAAACGGATTTTAACGAATTTAAATTTAATTTGTAAAATTTTTCTAGACATTGCATTAAGTAGTTTCATTTTCCTCGAAAATTCACTAAGTGTTCCAATTGTGCAGTATGACCAAAAGAGCAAATTGACATAAGTCAATTTGTGTTATATTTGATTATATAGCACTAGAATTTTGTTTGCTATCAAACTTACGACTTAGTCACAATATCAGTTACCGAAAATCAATGTAATGACGCAAACAGTATTGCCGAAAACAAAAACAAAACTCCACTTGCGAGCCCACAGGGGAAATCGTAGTGGGCGGAGCGTAAATATTTTACTGCGCATGACCGGGACTAGAAGTTCCGAAAAAAATCCCGGACCGATAGAACGTGTTCTGGACAGTCCCGCACTGGCTCTGTGAACAGCGAACTAAAAATCCCGAACTCGTTCGGTCGCTGTGCATACAGCCAAAAAGGGGCGTGGCCAGTTCAGAACCGTTCCGGACTCACTGTACATACAAACCTATTAAAAATCTTATTTTTGTGTTTTATAGCAGTTTTTATGCTGATGACGAGGACGGTTTACTTTATTTAGTTGGCTTAAGTGAATGATTGATAATAGGGTCATGAATTCAGTCCTATGGTCCAATACCAGTCAGTTCCATGGATGAATCATCCATGCATGGGATGGAACATTTTGGTTTATTATTTCCAATAATAAGCCTATGTGATCGTGTAAATTTTTATAACCCCCCCTCAAACTTTGTCACTTTACGTTTCAAGGTGCGTAGAATCCAAATTTGAAATGTCCGTCCGCCGTCCGCCGTTCGCCGTCCGCCGTCCGGGCCATAAAAGGCCTAAGAATTGACTTAAAAAACCCGTTCTTTCGCACATAGACTCCATTTGGGGTCTAGTTGGTCCTAACGTTTAATCATCCCGATCGCTTTACTCGCATAGATGCTATGGGCCAAAAACGGGCAAAAAAGTGTGTTTTTTGACGCGCGCACGCCTGGCACGCTTGGCAGGGGGTCACGGTGGGTGGAGAGGGGGGTGAGCGGGGGGATGGAGTGAGAGGAGGCGCCGGCGCCGCGGCTTGTGGTGGGTACGGCGCCGGCGTTCGTTCGAGGCATGAATATGTTTTTTTCAAGGTCATATTTGTGTGTTAATACCAAAGCTTTTCCTACGCATATTTAATAACATAGCCTCTCGACTTTTCGTACGTACTTAGATAATGATATTATTAAGGCAATAACTATTTGAATAGATAGGAGCTCAAATCGAGAAATGTAAACATGCATATATAATTATAGAAGTATAGGTTGTGGCAACTCGAAGTAGGACACGCCGAGGAGTCTGGACGGGCCTTATGACGTACGCTAGCCAACTAAAACTACGATCATACTCAATTGAAAAAATAATAAACCTTTGTGAAATAATTTGCAGCGTTTTTAGTAAAGCAGCCAAAATCGTTTCTCAAAACTGCTCCTCTCCTCATATGATCTTTTCTTTTCATTTGCTTTTATACGAGTAAATCGTAAATCATCACTAACACTTCTTTGGATTGTCCTATTGTAAATAATTATTGAATTCTCAATTTAATTAGTCGCCGTATGGATCCGGCAGGGGGTTTATTATGAATAGGAAAACAGGAAAACTGAATTTAAATGCAGAAAAAATGGGTCCCAGGTGGGAATCGAACCCACATCCTCCGGTTTACCGTACCGGCGCCTTTACCATCTTGGCCGCAAGGACCACTGGATGGAGAGAGCTTGGATCTGAGCCAACACCCCCCCGAGAACCATTACTCTGCATTTTTCAATGAATTAACTTTAAATCAACTGTACCCTATTAGTTTAGTCACCGCTAACGAAACGGCCCGAAGAATCAATTCTCAATTTAATTAGTCGCCGTATGGATCCGGCAGGGGGTTTATTATGAATAGGAAAACAGGAAAACTGAATTTAAATGCAGAAAAAATGGGTGCCAGGTGGGAATCGAACCCACATCCTCCGGTTTACCGTACCGGCGCCTTTACCATCCTGGCCGCAAGGACCACTGGATGGAGAGAGCTTGGATCTGAGCCAACACCCCCCCGAGAACCATTACTCTGCAGTTGGCTCAGATCCAAGCTCTCTCCATCCAGTGGTCCTTGCGGCCAAGATGGTAAAGGCGCCGGTACGGTAAACCGGAGGATGTGGGTTCGATTCCCACCTGGGACCCATTTTTTCTGCATTTAAATTCAGTTTTCCTGTTTTCCTATTCATAATAAACCCCCTGCCGGATCCATACGGCGACTAATTAAATTGAGAATTGATTCTTCGGGCCGTTTCGTTAGCGGTGACTAAACTAATAGGGTACAGTTGATTTAAAGTTAATTCATTGAAAAATGCAGAGTAATGGTTCTCGGGGGGGTGTTGGCTCAGATCCAAGCTCTCTCCATCCAGTGGTCCTTGCGGCCAAGATGGTAAAGGCGCCGGTACGGTAAACCGGAGGATGTGGGTTCGATTCCCACCTGGGACCCATTTTTTCTGCATTTAAATTCAGTTTTCCTGTTTTCCTATTCATAATAAACCCCCTGCCGGATCCATACGGCGACTAATTAAATTGAGAATTGATTCTTCGGGCCGTTTCGTTAGCGGTGACTAAACTAATAGGGTACAGTTGATTTAAAGTTAATTCATTGAAAAATGCAGAGTAATGGTTCTCGGGGGGGTGTTGGCTCAGATCCAAGCTCTCTCCATCCAGTGGTCCTTGCGGCCAAGATGGTAAAGGCGCCGGTACGGTAAACCGGAGGATGTGGGTTCGATTCCCACCTGGGACCCATTTTTTCTGCATTTAAATTCAGTTTTCCTGTTTTCCTATTCATAATAAACCCCCTGCCGGATCCATACGGCGACTAATTAAATTGAGAATTTATTCTTCGGGCCGTTTCGTTAGCGGTGACTAAACTAATAGGGTACAGTTGATTTAAAGTTAATTCATTGAAAAATGCAGAGTAATGGTTCTCGGGGGGGTGTTGGCTTAGATCCAAGCTCTCTCCATCCAGTGGTCCTTGCGGCCAAGATGGTAAAGGCGCCGGTACGGTAAACCGGAGGATGTGGGTTCGATTCCCACCTGGGACCCATTTTTTCTGCATTTAAATTCAGTTTTCCTGTTTTCCTATTCATAATAAACCCCCTGCCGGATCCATACGGCGACTAATTAAATTGAGAATTTATTCTTCGGGCCGTTTCGTTAGCGGTGACTAAACTAATAGGGTACAGTTGATTTAAAGTTAATTCATTGAAAAATGCAGAGTAATGGTTCTCGGGGGGGTGTTGGCTCAGATCCAAGCTCTCTCCATCCAGTGGTCCTTGCGGCCAAGATGGTAAAGGCGCCGGTACGGTAAACCGGAGGATGTGGGTTCGATTCCCACCTGGGACCCATTTTTTCTGCATTTAAATTCAGTTTTCCTGTTTTCCTATTCATAATAAATAATTATCGTATCACAACTCTAAATTTGATATTTGACATCATATTCATTATATTACACCTACTATGACTGAATGGCTTAAAATTGTATTCACACCGTAACAGCACGTCTCGGCTAGCGGAACGTTCAACGAAGAAATTGCTTGAATGAGCTTCAGAACTTGGAGAATTCCACTGAGGATACCCGGAGCATCTCAATTATTCCGTGATAATAGGCTCGACAATAGGAATAACACCGGCGTTTACGAACTGTCGGGAATGCAATTAGCCTTCGAACCCCACGAAGAATGATTGGACATTCATGGAATCTGTTATTCATGAGCTAGTTGAGTTTGACTGTGAGTCGGAAGATATTTTATTATTTCCCTCCCGGTTTTGTCGAAGAAAAGCCACGACACTATATGTATTCTTTAAAAGTTATATATTTTTGGTGTGTACACCGTGTACCTCATTAAACGTGATAGATTCAACACAGTGTGCCTACGCCGATTTTAAAGCTCATTTCTGATTGAAAATTCCTCTTAGAGATTAGGTAATTCCTCTTAGAGATTTTTGACATTTCATGTCTTTGCTATGGCACACAACCAAATTTTCGTTATGTCACGTTACGTTACGTAACGAAATATGCTCAATTTCTGATGATTTCCGCTTACAACCGATTCGTTGCTAGGGAAATGGTACTTCGTCGTTTTTCATCCCACAAAATTCCTTGACCATTCGTTCGAAAGCTCTCGATTTATCCAACCATTTTATGTTAACTACTGCGAAGTGCGTGGCCAGCAAGCTGAGTTATGAGCATGGTTATATGGATAATTGTTTACACACAGGTGATCATTATCATTAATTGATATTGTGTACATTATTGCAACCGCTTGTTAATTGCTGATAATTTCATTGAGCTGGTGTTTCGATGATGATTTAATTCATAGTAGGTGATCCGAATATTGCGAGAACGGTTTGTTTTGTGAAGAGGTGGTTAAATAATTTTAATATGTAATTTATATACTTTACACTCTAGGAAGCTGTAATTTCGTATGTAGGCTCTTTAGGACATTTACTTGACGATGCCTAGGGTCCGGATCAGATGAGTGGCTCTTAGAGCTTGCATACGAGCCTGCAACTAAAGACATGAAATGTCCCAATGTGTTGCAGACTCGTATGCAAGCTTTTTCGTACCTCATTGCTGCTACTCCCACGGACTGTGATTCTATGACGTCCAGCATTTAGTTTTCTTAACGTTTTGTTCTCGAGTTATTCAATTTTTAAGATTTTTTCGTTTTTCGTACCTAATGACGTTAAAAATACCATAACTCCCCTTAAAATCACTGTAAACTCAAAACTAAGAACACCGTTAGAAAAAGCGTTCAATTTCCTACCACCCTGATATAGCACGTCCGTGTCCAAAGCTTCTCCCCACTACTGGATCGAACTTTATGAAATTTGGCTAAAAAACATACATTGGCCGGGGATTTGCTACTTTCGGCATCAATTTCCATCAATCTTAAAGGATAGAACTTGAAGGCTGAACATAGACAAACACATGCAAAATTGCGCTGGTAGTGACATCTTCAAATTACCGTTGTATCGCTTCATTTCATTAATGACCGCTAGAGATACGTATGTAAGTGAATGTGAAATTGAAAAAGTCCAGTCATGCAGCATGACCCCATGAGCGAATTTTTGAAGAATATTACCGATTTTTACAACCAGCGAACGGCATTATTTCGATTTTTGACTGATTCTTCAACTTTGAAACTTTTGAAAACTTGATACATATTCTTATAGGAAATTTTACGCTGATTCCGAATATACCACATGTTAGTATGCTGAAGAAATTATTTCGCACGACAAATCGCAAAAAACAGGCTATTTTGAAATTTTTGACTACATTTTTGAAAATGTCAACCCGAAGATGTAATCCGATCAAGCTGGCCAACGAACTTGAACTTTCGTTTTGTGCCCTTAACATTTTAAAATTTGTTTGAAGTTTCTAGCACAATTCTACGGACAGTTATCGTCTGGAATGACACATACATACATATATACATACGTTATAAAATGGCCGACGTTAAGCCAGAAACAAATAAATCTGCCCCCCCCCCCCCCCCCCACAAATCAAAGTCGTGCCCCCACGAATCTAGTGCTGGTCCCAAGGGGTTTTCAAGCGTGCTGAATCCGGCCAGCACTTTTTGAGCACATTAAATTGGTCAAATTAAAAAAAAATACTCAAAAAATCACTAAAAATAGCAAAAACGGCTAAAAATCGTTAAATTAATATTTTATTACCAGAATATTGCTCAAATAAAGTTTATTAATTATAAAATAGAACATTACAAATTTATATGCAAAATTATGCTGAAAAATGTAGGTACCTACCTACTTACTTGAATATTATTAAAATGTGCTATAAAATCGATAAAAACTCCAAAAAAAGTTAAAAAACCAAAACCTTTTTTGATTCGCAGAATATTATTTAGAAATTGTTTTTAGCCATAAAATTGCTAGTTAACAATTTCTTTTCCCTCAAAGTCCTTAATTTCCAAAACAATGTTACATAATATAGTACGATAATTTACGAAAATTCGCTCATACGATCATGCTGCCTGACTGGAAATTTTAAAATTTTCCAAGCCGTTGCAATGGCTTCAATTTCTACAAAAATTTGCTAAAACGATACCAAACTCGATTTTTATGATGACCCAACATGTAATTACGTTTTCAATCAGGGAGTCCCAAGTGCATCTTTTCAATCTGGTCACACTAATTTTCCGAGAAAGCTATTTCCTGAAGGTTTTTTTTTTTATTAATTATCAAAACGTTCAGTAAAGGCCTGAAGTTGATACAAAATAATTATTTCAACGAGGCGGTATAAGATCAAAAACTTTTCGAAAAGCTTTTGGGAATTGAAGTACCTACCAAAGAGGAAAGGATACGACGGACTATTCTTCCGATTATTCGAAAAGGTAAAAAAGAGAAGAAGTCTAAACAAGTCACGAAAAGATCCGCCCAAATCAAACGAAGAAAGAAAGAATACATACGACCTGATTTCAGGTGGCTTGACCGATTGAAACCGTTCTTGCCTCATAACTTACTGGTGAGTGAGTTGGGGGTCTCCAACCCGTCGCTGCCGCATTACTGCTGCGGTATTTGGGATATTTGTTTTTATTTTATCGTCAACTCAAGAACGGGACTTGTAACTCAGGTTGATATTCGATGCCGGGGGGAGAGTTTCACTCATGTAAGTCACAGAAATAAGTAGAAGGCTCGAGAGAAAACACTCACGCTTTTTGTTTTATTATTTTCAATAGTGAAACTTGGTAATGGATCAAGGAAACAATCTCTTTACCCCCCCACAAAATTTGTTGGTTCACGTTTCAGGATATTTAAAATCCAAGAATCGTGGGGAAGGGGGAGGAGACGGCCCTTCCGGCCTCGCAAGGGGGATTAGTTAGTAACTTGGCCCCGTAAATCAGCTTCCTTTTGACACTATAGCGGCTTAGGATTCATTTTTGTGATAAATTGAGAGGTTTCCAAGTGGCGAACGATTATCGTGGAACGATAACTAAGGGAGTTACACCTCCCTAGCAACGAAATGGTTGTTCGTGGAAATCAATAGAAAACTCCGCGCTACCTTCGTGTCATATTTTCCAGTCGCTGGGACCCATGGCTACAGCACGTGCATGCTAAAAACGCTGCAAATTATTACACAAAGGTTTATTATAAATGTATTAGATTGCCCTTTAATTAAAAGAAGTCTTAATATATCTGAGCATTATCTAAATATATCTGCAGAGGCATCTAGACGCCTACCGAGTGGAAATTAAATTATGAAACACCTACATTTTATTAGCCCGTTGAATTGAACACAAGCTGACCCACCAACGGTAAACTAATTATATAATATAAATCACCTACCTACGCTTCACAACTCCATTTATAGGTGACAAAAGTGATAATGATCTGGATTCCTTTGGAATTTATCAGCTGATAAAATCGGCATGGTTTATTAGGTCATTTTTACTATGTTGCGATTAAAAATAAAAATTAATTTTAATTAAAAATAAATTAAAAACCTGTTAACTCGTCCTTTCGTTTGGAAAGCTTGATTTTTTTTTGCGCAAGATCGGTATTTTTATCTCAATCTTAAGGAGAGTGCTATCGTCCTGAAGGATTGGGTATATATATATATATATATATATATATATATATATATATATATATATATATATATATATATATATAGCTGACGACGCTGACACAGCGAAATATTCTCTAAATTTTGTAAGTTTATTTAAGTGTTTTCTATCTTTTCCAACCTTCTGTAATACCTCCAAAATAATATATATATATATATATATATATATATATATATATATATATATATATATATATATATATATATATATATGAAAAAGCGTTAAACTCTAGGTTTCGTTTCAGAATGCCTCAAAACGGATTTCAATTAAGAAATTTTTCATAAATTTCGATTTAAAAATTTTCCGAGCCATTGCAATAGCTTTATTTTTTACGAACATTCGCTAAAACCAATTTGGTAAATGCTTTTTTTCAATAAAATGCAATGAAGCAGGGTAAATAGCAATATCCGACGTATTTTGTTACTACGATAGACAATACAAGGAAGAATCCTAAATTCCAACCGCCAGCAATCCATGTAATGGTTGAAGATAGGTGATAGATATTTCTTATTTCTTATTGACTTTGTGTAAGCTTTCGAATGGATCTGCACTAATCATGAGACAATGGACTTAACCATTTAAAGGGAACCGATCCTTCATCAGCAAGCATTGGTAATCAAGGAAAATATGACGTTAGAGCCCATCCATACCGAAGTTATACGTGAAATACGGCAACGACCATTATTAGCTAACTCCTTTCTAATTTGAGACCACTTCATTCTATATATTCTTCAAAAGTTGTAATAAAAATCAGGAAAAATACTCGGCAAGTGGTGCTGGCATTACAATATGCAAACTAGTAGGAACTGGAATATTCAGTTCATTGATGATTAATCTTGAGTGGTATTAACTTTCTGCTTGCAAAATATAGAATACCTGCATACAGGAAATGTATGTTCTTGTAACTTTTGGGAACTACATACAAATTACAAACCACGAAGATAATTTAATATCGATTCACTTCGCAGTAGTTCTCGTATTAGGTATATTGTTGAAATCGTCTCTGCTGACTTGTATAAGATGCGTTGTTGGATCTATCCTTCGATCATGCAAAAACAACGCAGGAGGTTTTCAAAAAACCCCAGATGCCATTGGCGAAGTCTTCGGCCCGTTCCCACGAAACCACAGAGAGCCCGCCCCAGCTTGAAGGCATCTGATTTGGAAAAACCGTAGACCCGCCGAAAACAATCAAATCGTAAATCCTGCCACCGACCTTAAAGCAGCTCTTTCGACCCGGTGGAAAAAGAACGACGGAAAGTTGGAAAGGAAGCAGAAGTCGCGAGGTAGAGCTTCCCATAAAAAGCCACGGCGGTGGTGGTGGTTAGCATTGACCAGGGCGATCCCGGTTGGCTGACCCCGATGTTATTGTTTACAAATGCTGTCAGAGCGACCGACTCCCCCTAAGAAAGGCGGGTCTAACTGGAGATTCCTCTTCCTCCGGTTGCCCCTGTGGAAGGCAGAATCCGAAAGGACAGAACAAAAAACCGGACTGCAAAGATTGGGTCTTTGTTTTTATTTCATTCTGGGGAGAACGTTTTCGATAGGAGGGCGAGGCAGGAGAAAAAACGAATTTAGGTGAACGGCGGGGTAGAGCAATTAGGTTTGAACGAAGGGCAGCCACCTTGTCCACGCGAAAAGGATGTGCACTTATACCGCCTCTCAGAACGGAATTCGTGATGGCGGGTGCTAAAGAAAGTAAAGAGATCGTTTCTATCAAACCCGTGAGGTCGTTTTTCGCAGCCGTTCGTGGGAGCTCCGCAGAATTTAAAGTTGGAGAACGGTACCTACCTGGTGTCTGATTTTCTTGTTTTAAAGGAGCCGTTCTCCCAATGAGCGGTGGTTTCTGATAACAGTCTGGGCCAACGACGGGCGGATAAGGGCACTTCCAAATAGATAGTGCACCAAGTAACAACTTATTAACAATTATTATTTTGAAAATACAGTTATAAGTATTCCAAACTAAGAAAACACACCGAGTGTTGTTCATTATGGCAGATGCTCCACTTCACTGCTGCACAATTAGGCTAGAACAAGTGTTTTGGTGCGCTTGTGATATCACTTGTGGACAGCTTCCTCGTTGAAGTGACATCTTAGCCGATGTAGGTGGCTCACAGCTTGTCGCTTTATGGCCTCTCTTACTGTCTCGATCTGGAATTCGTGATGGAGATGTTTATTTCGAAAGTACTATGGTGCATTGACAATATTCCATGGTACACTATTCTGGAATCGTTGGATGATGCCTTGGTATGATTGAACCATACAACCCCACAGCTAGTCTCCATAGGTCCAGACAGGTTTAGCGACCTAGTTATGCAGTTTAAGTTCTTTCTGGATCTACAGCTTCGACCGTCTCCCCATCAGCCAATAAATTTTTCTCAATGTGAGTATCAGTCCATCTTTCTTTTTCTTAACATGGGGCCTTCACCTGAGCCTGTCATCCAGCGTCATACCTATTTAGCTTCGTTAGCATAAGGAATAACTTTGCCCTTGAAATAAACCGGTAGATATTCAATTCTTTCGTTAGTGAAGTTACCGTGTATGGACTTAGTTTCGTTTATTGTGATTCTCCATTTCGCTGTCCATTGTCGTATGCAGGATAGGAACAGTTTTAACATGGCGATGGACTCAATTTTATTATCTCTGACTGCCAGGACCGCCGTATAGTCCGCTAAAGTGGCTGTGGTGTTCATTTCAATTTCTGGGAAATCACAGGAGGGGGCCCACAGGCCAAGTATGCCCACTTGTTGGACACCTGCAGTGATTGGTTGTAGCTATGAGAAGGCAACTTCTTGTTTTATTCTGAAATAACGATTGGTAAGGTCCGAGTATGATTGAAGCAGCTCAGCATATTTGTAATTATTCGGCTGAGTTTTGCACAGCTTGTAACTGAGTCTCTCATGCCAAACTTTGTCAAATACCTGAACGACGTCAATAAAGATAGCAAAGCAGACTTTCTGTTTCTAAAGTACCAGTTCGATTTACGTGACTATTCGATGAACGTGATCAATTTTTGAGTGTTTCTATCGAAAGCCAAACTGATGCCTTGATCTCACTCCCATCCTTACTCTCTTTCTTGATATTCTTAAATTAGCTTTCCAAAGAGTTTTGATAAAACTGGTAGAAGCGAAATCGGTCTGTATGAACTTGGTTCCTCGAGTGGCTTACCTGGTTTAGGAATCATGATGACCTCAGCAATCTTCCACGATTGAGGAAGGCATCGGAGTCTGATAACCGCGTTAGTAATCATGGTAATTTTGGCAAGTGCTTTGCGTAGAAGATGCTTAAGGATCTGCCCAGTAATACGAGCGTAAGTCTTTAGTAGTGATAGTTGGAATATCAATATCTTGATCGAGTTCAATTGTATCCTCTAACAGGGGTTGACCTGACATTGCTGGATTTGGAGTGAATATATTTGCTGGATGGTCTGCAAAAGTGGTTGCTTTATCTTGATTGCTACTTGTCCATCTTTCGTTAGTATTTCTTGTGGGTTCTTATACGAAATTTTACAATGATTCCGGGTATACCCACATGTATGTTCGAAAACAGTTCCTTTAACGTTCAAATAACCAAAAATTGCTCTAAAAAAAAGATTTAGGTATAAATTTGGAAAAGTAGTATTACGAAATTATCTTCTTAGAATCCTAGAATCATTTTAGGGCGAGAAATTAGGCGAGTTTTTTTTAAAACGAGCATGATTTTAAATATTCCAGAACCAGACGCGCATATGGACGTTAGTAAGGTTCCCTGGTGGTTTCCATGAAATTACAATTAATCAGAGAATATCAGAACTGGTATCCTTTTTCTAGAGTAAGAAATATTATTCACTGCTATCCCAAAGGGACAAGCTCTCACAACTACCAGTCAGTGCCACCTCTCATTATAGTTCCGTGTTACTTGTGGGAAATCGGACTGAAAAACATTTTTAATAAATTAACCGTTGAAAATAAGTCGCAGGTAGTTGCAAGAAATTTAAATGAGATTTGGTCGAGAAATGGGAAAACAGGAGAAAATGCGTGGTATTGGTAGGTATTGAACAGATTAATCCTGAATATAATACATGCATTAGTATAACACAACATACTGAAAAAAACATTATGAATAAGTAGGATTGTTTTGGTTTATTATAAAAAATAAACCTTTGTAAATCAAGCACAAAAAAAAAAAAAAAAAAAAAAATGCCAGCCATACAGCATAGATTGTATGAGCGAATTTTCGTAAAATATTGTATCACCTGTATTATGTATGTTCCATTGTTTTTACATTTGAGCGCTTCGAGTGCCAAGAAATGGTTAATTACTAATTTTATGACAAAAAACGTATTCTGAATAATAATCTCCTATTGAAGTAAAGGGTTTGAATTTCTAGCTTTTTTATCGATTTTTTATCAAATTTTAATGAATTTTAAGAACATTCTTTTAAGTACATGAATTTTATATATAATGTTATATTTTACAGTTAATAAATTTTATTTGAGCAATGTTTGGTCAAAAACTATAAATATAACGATTTTTAGCCGTTTTTAGCCATTTTTACTGATTGGTTCAGTACATTTTTTGAAATTTGACCAATTTAAAGTGCTCAAGAAGTGCTGAACAACGAACTCATCCTTTTGTTTGGAAAGCTTGGTTTTTTGGCGCAAGAAAGGAAGTTTTATCTAGATCCTAAGGAGAGTAATATATATATATATATATATATATATATATATATATATATATATATATATATTTGCCTTTTTTAAATATCCAGTGCAATACATCCCCACAACTCCATAGCTCCAGTTTTTAAGATTTCGTGACAACGTAAAATTTCCCAACACCTACTTAATTGTTAGTTCTATATTTGAAAAAGGCAAATTAGCCGAAATATATGAAATATGAATATGAAAATGAAAGATAGATAGATGGAAATCAAATTTGAAAATTGAAAATCGTAAACTCATAACTTTAAATCGATTTTTAACAAAAAAAAAAAAGAAAACTATTAGTAAGTATATATTATACGCTTTCGAATATGTATACATATCCCTGAAGAAGCCCCAGCTCCTGGGGAAAAACGATGGAGTTTCATTTTAAAAAACGATTCAAGGACAGAAGGCCTTTTTTATAAAACTTGTTTCAACAGTATACGCTGCATTTGTCTACAGTATAGTCTTGTACTTATATAATTTCCAATTACACAAAAAATATCTATATATTTATAAGAAATGTTTATAACAATGTTTTTAGTAGGGTACGCGAAACATAAATACCTACGTACAATTCATGATAAATACATCATAGCTAAGATATGTCCATATCGCCATTTAAAAACTGTTCCACTGTCACTTATAACGAACAACTTGTCACAAGAAATCGATTTTGAAATCGGATTTGTAAAGTACGTGCCGTTTGCCGCATTCCTCCTTGCATCATTTGAAAAATCAATGACGACCAAGAACGGCCTCTAATTGGTTGCCTTTTCCAATAAAACATAACCAAGGGAGGAAGCTTTTGAATAAAAGATGTTTCTGTTTCAACCTCGGTAGGTACGTAAAAGTGGAATTTAGGTGAGCTAGTTTGAGTCTGACGTTGAACCCCATTACCATGGAAGGCGTCAGGTACAAACCGCCTGTAGGCTCGATGTGTGCCGCAACCTCACCACGATGATAAGTCGCGTCGTGGGTAATCTCCTGATTTCTCTTTTGCAGGTCGCATTCGTAATGTGACGAAGTCACCATTGTCAGTTGATTGCTTACCATATGAAGTAGCTTCTTCCGCAGGTGTGAAACCCCGGCGACTCATCCAGTTCTGCGGGTCACGCCGACTTTTTACTGTGTTCTTGCCTCTGGGGCTGCTACTTTTGCCGGCATCAATCATGTGTCCCGGGCCCCGAAGCTGTAATTACTAGCTGTCCGATGCGATTCTGTCGGATGAAGAGAGTGATGCGGAGGAAGAAATGCTTTGAAGGTTAGCGACATTTCCTACGCTACTACGCCAGTACGAGTTCTTTTGTGCTTGGAACTTCTTCAATGTGGTTTAGTTGTTCCGAGAATATGTCGTTAATGTGCAAGCCCTTGTCTGTGTAATAAACAAAATAATTAAAACGACTTTTTAACATGGGTACCTATGTTTTTAACTAGCCCTTATGAAGAGCAAACGAATGGATTCGACGGTAGCTCACCACTCCCAGTAACAATGTTCATCATAAGCAATAGTCAAGTTATGTTGGATTTGATTGGGTTGATTGAGCGAAAGATGATTGGTGACGTCCAGAGATGATCGCTGGATGGGGGTGGTTTTGGCCGTAGGCCTTCCAACATATTGTGTTGGAAACCGCAAAACACATCCGGTTGCTGAAATCCGCAAGCAAGTGTTTTCTCATGGGTGATGTCGTACTTTGATAGGGAGACTCTCTGGGACATTAGAGAGTTCCTCAACGATAAGTGAATTGGGATAAGGTGCTTGGGATTTTATCATCTGGGGCGAACCACAGCGGATGGTGACCTGATAAAATCAAGAGGGTCGAATTAGCACTTCATCTTAGAGTGACGCTACTTATCTTCAAGTAACGCTGAACCACCAAGGGGATTTTCCCTCCTATCCCTTGTGTTCAGTTTCCTAGTTCTTTTCTTATTCACGAAAAGGTTTAGCAATGGCAGATTTTGAAAATTAATGAAAAAGAAAATGAATATAATTTTCATTAATCATGAATACCAACAAGAAATGAATATCACTGTTATCGATGTGTAAGGTTGCTTTGCGATAGGGAGGAAGAGATGAGATAGGTTGGTTCAGGATAAAGCGTCTTATGTTTAGGTGAAATAAATTTGTCTCATTGGAGATGAGGCGCCTCATATGCCCGCGCATGCGCAGTAGTGTTTTCCGTTCACGATAAGGCGCCTCATCCCTATCGCTCTATAGCTTTAGGAACTCTCTATTAAGAGGCGATTGAAGGTCCAGGTCAAAAATTCTCCTCCGTTGAACTTTCCTTAAATTTTGGTGATTCACCTATTCAGTTAGTTGCTCTGATTCCCCTCCAAAAAATTAGAGATAACATCCCATCTCCGTTTTCTGACGAATTGAAATTAGCTGGAAGGGACTTTACCCGAGCGTTCATGAAGAGGCACAAGCTATCGTTGAGGACCCCCTGGAAAAACAGTGTTGCACGGACCATGGGATTTAACCGCCGCCAACTAAACGTGTACTTTGATAATCTGGAGGGAGCTTCAAAGAAATATAAATTTGGTCCAGAACAAATCTACAACATGGACGAAACCGGAGTACAAACAGTCCCAAATACAATTCCAAAGCACATAAGTAAGTAGCTCCCACTGGTAAAAAGGAAGTTGTAAATCAGTATCTGCAGATCGGGGCCAAACTGTCACAGTGACATGAGCTATGAACGCCATCGGTCACTATGTACCTCCTTACTTCTATAAACGGAAGCGTGAAAACAGATTGCTTATAAAAGGTGGGCCAAACGGCTGTGACATGAGTGTAACGAACAAGGGGTACATGACTGTTGAAACCTTCGTGAAATGGTTGAATCACTTTAAAAAGTACACAAATCCCTCTCGTGAAAGCCCCGTTCTTCTGATACTTGATAACCATGTCTCTCATGTAAGTTTGATGGCTGTTGATAATGCAAAGTCCAATAACATTCATTTGCTTAGCCTACCACCGCATAGTAGCCATAAAACCCAGCCATTGGACAGATGTTTTTTTCGCCCATTCGCCCATTCTACGATTCTGCTGCAGATGGCTGGATTGTTTCTAAGCCAGGACAAACCATAAGTGTATTTGAAATCGCAGAACTTGTAACAACTGCCTTTGAAAAAGCTGCAACAGTTCAAACAGCAGTTCGAGGTTTTCTAAGCACTGGAATTTATCCTTTTGATAGAAATCAGTTCACGGATGCCCACTTTTTGCCGTCCGAAGTAACAGACCAAGTACCTGAAGAAGAAGACTTAGTAGATGAAGATGAGGATGCTCAGCGGTTGATATGTTTCGATGGAGACAATACTGAACCACATCAAACTTCAACCAAACTCTCCAACTCGCCATGAATCCATCCCTACTCAGAGTGAGATATCTTCCACTCCTACTCAGAGTTAGACAACTTCAGATCCACCCATCGCTGATTTGATACCAGCCACCGCGTCACCTGAAGACATAATTCCAATTCCTACAATTAAAATTAAGAGGAAAAGGTCAGGTCGTGGAATGAAATCGATTTTACTTACCTCAACACCTCACAAAGAACTTTTGGAGAAACAAGAAAAAGAGAAAGAGGAGAAAGAAAAGGAAAAATTGTCTAAGAAAAAGAGGAGAGTAAAAAAGGCATTGTTCCCAACACAGGAGCGCACTAAGTCAGGGCAACGTAAACGGTGTCCATCGCCAACGTGCACCTCCTCTGACAGCGAGTCCTATTCTGTACACAATTCAAGCTCAGACTTAGATGATATAGAAGGACTTTTTTATGATACAGACGATGTTGATGAACCAGGTGAAGACATCCAGGGATCTAACACGTTGCAGGTGGATGATTTTGCTTTGGTAAAAGTTCATGGCAAAACCAAACAGTCCATGAGACTATACGTTTCCAAGATTCTCCAGGTTTGTGATGACGGATTTAACGTATTATTTTACAAAAGAATTGAAAAAACCCAAAGGTACGCAGTTACAGCCGAAGAGGGCTTCCTCACACCAGATGACATTAACATGAGGCTGTCCACTCCAGTAACAAGCACTTCAGGCCGGTTCATAAATACAATTACTTTTCCAGGCTTTCTCACTAATTTAACACTTTATTAAATCTAGTCCTTAAGTGCCTTACTAAGCCTTACTAAGACGTACCTAAACAAATAAGTAAGTAGTGTTCTTTGTGTGATCGTAATTTCTTTGGTTCCTTATGTTGTTCAATGATTTCATATTACAACTTATCATAAAACGGTTGGTTCCTATTGGTTCTCAATGGAGAATGTGATAGCCAAATTTATTGATAAGTCGAGAAAATTACAGTTAATTTGGTTTCTCAGAAACACTTTTTTCGATAAGCTAAGAAATAATTTTCATTAGTTCCTATTTGTGAGACTGATAAGTCTTAGTACCTATGCGCTATACTAAGTCTCTTGAAACATACTTCAACGTGTCGTCAAGCCTCTGAAACTGTGATTTATACCTTGAAAAAGATGTTTTCATTATTAGTTTTAAAATAAAAAAAGTTTGGAGGTGAAAGTTGTTATTTACTGTACACTTTTCTGAAATGTCAACAGAGGCAAAAGTTTCCACTGGAACGATTTGCCCCACATAGAGGAGAAACAACTCAAAAACAATGGTTCCAAAGAGGTTTTTGGGGGAAATGGAAAATTCACCGTTTTATTGATTTATAAATTAATTCCCCTTTTAGCGAATTTTTGAAGAAAATTAAGCTATTGCTCTCGCCTCAAAATTTGTAGAATGTGAATTTTTGAAAAAATTTTATGCAGAAATCCGTTTCAGGCTGTTCTGAATCATATTCTGAAGTTTAACGCATTTTTTTAATGTATGTATGTATATATGTATGTATGTATATATGTATGTATATATGTATGTATGTATGTATGTATGTGTCATTCCAGACGATAACTGTCCGTAGAATTGTGCTAGAAACTTCAAACAAATTTTAAAATGTTAAGGACACAAAATGAAAGTTCAAGTTCGTTGGCCAGCATGATCGGATTACATCTTCGGGTTGAAATTTTCAAAAATGTAGTCAAAAATTTCAAAATAGCCTGTTTTTTGCGATTTGTTGTGCGAAATAATTTTTTCAGCATACTAACATGTGGTATATTCGGAATCAGCGTAAAATTTCCTATAAGAATATGTATCAAGGTTTCAAAAATTTCAAAGTTGAAAAATCAGTCAAAAATCGAAATAATGCTGTTCGTTAGTTGTAAAAATCGGTAATATCTGCATGAAACATTGTCCAAATTCAGATTGTCTTTAAATCTACAAGATTAGTTTAATAATAATAAAGTATGAGTACCTCCTAATTATTTTTAATAATTTGATTCCATATTTGTCTATCAAAATCATAAACTAAAATTTCTCTACACGATCAATAGCGACTGAAATGTCGAAGATTTCTTCAAAAATTCGTTCATGGGGTCATGCTGCATGACTGGACTTTTTTTTACTGATGGTATAGGGGATATTGATCTGCAATGCAAGCTAGTTTTTGGATTGCTAGGACGTTCTGAAGAACCAGAGGAAAATCAAATGCTGAAACTGGAACCTTTTGCCCCCACCTACCCTACTCATTGTTTTTCCCTTCACTCTGATTATGAAAGTCGGTGCGGTCCTTATGATAATAATTTGCTATTCCCCTGCACAGAATACATGTACGAGTAGTATTGTTGCGCACAACTTCCTTCACGCGAGTGCAAGTGCATACGCACTCATTCTCTCACTCAGCCCCTCTCGAAATCCGCAGCTCCAGCAGCGAAGCTCTTGAAGGAAGTGAAGGGATGCCTGCAGCCATTCAAACGACTCACATTTTCTTAACCTAAAGAAATGTCCTTTTTTTAATGGCGTATCATAAAAGACCGTATGTAGGAGAGGGCGCAAGTGGAAGCAAGAGGGTGCAAGTGTTTGGCGGAGCGCTCGCGATTAATTGGGAGGGCGCCACGTGCGGGACAAAGAGGCCACTAGAGTTATTGTGCACTGGCTCTGCGCCGACCAATCAATTATTCTCTCGCACTTCTTCGTCTCCTTGTTAGTTTTGGAGTTTTTTGTGTTCCTTTCAACCTCCCCTCCTCCTTGCATCTTACCCAACCTGCCGTGTCCTGTGTGCTCGAGGATGAACAAACGATAGCAAACTTAGGTGGGATATACTATAGCCTGAATCAATGAACCATAGCTGTAATAAATTAAAGGTTAATACCAAGTACGATTTCACCGTCACGTTCCAATCAAATCATTTTTATTAATTTGCAGTCACACTGAGTGCATTCGATGGCCAATATGATTTTTTGTTTTTTGCCAATATCCAATCTTTTATTCATACCGAATTCATGAGGATTTTTTTTTCTTTTGAGCGATTCTCAGATTTTGGATGGGATAGGGGGGGTCGAAAATGTTTGTTTCTTGTGGTATATGACACTTTTTTTGGTCACCTAGTCATCCAGTAGCGTGAGGGCAGCTCCATCTTCCAAACCAATTGACCTCGCTTCTCGACGCGCTCCTCGTAGCCTGAGTGAAACAGCTCGTATGGTGGAGAATTGAAGCTTCATGCTCACCCAGCCAAGAACTTGGGAGTATGCCTCTTCCATTTATCGGCCAGGGTGTGGGCGATTTTCTTTACGAATACTCCGTATACTTTATGCAGGACTCCATCACAGGAGCATATGAGAGGCGAGAATGACCAATGTTGGTCATTCTAATGATGGCCAATATTGTTGTTATAGTTAAGTATATTAATAACGAGCTGATTATAATTTCGATCGTATATTAGTGCCCCAGAGAGTTTCCCTATCAACTTCCAACTTCCTTGAATAAACAGGAGATAATTCAGATATAAACTTCAAATAACTCTCAGCTGATCAGCTCACTCAGTTAGGGGATATTAATGTTGCCTATGTTAAAATCTAAGTTATAAGTCAACTGTGTGCCAATAAGTTCTCACTATAAGTACTCATGGTACTTTCTACACGAGCTAAATCACTGACCAAGAAGTTGTGGAAACCCATCTCAATAAAGAAAACCGAAATTAGTGAAGAACGTTGTATATTTCCACCCAATTAGGAGCAACAACGTTAAATCGATTTCGTCGGTTAGGTCATCATCAGCAATCAACAATAACATAAAAATGAATTACTATCGTGTTCTGCAAAACAGAACTGAATAGTTACTGACCTTTCTTTACCGCCAACAGAGCTACTGTTCTTCGCAATACAATGCATAGGTATCCTTTATCCAAAAACATTTTTCCATTTACCTTTTTTTTTTAAGAACCGCGAGCTGAGTGAGCTAAATTCCCTCCCGTTCACCCTTATAAGTCGAAATTTGACAGGGAAACTCTCTGGGATGATGAAATATTAGGCTCTTTTTTGATCAGCTGAGTGACCTAAATTATCTCTTGTTCTTCTTAGGAAGTTGAAATGAGAAACGATTATTTAATGAGACCCGCATTTCTTTAGCGACCAAACGAAAGCTCCTCGACAGGTACGACGAAAATCATAAATGATCTCCTCCTACACCGTAAAAAATATTCATGATTTATTATGTTTTTCCTTGATTGAAGAGGAGGACACTGTATACCTAACGGTCAATCTAGGTAAGTTACAGTGAACACCTGGGGTTCGCAAAGGTTTCACTTCATTTGTTTTTAATGATTCACGCTTACAACCAAATCGTTGCTACGGAAGTATTTTTGCTATTTTCCAAAATCTTTCGCCAGTCGTTGGAAAGATCTCCCTTTATGCTAAAATTGTACGCTGCCTAAACCGATCCGAAAATAAAAGCAGCTGAGCTACACGCCAAGTTGAACTGAACTGAAAAAATCCTCGAGGTATACCTAACAGGTAGCGTGATTTGGTAGTAACCAGACTGGCTTACTGAGAAGGCGAATGTGGTTACCAAAACATGAAAATGTCTCCCGGAGTGGCGGAAATTGTTTCTCTATTATCTCTAGGATTCATTTTACTTGAATGAAAGATAAACTTTCTTTCGTTTATTGGGTTTGTGCCTTAAGTACAAGGACTAGCGCTGCGTAATAATTGGGTAATTCGGTAGTTCCGTTAGAGTGTGATTATTCAAAAGGTGACGGCCTCCCTGACTACCTGAAATAAGGAACTTGGCATTTCACAGAAACATGTCGGAAAAACAGCCAGACCATTTGGCCATGTAATTTACATTCGTTTTTGTTCATAGACAAATAAAACTTGTATGTTCTAAGAAGCGTTGAAGGTTGGTACCTACTTACTTCTGCTCTGAAAACTTAGTAATACTAATAACTAAGGAATATTTCCCAAAAGCTCAAAAAATGTAGTATCCCTCACGAACGCTTATCTACGGGTCATTTTTACCGGGTACCTATCTTGTAATTTTTATCCAGCAGTTCCCAAAAGGCTTCAATTAAAATTTCAGCAATCAAGTTTCAAGGTGCACCTAATTTTTATTAATTTTTTAACACAGAATGTGTTTTAGCCATGGACTAACTAGCCGAAAATGGAACGCGGGATGGTAACGAAATGTGTGACGGATGATTTTCACGTACAACCGAGTCGTTGCTAGGGATATGGTACTTCGTCGTTTTTCATTCCACAAAATTCGTTGACCATTCGTTCGAAAGCTCTCGATTTATCCAACAATATTATGTTAACTACTGCGAAGTGCGTGTCCAACAAACTGAGTTATGAGCATGGTTATATAAATAATTGTTTACACACAGGTGATCATTCTCAATAATTGATATTGTGAACATGATTGCAACCGCTTGTTAATTTCTGATGATTTCATTGAGCTTGTGTTTCGATGATTTGATTCATAGCAGGTGATCTGAGTATTACGAAAACGGTTTGATTTGTGAAGCGGAGGTTAAATAATTTGAATAGGTAATTTCTATACTTTACACTCTAGGAAGCTGTAATTTCGTTTGTAGCCTCTTTAGGACATTTACTTGACGATGCTCAGGGTCCGGATCAGATGTGTGGCTCTTAAAGCTAATTTCTATGCTTTACACTCTAGGAAGCTGTAATTTCGTATGTAGCCTCTTTAGGACATTTACTTGACGATGCTCAGGGTCCGGATCAGATGTGTGGCTCTTAAAGCTAATTTCTATGCTTTACACTCTAGGAAGCGGTAATTTCGTATGTAGCCTCTTTAGGACATTTACTTGACGATGTCCAGGGTCCGGATCAGATGAGTGGCTTTTAAAGCTAATTTCTATACTTTACACTCTAGGAAGCTGTAATTTCGTATTAGGACACTTCTTTAGGACATTTACTTGATAAATCGCTCTTGATTTATCACGAATTTATTTCGTATTTTTTTTCGTAGTTTCATACTGTAACTATATAAATTGATGTTATAAATGAATAGTAAACAATGACGCTTGTTTGGTTGTCACTTGGTTGCGCGACAACGCAAACACATTCTGTGTTTCAATAATTTCGTCCGAAGTATGTAAATAGAGGTAGGTAACCGGGGGTCCAGGGGGCTTGCCCCCTGGCGAGGCGCGGAGCGCCGAGTTTTTTTTAGAATTTAAGCCGCGTCTCAATCGGAAGGTTCATTAGCGGCAATCAAAAAGGTGGGTGTCAAAAGGACACTGCAACGGGCACGATTCTAAGGGGAGCCATGCTGACCGTCACTGAACGGATTGCCAACACGGACTCCAACTGGTAGATCGGAGGGGCATAAATAATAATAATAACCCGCAAAACGAGGTATCGCCGAACTCTGCCTCAAGGGATACAGCGATGACCGCTTTGTAACCCCTTCAGCGGATAAAAATACCCCGTAATGAAAAAACTAAACTACGACTAGATGATCCATACAAATACACAAATATTATCGACAAACACATGATAACAAACACTATACATCCTAGTTAAGCAAAGGTATGACTAGATGTACACAAATAAATAAATATATCACAGATCAGAATATCACAGTTCGTTGTAAAGCTCAGTGGCTTTCAGGTACACCACCAGGACTGGACCTTGTCTGTTCCTGACAGAACATCCACCCACTAAGGGGGCGAGTGCTGGACCCTGAGGTCCATGAGGGCTGGGCAACCCTCCAAAAAGTGGCGGATAGACAAATCACCCCCACGTCTCCCACACACAACATCACGAGCTACTGGATCTAGTATGTGTCTGGGAGTAAGACGGGTATGGCCAGTGGCTACCCGATTGACCACTGTTCGGTCCCTCCTTGGAAGGTGGGTTACGAAAGGATCTACCGGGCAAAGGTCCTGAAGGACTCCACGCATACCAGTGACCTCACCCTGCCATTGCTCGAGCCAGTGGCTTTATGCTGCATGCTGAGGATTTGATCCTCAATGCGCATAGGCAACATTTCGATGGAGTCATCACCAATGGCTCTCCTTGCTAGGGCATCAGCACACTCATTGCCGTAAATACCTACATGGCTTGGCAGCCACATAAAAGTTATATTTGAGCCTAATGTTGTGGCTCGGTGTAATGAAACACGCAGACTTTTTTGCACCTAATTAATTTGTCAACTAAGCGTCCCCTCAATATAACCAACTCAATATAACCTTAGTTACGTTAAAACTATTCCCGACCAATATTGCTGCAGTTAATAGAGAGTTCCTAGTAGATCCGTAAAACACAATACGTCGTGCGGTATTGACAATCCGGTGCCGTAACTCTGACGCAATGAGTTGCGGTGACGCATCCTTCCGTACAGATACGTTACCGGATCATAATCCGGAAAAAACGTAATCGTCTTAACTAACCTTCTCCACAGATAACCTCCGATACGTTTTATCGCGATTGTTTTGTTTTCAGGTGACACAAGACTTGCTTCTCCGTGCAGCACACATCGAGGGATCCCCCACTCTTCTTTTCTGCCATCGAATACTCTCGATACTATCGATCCAGCCTCCCAACACATCGATTTGATTTTGAAATAAAACGACCTTCTGAGCGCCAAAATTGAAAAAGTTCCAGTCAGGCAGCATGATTGTATGAACGAATTTTCTCAAATTACCTATTGTATTGTGATATGTTAAATTGTATCGGAATTTGAGTACAAAGAGATTGTTAAAACCAGCAACAAACTGAATAAAATTCGGCGATTCAAAAAATATTTTTTGCAGTTTCTATAGATTTTTCAGCAAATATTAATTAAATTTAAGTACGTTTTCAGCATAATTTTGTGCAATCATTTTTTTATGTCCTAGATGATCGTTGGCAATTTTGTTTTGACTAAAACTCTGCTAACATTTTTAGAAAATAAAAGTTGTTGTAGGCATGTGGATCAGAATGATGTGTATTGTATGGTGGTCTGGATGCTCGCCAGCTCGCATCTCAAGAAGACATAACATCAAGTAGTCAATCCCTTAGTAAAAATGCAGATTAGTTGGGCATGTAGATCAGAATGATGTGTATAGTTTGGTGGTCTGGATGCTCGCAAGCTCGCATCTCAAGAAGACATAACATCAAGTAGTCAATCCCTTAGTAAAAATGCAGATTAGTTGGGCATGTAGATCAGAATGATGTGTATAGTTTGGTGGTCTGGATGCTCGCAAGCTCGCATCTCAAGAAGACATAACATCAAGTAGTCAATCCCTTAGTAAAAATGCAGATTAGTTGGGCATGTAGATCAGAATGATGTGTATTGTTTGGTGGTCTGGATGCTCGCAAGCTCGCATCTCAGGAAGACATAACATCAAGTAGTCAATCCCTTAGTAAAAATGCAGATTAGTTGGGCATGTAGATCAGAATGATGTGTATAGTTTGGTGGTCTGGATGCTCGCAAGCTCGCATCTCAAAAACACATAACATCAAGTAGTCAATCACTTAGTAAAAATGCAGATTAGTTGGGCATGTAGATCAGAATTATGTGTATAGTTTGGTGATCTGGATGCTCACAAGCTCGCATCTCAAACTACATAACATCAAGTAGTCAATCCCTTAGTGAATATTCAAATCAGTTGTACATGCAGGTCAGAATGACGTTTTAGAAGTACATTTCGGGAGTTTTACGAGCAAAAAAAAAATACACCAGCTAGTCAGAATTGAACCCACGACGTTAGTCTCACGAGACCGTGTCCACATCCATTGAGCTACACTTCAGCTATCGTATATGGAGACAATCACAATACTTCACTATTCAGCAGGAGGGAGATAAAAGTGGGAGACTAGCGCCGCTGCGCTGCGGAGGAGGGAACCGATTCTATCCCCTCCCTTTTCAGAACTTCTGACTGCATCGATGTGTTGGGAGGCTGGATCGATAGTATCGAGAGTATTCGATGGCAGAAAAGAAGAGTGGGGGATCCCTCGATGTGTGCTGCACGGAGAAGCAAGTGTGACACAAGCGTTCCCGCTCCCGCTGTTCTCCTCTCAGTTGGTTTTAGTCTCCTGTGGTTTTTATTCACCTGATTTGTTCACCTGTTTTATTCACCTGTTTGGTGTTTTTTTTTTTTTGCTCACTTATAAAGTTAATCATTTGGCATTACACCAGTAGTTTAACGGGGGTTTCTCTCTCATGTTCTGGTTACAGAAATTTGTTTTTTATTAATTAATTAATTATTTTTATATTAAGAGGTTTGATGAAATCTGCAGTTCCCAAAAGCTCTGTCAATCATTCTTTGTTATTTTACTAAATATTTTTGGAGATGCGTTCTGATTGGTACCTACCTCTTTTTCAGTCAAAGTAATTTTATACGTCTATTGATTTTTTAACAAGATTTCAAACAACATTTCTTATCTACATTATGTAAAAATATACTTACAAAATCGATTGCTATTGAGTATGAATAGTAGGGTGTTTAAAAATCTTCTGAAAGGTTTTCTGCTCTTTTTATGCTATTGCACTCAGATGGAGGACTCAGAATGAAGTACTAAAATTCAACCCTTGATTTTTTTATAGTGGAAATAGAGCTTTTATGAACATGTCCTACACTATTATGTGGTCTGTCGTACAAAAAATAAGAAGGTAACCCTGGAAAATAAGTAGGTAACTATGAATCAACATAGTCAGCTTATCCTTCTTGCTCATTTCCTCAGACGTACATAAGAACGGGGAAACACAAAGGTACCATTGAATACAGATAACAAAAAATGATGGAGAAAATTTTAATCAAGATAAATAGTCTAATAATGTAGGAGGACTTAAATTTAATAGGTCACTCGTTTGACTGCCATAAAACAGGTACGACAGTTGGTGAGAAGCACTACTACCTACTCCTGGTACATCCTCCCCCCACATCCTGTAACAGGAGCTTTTGGTTTTTTGAGAAGTCAAATTTGTTGTAGAGCCTTCCCGAGTCCCCACTCCACTGCAATCCTCACTCTTGACATAGCCCTGTTGAACGCAATTTGGTACGGCGCCTGAGTATTGGAGGGGTACAGTGGTATCAAAATTTGAGAGGTCGGGTAAGCGGGGTCTCCATACATGACGAAGGTACGACCAGGTGTGAAACATAGCCTGCGGACCGTATAGCTCACGGAGTTGGCGAGGTGGACTCCTCGAAGTACGCTGTTCAAGAAACCCCTCAAAAGCCGCGAGTAGATCATCAGCAGACAACAAGCCGTTCACGTATAACTCCGCGAAATCTTCGATATCGTTCATGGTTGGTTCTTATAAGAACCTTTGAAATAGAAAATAAAGAGAACTGGTTTAAAATTAAACGAAAAAAAGCATGAGAAATAGGGAGAAGTGTGAGCGCGAGGATTTCAAAATGGCGATGTAGAAAGCAGCAAAAAGGGATGTAGCGTTACAACTAGATCCGTGAAAGAGTTGACGTGACTTTAAGGTGCGGTGCATTTTGCTCAGCTGTGGTTAGCTTTTCAATTGCTGGCCCTAACCATCCTCGTTACCGCACGCCGTATTGAGACCGACGGATCTACTAGGAACTCTCTAATAAGATAAGGTGTTTTGAATATCAATTTTTGAACATCTATCTTAACGAATAAAACTGCTCGGCTCAACCCACCAATATCGATTTGGTATCGTTGAATTTGTTAACGAAAGTTCTCTACGCGTGAACCCACCCCATCCTCTTTTGACGTGAAAATTTCGACGTATGGCAGGTTTTTCCATAATCATAAGTTGTATAATACCCGGGCGACGTCGTCAGGGAAAGCCGGGTTCTCGATGAAGGAATAAGTCAGGAGGATTCTTACACAGCCGCCTATGTGTTAAAACGGACGGTAGACCCGCGGTTTTACAGTCAGATCATTTCATAACGATTAACGTTTGTTTCGCCAAAATTTCCGTCAATCGAAACTTTGCAGCTCATTAATGCATCAAAAGTTTTTTCTAGCTTCTTTATTTATATCGTTTTGTGACGCTCGCAACCACCATAGTCACGTGATATAATTTCGATGGTGCAATTTCGATCGTGATGTGACGCTCAAAAACCCCACCGTGACGTGACGCTCGTAACGTGACGAAAACAAATGGAAACGTCCTGTTAATCATTATTAAATGATAATAACCAGGGACCCTAAGAATGCCGATGTACAATTTCAGCTCAATGGGTCCAGTAGTTTTTATGTGATTGTGTAACACACGCGTAAACCATTAGATTCTTTTATTATAGTACAGATAGTATGCTTTCCAAAAATATGGAATGACACGTACAGTAAATTATACATACCTCAAAAGAATTTAGGGATCAATTTTCCTTGAGGACGCCAAAGACCCCAGATTAATCGGACAAAGTTCACATTGTATCTCATGATCAGGTACCTAATGGATATGGGATGCACCCATTTCAAACACAGAGAAAGACCAGCGATATCAAGCTCCAACTTGAGCCAAAACAGAATGAAATCTGAGCATTTTCCTCGAATGCATCACTTCCCTCCCTCCCTAATTTTTTTCAACAATTTTTGAGATATCGAAGTGAAACTTGAAGAGCGTTTATGGGTGCCTGATGCTAAGTTTTAAATCGATGAAAATCATTTGAAAAATCCAAAAATTTGTTGGACTACCTAAGGGGAAAGGGCGTTTATGGATAAGTACTTAGAAAACAATTTTTCCATTTTTTGCCGAGTGACGCTTCATTTCAAAGCTTTTTAGTACTGAACACGATGCCGAAGCCAGAATCGTGATATCTCATTCCGTTGCGCATACTTGTATGTAGTGGGGATTCGGCCCAAGGAGAAGGAAATAATTACAAAATCTTTGTAATCATTATATTGATTCAATTGTATTGATTGATCGTGTGGATTCGGTCACCATTCTGTGACCATAATCAGATAAGTTAACAGCTTTGCCCTCAAATAGGACAGTGTCAAAAACAGGAGGTTTTATTAACCTCATAAAATTGCTAGAGCCAACAAGCCAGCTAGAGCTCAAAATAATTTCATTTGGGGAAATAGTATTGAGAAACAATATTTTGGCTAGCAATTTTAATGGGCCAAAAATAAGATGCATAAGACAGAATTGTTGAAACAAAAAGGAAAAAATATACAGAAAACTAATGTTTAACATTTTGCATCCATTACCAATGATACCTACCTGAGTAAATAAACAAAATATTTCATGAATTCTCGAATCCCCCTTCCCCCACTGGTGATGGATGCCAAATGTTAAACATTAGTTTTTTATATATTTTTTCCCCTTCCGTGACCGAAACGTAAATACTAATGATTACAAAGATTTTGTAATTACCTATTTCCTTCTCCTTGGGCTGAATCCTGACTATATACAACTATGAACAACACCACGGCCGACAAAACCTCTATCATACATTCCGTTCTTGGATTAGAGCTGATAACCATGAAGTAGCGCGATTCATTCTGTTTTGGCTCTAGTCGGAGCTTGATATCGTTGGTCATTCTCAGTGTTTGAGATAAAACAAAAAGAACAGGGTGCATCCCATCTTCATTAGGTACCTAATCATGAGATATAATGTGTACTTGGTTCCATTGATCTGAGGTCTTTGGCGTCTACAAGGAAAACTGATCCCTTAATTCTTTTGAGGTGTGTGGTATGTCTGGCTGCCTGAGTACCACGAACATGAAATGTTCCATTCATGCAGAATGATCTTATGAGCGAATTTTCGTAAATTATCGTATTGTATCATGTTGAATTGTTTTGAAATTTGAGCTTTTTCAGTGCAAGTAAATAATTGTTAACTATTATGTTTATGGCAAAAAAACGTACCTATTCTAAATAATTATTTCCTATTCAAATTAAGGTTTTGAATTTTCAGCTCTTTTTGCAGTTTTTATCGATCTTTTAGCAAATTATAAAGAATTTAAAGTACTTTTTTCAGCATAATTTTGTAAATACATTTTTGAATGTTCTATTTTATAGTTAAATGAACTCTATTTGAGCAATATTCTTCCAAAAAATACAAATTTGACGTTTTCGGCCATTTTTAGTGATTTTTTCAGTACATTTTTTGAAATTTGACCAATTTAATGTGCTCAATATGTGTTGGCCATCGTACTCATCCTTTCGTTAGGAAAGATTGATTTTTTGGCGCAAGAACGGAATTTTGATCTCAATCCTAAGGAGAGTTATCGTCTGGAAGGACACATATATAAATAAATAAATAGGTACATATATATTATATCAAGGTGTCAAGGTTCTCGAGGGTTGGTCGATAAATCAGGTTATTTCCTTACGCCGACGTTTCGTCCAATTTATTATACGTCTTCAGGGCTGAGGGATGTTATTGCCCCATTTCATTCTATATTGTAGACCATGTTGTAGCATTGAGTTAGTCAATAAGCAATGTGTGACAAAACTATACCTAACTCAATGCTACAACATGATCTACAATCTCGAATGAAATGGGGCAATAACATCCCTCAGCCCTGAAGATGTCTTATAAATTGGACGAAACGTCGGCGTTAGGAAAAAACCTGATTACTGACCAACCCTTAAGAACCTTAACACTTTGTTATAAGAAGAAGTGGTCGAGAACTCAACATATTGTTATATATATATATATATATATATATATATATATATATATATATATATATATATATATTATAACCGAATGAAATGGCTCTACTTATGGTTAATAACCATAGATCATCAGTAGTTATGAAAAAAGAAGATATGCCAGTATACCGCCATGCCTCGTCGCATGATACTACATTTGATGACTGCTATGGTAAAAAAGTATTGAAGAAAATGAGACCCATAGAAAATAAATTAATGCTGCTTCAGTCAGAGAGAGCTCACTCGAATGTTTTGGGCGCGTCTGATCCTCCAGGGTTGAACACCAGACGTTAACTGGGCAACCACGCTTCTCCGTGGCAAGATTTTCTCACCAATTTTCAAAAATCAAATTTTATTTTCTCGTAGTTTAAAAAAGGCATAAGCCGAAATATAAAAATTAGTTTCATGTTTTCAATTATTATTAGCATGAATATGCTTTAGCCGTGACCTAACTACCGAAAAATGTCCCACGAGAGTGCAACGAAAGTAGCGCCAATAATTGTGATGATTTCCGCTTACAACCGAGTCGTTGCTAGGGATATGATACTTCGTCGTTTTTCATCCCACAAAATTAGTTGACCATTCGTTCGAAAGCTCTCGATTTATCCAACCATACTATATTAACTACTGCGAAGTGCGTGGCCAACAAGCTGAGTTATGAGCATGGTTATATGAATAATTGTTTACACACAGGTGATCATTCCCAATTATTGATATTGTGAACATGATTGCAACCGCTTGTTAATTTCTGATGATTTCATTGATTTGCAGGTGATCCGAATATTGCGAGAACGGTTAGATTTGTGAAGCGGTGGTTAAATTATTATAATAGGTAATTTCTATACTTTACACTATAGGAAGCTGTAATTTCGTATGTAGCCTCTTTAGCCTCTTTCTATAATAAAGTGAATGTTTACTCGCGAGTTTCTATTAGGAGATCATCATCTCACAAGAGCTCAATTTCTATAATAAAGTGAGAGCGAGGAGCTAAAACATTTTTTTTGTTTTGAATGATAAACAGAGTTCAGAGCCCGATGGGGGGTCGGGTCCAGAGAATCGACGAGGAGTGAGTCGTGTACGGCTAAAGCATATTCATGTTTTTTAATTTTAGTCGTCAGGCTCAAAGGAACTGTGGCTTTTTTCAGGAATTTTGATTTTTAAAATTTCCGAGCCATTGCAATAGTTGTTTTTCTACGATTCTACGAAAATTCTCTAAAAATTGATGCGGGGTAGACATGGGACTCACCTTCAGGACGTGGAGCAGAGGGTTGGAATTGCGTCAGGGTGAGGGAAGCTCTCGATCAGGAGACCGTCTGAGTAATGAAGGGGTCGGGGGCGGGAGTGGGCCTGCGCGGGCCGGGCGCCGCCCCCGAGCCGCCCCCGCGCATGGCTGCTCTCCCATCATTATCTCGGCGACCCCCCCTCGCCCTCCCACCCACTGGATATCTCATCACCGCAGGCATCGTCGTTTCTTTTATGGGTTTTCTCCTTTTCCTGTCCTTTCCTTCTTTTGCCATCTCCCTGGATTTTCTATTATTTCTAGAACCAACTCGGAGTTACATGCAAAAAGTCGCAGTCCTGCAGCCTGCTCTTATACAAGCAAAGTTTTTATAACTTCGCTTCCTCACTCCTGAAGGTTCTTGCGAACAGCTGCAAAATTGTTCAGTTCACCAAAATCAGCAATTTCCAATTGCTTTTAGCGAATTTTTGAAGAAAATTAAGCTATTGCTCTCGCCTCAAAATTTGTAGAATGTGAATTTTTGAAAAACTTGTATGCAGAAATCCGTTTCAGGCTATTCTGAATCACATTCTGAAGTTTAAAGCATTTTTTTATGTATGTATGTATGTATGTATGTATATGTATATATATGTATGTATATATGTATATATGTATGTATGTGTCATTCCAGACGATAACTGTCCGTAGAATTGTGCTAGAAACTTCAAACAAATTTTAAAATGTTAAGGACACAAAACGAAAGTTCAAGTTCGTTGGCCAGCATGATCGGATTACATCTTCGGGTTGAAATTTTCAAAAATGTAGTCAAAAATTTCAAAATAGCCTGTTTTTTGCGATTTGTTGTGCGAAATAATTTTTTCAGCATACTAACATGTAGTATATTCGGAATCAGCGTAAAATCCTATAAGAGTATGTATCAAGTTTTCAATAATTTCAAAGTTGAAAAATCAGTCAAAAATCGAAATAATGCCGTTCGCTAGTAGTAAAACGCTGCAAATTATTTCACAAAGGTTTATTATTTTTTCAATTGAGTATGATCGTAGTTTTAGTTGGCTTGCGTACGTCATAAGGCCCGTCCAGACTCCTCGGCGTGTCCCATTTCGAGTTGCCACAACCTATACTTTTATAATTATATACGCATGTTTATATTTCTCGATTTGAGCTCCTATCTATTCAAATAGTTATTGCCTTAATAATATCATTATCTAACCACGTACGAAAAGTCGAGAGGATATGTTATTAAATATGCGTAGGAAAAGCATTGGTATTAACACACAAATATGACCTAGAAAAAAACATATATTCATGCCTCGAAGGAACGCCGTACCCACCACAAGGTGCCGCGGCGCCTCCTCTCACTCCACCCCCCGCTCACCCTCCCTCACCACCCACCGTGACCCCCTGCCAAGCGTGCCAGGCGTGCGTAAGTCTAACAAAGCCTTGAAATGACACTTTTTCGCCCGTTTTTGACCCATAGCATCTATGCGAGTAAAGCGATCGGGATGGTTAAACGTTAGGACCAACTAGACCCCAAATGGAGTCTATGTGCGAAAGGACGGGTTTTTTAAGTCAATTCTTAGGCCTTTTATGGCCCGGACGGCGAACGGCGGACGGCGAACGGCGGACGGAGGACGGACATTTCAAATTTGGATTCTACGCACCTTGAAACGTAAAGTGACAAAGATTGAGGGGGTGTTATAAAAATTTTTTGCTATACGATCACATAGGCTTATTATTGGAAATAATAAACCAAAATCGGTAATATTTGCATGAAACATTGTCCAAATTCAGATTGAACTACTCTTATGGAAGTATCCCTGTATAACCAATCCTAGAACCATGCTGTTTAAAACGTAGGTAGTAGGTGCTTGTTAAAAAAAAAAAAAAATAAAAATGTAATCACAACTGATGAGTTTACTTTGTGAAATATTCCGTCCTCCGATTCTCTCGGTCGCTCTCTTTAATGTTTTACGCTCAACTGTTTTAGGACTTGATGTAGCTTTAATACTGACTGTGGCTTAGAAAATATCAGCCATGAAATTATGAAGAAGTTCTATTTATGTACGTACGTACGTGGGGCACATAGGGTTATATATATTGTTATTGCTCAAAAATTTCCCACTTCTATGTATATTTTGAAAGATTTAGAGCATTTAGTTGTAACACATCATTGCAGATAAATTTTCAGTGCAGACCAGATACCAGTTGAGTCAAAGTAGAAACTGTGTTTCCCATTCTTGATTCTTCTAACTGCCACATCTAAGGATAGTTCTGCTTTCAGGAATCCTCTGGGTTAATCGCCTCTACCCTTCGAAGGGATAACTCCTCCATTTCATTCACCTACTTGTTATATGGTAGCAGAGCGTGGTTTCGAACACTCCCCTCTCCCCCCCACCACCAAGCTCCTCTATTGGTTTATTATTTCCAATAATAAGCCTATGTGATCGTGTAGCAAAAAATTTTTATAACCCCCCCTCAAACTTTGTCACTTTACGTTTCAAGGTACGTAGAATCCAAATTTGAAATGTCCGTCCGCCGTTCGCCGTCCGCCGTCCGGGCCATAAAAGGCCTAAGAATTGACTTAAAAAACCCGTTCTTTCGCACATAGACTCCATTTGGGGTCTAGTTGGTCCTAACGTTTAACCATCCCGATCGCTTTACTCGCATAGATGCTATGGGCCAAAAACGGGCAAAAAGTGTCTTTTTCGACGAGCTCACGCCTGGCTCGCTTGGCAGGGGGTCACGGTGGGTGGAGAGGGGGGGTGGGTGAGCGCGGGGGTGGAGTGAGAGGAGTAATATCCTTTGAAAGTAGGAGTCCCCACCTAATTTTTGTATTAATAAGTGCATATATTTAAAATAATATAACTGTTCGAACTTACTTATCATTTCCAACCTGGCCATACATATTCACGCATTTTCACTCCAATTCCATCTAGTAATTTCCCATTTTTTCCGCACTACACATCACAAAAACCTCACTGCTACGTATTTTTCGCCTCTTGGTTCCATAGCTTCATCATTTTCTATTTACAATAAAAACAAAAGATTGCGTCTTATCTCTTATCACCGTGGAGTAGGTTTACCACATTTTAGATACCTTCCTTCTGCTGCACCATGGATGCCATGAAGTGGATGAATCCATAATCACATCCATGTATAGCATCCATGTATTTCATTTCACTATGGGTTTCTAGGCATTTACCGATTGCTTTATTTTTGTAGTAATTTATTATATTGTCAAATATTGTAAGGTACTTTTTTTATAACTGCACAAGACCTTCACGCCACTTCGTCATCGGATTCCACCGCCAGCCTCTGATCAACCCTGAGAGCTTTCTGAAAGAGCAGTTGTGGCAGACATCTTGCATTATTCATTGTTCTGTTCTGTTCCTGGAAAAGTGCCCATGCTTCCACGAAAATTAGTCCTCCAAGTTTATCACTTCAAAAAACGGTCCTATTTTACTCAGTTTTCTGTGCAGTGTCCTTCAAAACCACAGAAACTGGTGTGCCATTGCATTTTTTGGCTTCATCCTTATATCTTGGCCGGAACACCTCTGTGAGGTTAGCAGATATTTCTCCTACCAACTACCTACTGGTGGTGGATATCTATTGCAATATACATCACTGGAGTTACCACTAGACCACTGGAGTTACCATTAGACCACTGGAGTTGTCTTGGAGCTGGACCTCTGGGAAACCACCACATGGACTACCATCTTCATCATACAGCTAAGAATATTGTAGTCATAAATATGCATATCAAAATGGTCTAGTCTTTATAGTAACTTCTTCTAGTCATCAGAGTAACTCCTTCTAGCCAGCATATCTTTATTAACTTTAGTGGCCACTTAGGGACAGACAATAGCAATAGTTTAAGTACCTACCTACCACCCACCTGAACCACTTAGGCACTGATTCCCCTTCTATCTTTGTTATATTTATTGAATAAATTGTCTATTAGTTGATGTTTCATCAATTCAAACTTGTGTTTCATCTGAGCACCCACAACCACATACATTATCTATCTTTTTCCTCATACTGAGGTGGTCCTTCGAGTTATTATTTATCATACTGATCTCATCTTAACAAGTAGGGTCGGACCAAAACAGTACAATACATATATTGTGCTTTACAATAACATTAGAAAATACATAATTATAAATACCAATGCCCCTCCCCACTTGAGGAAAAACGTGCTTTGGGGAGGAGTTGGCTTTTTCATATGAACAAAATAATATACTTCTGTTTGCACTTATTTGCACATCCTATCGTGATAAAAAAATGCATGAATATCATAGATAGCTCCTAAAATATTTTTTGATTTGAGATACACACATTTTTTCTATTACACAACAGTTTATCAATAAAGTTATAGATAGTTTTTATATGTACATATTATTATTATTCCCTAATGTTCATCAAATCACTTCTTTGCGTCTTTTCTAAATCTATTTATATCCTGAAGCGCTCTAATTTCGAATTGCAACTGATTACATTTATAAGTTTGCGCCTTTAAAATCATAGCACATTGTCCTAGCATTGTTTTGCGAAATGGAATCTCAACGAGGTATTTTTGTTGGGTTCTTGCAAAGCCCTTATCTACAAATTTCATGCTGTCAATATTGATATCTTTATGCACCTTTATAATAATTATTTCATTTTTTAGCTTTTTAATTGTCAATACACCGAATTCCACAAACAATTTATCGGTTGGATATTGTACTTTTTTTTCATGATTATTTTCATTAATACTTGTTGTGTTATGAAAACTGCGTTCAATAGAGTTGCTCTACAAGAGCCCCAACCCAATATGTCATTACAGACTGAATTAGAGCATAGTGCAACGTCTTACGAACTTCTAAGTTAATAAGTTAATAATTTTTCTGCAAATAACCATAAATATACGTAATCTGTTAATTAGATTCTTTAAATGTAAATCCCATTTCAAGCATTGGTCGATTTCATCTCCTAAGTAGGATGTAGATGATATTTGCTTTATTGACATTTATGTCTTTGCTATGGCACATAAACTAAAAAAACGTCACGGAAAATTGCTCACGAAAATATTTTGATGATTTCCGCTTACAACCGAGTCGTTGCTAGGGAAATGGTACTTCGTCGTTTTTCATCCCACAAAATTCGTTGACCATTCGTTCGAAAGCTCTCGATTTATCCAACCATATTATGTTAACTACTGCGAAGTGCGTGGCCAACAAGCTGAGTTATGAGCAAGGTTATTTGAATAATTGTGTACACTCAGGTGATCATTTTCAATAATTGATATTGTGAACATGATTGCCACCGCTTGTTAATTTCTGATGATTTCATTGAGCTGGTGTTTCGATGATTTGATTCATAGCAGGTGATCCAAATATTGCGAGAACGGTTTGATTTGTGAAGCGGTGGTTAAATCATGTTAATAGGTAATTTCTATGTTTTACACTCTAGGAAGCTGTAATTTTGTATGTAGCCTCTTTAGGACATTTACTTGACGATGCCCAGGGTCCGGATCAGATGAGTGGCTCTTAAAGCTAATTTCTATGTTTTACACTCTAGGAAGCTGTAATTTCGTATGTAGTCTCTTTAGCACATTTGCGTGACGATGCCCAGGGTCCGGATCAGCTGAGTGGCTCTTAGAGCTTGCATACGAGTCTGCAACACATACTTGTCTTCAACTAAAGACACAAAATGTCCCAATGTGTTGCAGACTCGTATGCAAGCGTTTATGTCTTTACTTTGGCACATAAACGAAAAAAGTTTCATTCAATAGTTTTCAGAATTGGAGCCCCCCTTTCCACTCTGCCACCACCCCCCTTGCTTTTCGAAACCCTTGGGAGTGTTATGGATATGGTTGTCCCTACTTTTTTATTCTTGCAAATGCCACATCTTGGGTTAGTTCATAGGCTATCAGCTTTTAGGATATCCTCTGTGTGGTAGCAGTTTATTCGTCTGTACCCTTTGAGGGGGTAACCACTACATTTCCATCACCTCCTTATCATACAGCTCACTCCCTTCGACAATAAACTGAATAACAAGAATAATTAAAAATAAATATGTAATTAAGAAACAGGCAGGAGTTACTTGTTGCGTGTTACCTACTCTCCAAGCTTCAAAACGGGACACAAATATTTTTCACCTCTGAAAACGATAACAGCGTTCGCCCCACCTCATAAACGCGCCAAATTAATTCAGATCCACAATTAAATTTTCCTAAAAAGGGACCGAGCGATACATTTTATCGCCTACCCGCGCATCTTGAGTACAACTACCTTTTGAGGAAGATAAAAGCCACGGAATACCTTTGGAGCGCTTGGAGTTCCTTTGGCTCGGTATGCGAAGCAACACCCAAAAAACCGCTAATGAGGGAGGTTGTGCGTCAGCTTGTTTATATGTCCTTGATTAATTTGGTGTAAAAAAAAAAAAACGAATTTCACAAAAGTGATCACTTGCTCTTGGTATACGACCGAATGTGAAACGATTCACGTTTTATGGAAAAGGGTAATAATTTCAACCTATTGGTGGGTACAACTTGGTAGGGGATCCACTAGGGTGGTTCAAAAAAAAAAAAAAAAAGTTCTGGGATTTATGGTCCCCATTGTTTTTTTGCTTCCTCGGTATGTCAGGATAACCCTCCTAAATTTTTAGAAAAAAATATTAATCCTAACCACTTTACCTGGGTCGACTTTGGCCAGTTATCGACCGCTATCGTAAACCAACCTCTAAATTGGTGCCGAGGTGATGATTTGAAGGACGGATCTCAATTTTTTGGGTCAATTTATGGGTTTTCGCATACGCTGAACACGATGAAATTATTCATTTTACGCTCCGTCCACTAGTTATTCGGTAAACTGGCAGAGTGCGCTGCTTGAAGATAAGTAAAAATCGAAAATTTCACCGAAAATGCTGTCGCCTGGTTAATAATTGTACTAGAAACATGCTATTATGGTCGGATAATATGCTTTGGCATGTTCTGAACATGATTCCGTTTTTTACTATACTTTTCCGCCGATGATTGCTTCGTTTATCGGCCATAAACCTCAAATTAATTGTAGGGTAATAGACAAATTCACCCTAATTTCACCGGAAATTATGTCGCGTTGATAATTTAAGGTCCCAAAATACCTTGTGTCAATAAAATTTGGTATTTTCCAGGATACTCGGTACAAAGCCGTTGGTAATTTGGCAAGGACTTGAACCGGCATTGTACTTATTCGCTTAACGACCCGATACCATTGTACAAGCTTTTACACGTGACAGATACCGCTGACAATAGCTAACCCTCCGCTCAAACGATCCAATCATAGTTCAGACAATTCAGAACTACGAATTTGACCCCGGAAAACCAACAGAAACTAAGGAATTTTACAGAAAAATGGGAAAATTTAGCTATTTTGTCCATTTTGCCGCTATATTTCGCAAATAAGTAAAATGCCGGTTCAAGTCCTTATCGAATTACCAACGGCTTTGTACCAAGTATCCTGAAAATACCAAATTTTATCGACACAAGGTATTTCGGGACCTTAAATTATCTACGCGACATAATTTCCGGTGAAATTAGAGTGAATTTGTCTATTTCCCTACAGTTAATTTGAGCTTTATGGCCGATAAACGAAGCAATCATCGGCGGAAAAGTATAGTAAAAAACTGAATCTTGTTCAGAACATGCCAAAGCATATTATCCGACCATAATAGCATGTTTCTAGTACAATTCTTAACCAGACGACAGCATTTTCGGTGAAATTTTCGATTTTTACATATCTCTAAGCAGCGCACTCTGCCAGTTTACCGGATAACTAGTGGACGGAGCGTAAAATAAATAATTTCATCGTGTTCAGCGTATGCAAAAACCCATAAATTGACCCAAAAAAATGGAAATCCGTCCTTCAAATCATCACCTCGGCACCAATTTAGAGGTTGGTTTACGATAGCGGTCGATAACTGGCCAAAATCGACCCAGGTAAAGTGGTTAGGATTAATATATTTTGCAACAAATTTAGGAGGGTCATCCTGACATACCGAGGAAGCATAAAAGCAATGGGGACCAGAAACCCCAGAACTTTTTTTTTTTTTTTTGAACCACCCTAGTGATCCACGCTCGTTGTATGTTTTGATTTGTCGATATCTGTACACCTACCTACCAATATAAATATAATAAAATAAATTTCATGTCTAAAGTTCATGATAAGCTTACTAGACATGCAAATACCCTGATACAAGTTCCAATCGAACTACTATTTATAATAAAGCTTTTATTGTTCAAGGCATTAGAATCTTTAATGAAAATTCGAGTATTTTCAATCTAGAACAATCCGAGAAATATCTTCGACATTCATAAAAATTGGTAAATTCATTTTCCTATTGTTGTCAGATGATAATTTCATTGACATCTGAAACAACATACTAAGTCAGTAATGTAACGCGTAAAATGTTAGTTACATTCGGTAACAGTTTAAACATTATGTAGATTCAGGCTGGCTTTTCTAGACCACTGAGTTAAATTTAAAATGTTTCGGGTTTCTCGGGGGTTGGCCAATGAAAAGTCTATATTCTAGGCCGACGTTTCGAAATATTTATATTTCATCTTCAGAGCTAACTATTACTAACTAACTTATTACTAAATATATATATTGTTAATTTACCTTTATATATTTAGTACTAAGTTAGTTGTATACAAAAACCCTAGTTTTCTTCCTGTTTGTTCATATTAACTCGCATCCACATTAGCAAGATTCCAATATCTTCATATATAATTCCGAACGGTCTTTGAAATTGTGAAGAACTTCGCGGTCCGATTTTAGTGTTAGACTGCTCATTCGAATCAGCACGGCCCCAAGTTTGTTGCAAAAGTGTCGCCGTTCGTCTCTATACCCGCCTTGATCGTGTTCTAGGCGGTCCTTATCAACGAGAGTTGTTTATTAGGCTGTGGCGGTAACAACAGTTGCCATCAATTCACGGTAAGTAAGAAACGTAGTGTAGTTACTAACATCTAGGAGAGTTATTTCTGAACGAAGAAATTGAAACTGATGAACTGTCTTTATATATAATTCCGATTTACACGCTTACAAAGAAACGAAGAAGACTCGAGATAGAATTACACCTTCATCTCACCATGCCCAAATTCTGAATTCCGAGATTCAACTTTTTGTTTAGTCTCATAGTGGCGAAGCCCACCTCAACTGGTGATATTTATTTTATTACATTACGTACGTTTTGATCGCTATTTCCTCTTTTTTAATCATTTATAACATCGCCTTAGCTTTGCAGCAGGTCACATAACGCCGCAAATAGGTAGGCCTTATATGTTACTATAATGTGCTGAGTTCCTGTTAGGTACTACTGTTATACGGACTAGATCAGGGCTTTCCAAGCCCTAACAGGCCTCTAGTATATACATATATCCTCTGTTATCAGCTCTGAAGATGAAATATAAATATTTCGAAACGTCTACCTGGAATATAGACTTTTCATTGACCAACCCTCGAGAAACGGTCATATATTTATGGGATACATACTTTCTTATCTTTATATATAATTCCGAACGGTCTTTGAAATTGAGAAGAACTTCGCGGTCCGATTTTAGTGTTAGACTGCTCATTCGAATCAAGTGTCGCCGTTCGTCTCTATACCCGCCTTGATCGTGTTCTAGGCGGTCCTTATCAACGAGAGTTGTTTATTAGGCTGTGGTGGTAACAACAATTGCCATCAATTCACGGTAAGTAAGAAACGTAGTGTAGTTACTAACATCTAGGAGAGTTATTTCTGAACGAAGAAATTGAAACTGAAGAACTTTGCGGACTTTATAAATAATTCCGAACGGTCTTTATATATAATTCCGAATCAGCTAAATTCTTTCCTGTTCACTGTAGGAAGTTGAAATTTGATAGGTAGACTCTCTGGGACATTAAGAGACGAGTGAAGTGATGGGATCTTTTCTGATCAGCTGAGTGAGCTAAATTCTTTCCTGTTCACTGTAGGAAGTTGAAATTTGATAGGGAGACTCTCTGGGACATTAAGAGACGAGTGAAGTGATGGGGTCTTTTCTGATCAGCTGAGAATCACTCCATCCCAAAACGATCTCAAACAGGTAACATATATTTATACCAGCATCACCGATCTTCCAAACGTCAACACTGCCAACATTTTAGCAATTTGTGTTGGTCCCGCCGATGTGTGCACAGTGTCGCGCAATGACGAAGAGTTGACACTACAAAATCCCGGTTGGGGATAAAACCGGAACCGTCAATCTTATCCAATGGGGGAAACAATTCAATTTCAACTCACATGACATCGAGGCAGCACACCTCATTACAACCAAAAAATTTAAAAATATATTCGAAGCACAAATTGGATATGACACAACACTCGAAATAAATCCAGACACAGAACAAGCACGAGCTTTGCTGGAGTGGTACCAGACACATCAGGACGAAGACAGCTGTAGCATCTCCTACACACAACTCAACACCAGTTCGACATCTACGAGTACTACCGATCAAGATACAATCAACGACATAAAGAAGGAGATAGAAGACACGGACGCGCAGATTCACACGCTTACAAAGAAACGACGAAGATTCGAGATAGAATTACACCATCATCTCACCATGCCCAAATTCTGAATTCCCCGATTCAACTTTTTGCTTAGTCTCATAGTAGTGAGAACCACCTCACCTGGTGAGATTTATTTTATTACATTGCTTTCATTTTGATCGGGATTTCCTCTTTTTTAATAATTTAATAACATCGCCTTGCTTTGCACCAGGTCACATAACGCCGCAAATAGGTAGGACTTATATCGTTACTATAATGTGCTGAGTTCCTGTTAGGTACTACTGTTATACGGACTAGATTAGGGCTATACAAGCCTTAACAGGCCTCTAGTTGTTATATATCCTCTGTTATCAGCCCTGAAGATGAAATATAAATATTTCGAAACGTCGGCCTAGAATATAGACTTTTTATTGACCAACCCTCGAGAAACCCGAAACATTTTACATTATGTAGATTTCATTCCTAAAAACACTTATGATTTGCAAACAGGCCAGAAGCACAATGTTAATAGATCAAAACCATGTTGGTATGCTTTGAACGTAATATGATAGTGAAAATTAATTTATTGTTGTTCTCTTCAAGATTTCTTCCAAAATTTTATATGAGGGTCAGGAGAATATAAAGATCACGTACCGCTTCATAGGGGTTCATGTACCTCAAAAATTCTTCCTTATAATAGGTAATATCTATTTATGACAACGTAGTTTCAATTAAATATTATCGCTTATCTGAGAGGAAGAAAGTCAACATAATTCCTTTATCAAGTGGAAAAATCTCCAATCTCCTGTACGTGCCGCGTGTCGAGTAACAAGTCGCAACAACGAAATGTCCCGCTTATAAAACCATCATCATTACAAAAACGAGCCCTTGAAGCAATAACTTCATTATTACTCGTTTTATTATTTCTGTTGTCCATTCACTCGATGTTCTATAATATAAATGCGGTTCGTAAAATTTTATGAACCTCAACACCGACCGTTACCATCCGGGTCGCCCCCTGCCGGCCTTCAGGTCATTATACCCAACAGCCTCTACGTTAAATGTCTATTAATTAAAAATACATCAAACCCCTAGCCAGGTGATCCCGAACCACACAAATTAGTGAATTAGCCCTTCCTCTTTGAATACTAATTTTTCATAGTTTCATTGAAAATCGTCCGTTTTTAAGAGCAGGTTTCCATTTTTCATCATAATTCTGTCATCTTTATTTAACATGGGTTTCCTAGGGTATCATGAGTCTCTACACCACAAAATGACCCAACAGCTTCTGTTTTTCGCTCTTTAACGGACAAATTAATTCATGTCCGTTAACTTTCCATTAACTTTTTTCGATCTCCTGCAGTTAGCTCCTATCAGAGGTAAGCAAATCTAAGATGGCAGTGACTAAAAAATTGTTCTAGACATTTTTATGGTACCGCTTGGAATTTTGAATGACTACAGGTACCTACATAACGAACGATTAATTATTAGTTAATTAGATTAGTTAATTAGTTAGTATTAGAATTTAACCACTTGAACTACATAATAACTACCTGATGGGCCTTGTACAGATACCGCACGCCCGCCTTTGGATTTGACGAAACCTTTCCAAATCAAATGAATCCTTTTTCTAACCAAAATGAATCCTTTTCCGAACCAAATGATTTATTTTCCAAACCAAATAGTATATAATCTGTAATATAAGCAATAAATATATAAATTAGTAGATATCAGCATTGAGTTATAATTACAACATCTTTGGAATTCATCAGTCAGAAATAGAGTCTATTTTCATTGAAAGGTTTTTATTGGCCGCACCTGTTTCTCCATCACGTTGTATATATTTTCTCCATCAGGTTCCTACGAGTATATCCACGCAGGCATATTGATGTCAACCTTCGGATCTGCAATTTGAAATGGACCTCCTCAAGAATTCAATATCAGTGTACAGTTTTTTAATTGAATTATGATGCTGAAAACCTGAAATGTAGCTACTTTTTGGAGATCTGAAATTGTAAAGTATGGAGGGTCTCAGATCAGGTTCGGAACCTCCGAGGCTAACTTTCCTATTCGACTCACGGTGTTGTTATTTAGATGGAGCTCCTCTGGAACTCCTCGGAAACAATTACGAGGTACGGAGGCGCACTGATCAGCTGAGGGGCCTCTGAACCTATATTCTTTCCTTACCTAACGACAAGATTCTGATGATTTCCGCTTACAACCGAGTCGTTGCTAGGGAAATGGTACTTCGTCGTTTTTCATCCCCCGAAATTCGTTGATCATTCGTTCGAAAGCTCTCGATTTATCCAACCATATTATGTTAACTACTGCGAAGTGCGTGGCCAACAAGCTGAGTTATGAGCATGGTTATATGAATAATAGTTTACACACAGGTGATCATTCTCAATAATTGATATTGTGAACATGATTGCAACCGCTTGTTAATTTCTGATGATTTCATTGAGCTGGTGTTTCGATGATTTGATTCATAGCAGGTGATCTGAGTATTACGAAAACGGTTTGATTTGTGAAGCGGAGGTTAAATAATTTGAATAGGTAATTTCTATACTTTACACTCTAGGAAGCTGTAATTTCGTTTGTAGCCTCTTTAGGACATTTACTACCTGAGGATGCCCAGGGTCCGGATCAGCTCAGTGGCTCTTAGAGCTTGCATACGAGTCTGCAACATACGAGTCTGCAACTAAAGACATAAAATGTCCCAATGTGTTGTAAACTCGTATGCAAGCGTTTCTGATGATTATTCTCTCCTCGATTCTAGAAAATAAATATGGAACAAAGTTCTGAATGAATCATCATGACAGTTGTCAACTGACATTTTCTTGGTCGATTACAAAGTTTTGTTATTGAAAATAATGAACCAAAATAAGTTCTTGTTAATTATATTTCATCCACCCAATAACAATATTAAATGTATTCATCGATTGAACCTAGACTCCGAACTGGACCCAAAAAGAAAGATTGTTCCGTGGATTTGAACGAACGACGGGAAGTGGTAATCACTGCCATCCATTAGCAGTTCTTAAACCACCTATACGCCGATGCTTCACCGAGCAAAAGGCCAGCTTATTCTAAACAACCTTTAATTAATGGTTTTGGCGCAAACCTCCGAGGTTTAATTGGAAACTACTGATGAAAGATCTGTCAGCATCTCACTCGAGAGCTAACAATGCCCCCCTCTAATACGCCCACTTATTAGACGAAGTACAATTATGGATTGGAACACTACTCATTAGATGCACTAATTAACCAGTAGTCGCTTCATGCTTTAATATGTCGATAAAATGCAGAGGAAGGAAATTAAATATGTGCGATTCCTGTTTTATACCGAAAGGAAAAGTTTCATGTCAGGATTATACCTAAACAAAACGGCCACACTAAATTTGTAGGTACACTTCTCAATTCAATGAAAACAGTTGTCCATAATTTTGTCAACATATTAATCTAAATATATCCACTATATTGATTTTATTTGTATAACTTATTCCTGGCGAATAAGTTATTATTACAATGTATTCATTATTAAAATACATTGCTCAACGATTCATTTTTCCGCATTTCGACCTCCCATTTTCTCAAACGGCTAGAATGGGGTGCAATATTCACCAATAATGTCATATCGTGAGTGAAAACCATTGAATATTACTACATAAAGGGCAAAGGGTAATTTGTGAGAATCCAATATAGTTTCGGTACCTAGTTACCTAATAACAGAAGTTATGGATAGGTACTGAATGCCATTCAGGATCTTGTTAATTTCGTCAACTCTTGGTTTCTTACAGAGTTTCGCTATCAAATTTCTATTTCCTAGAGTGAGTAGGAGAGAATTTAGCTCACTCAGCTACTCAGGAAAGAGCCCATCATTTCAATCGTCTCCTAGTGACCCTGAGAGTCATCCTATCCGATTTCAATTTTCCAGAGTGTCGAAGAAAGCTGGGTTTCAAAATGGATTTCTTAGATATGCAGGGGACAAAAAAAAAAGTTTTTTTTTTTTTTTTAGATTTCTTGGACCCAACGCGAAAGCTACATTTTCTGGAATATTCGATACTTGAATGTATCACAATAATAACTTGAACACTGAACTATGTTATGCCTATAGATAATTTTGTTAGAATTATGAATATAATGTTCTTAAGCTGATCGTTTTGGGTGGCGTACAAAATGAAAAACTTTGATCTCTCGGGGGACAAAATGGGAATAAAAGACTAGGGAGTGAGATATGGAGGCGAACGAGGGAATGGCGCTGGGGAAATAGCCTTGTTCAACACTCTAGCAACTATTGGTTATTCGTGAAAAGTTTTAGAAAATGTATCTATTAACGCGATTTTCACAGTTTTTGTGATGTTCTGATGAAAGGAGGACATGGAAGAGTGGTAGAATTCAGGACTAGTTTTGCAGAATGTATTGAAAAAATATTTCTAAGAAGTACCTACCTAAATGGTGAGAAATTTGGTTTTTACTCAACAGATCAGTACTAGGTAGTACACGTGGTTTCATCCAATTTAACTATACTTTCAGCGTTATATATAATTTCGTTGAAAATCCATGTGGAAATCAGAATTCCTGTCAATTCTGATTGACATGTGTCACGAAATTAGCGATGAGCACCCACCAAAATCACACATTATACTCAATAGATCAGTTCTAGGCAGTACATAAAGTTTTATCCAATATGTCAATCAGAATGGACAGATACGCTGATTTCCACATACATTTTCAACGAAATTGTAAATAACTCTGAAAGTAAACCTTTGAATTGGTTGAAACTTCGTGTACTACCTAGTACTGATCTGTTGAGTATAATTTTTAAATTCTTGGACCCAACGTGAAAGCTACGTTTTCTGGAATATTCAATACCTGAATGTAACATAACAACTTGAACATGGAACTATGTCATGTCTAGAGATAACATTGTTAGAATTATGAATATGTTCTTAAGCTCATCGTTTTGGGTGGAGTTCTAAATGAAAAACGTTGATCTCTTGGGTTACAAAATTTCACGTTAATTTGCCGAGCCGGCGATTCATGGAGACCAGCAGGGGGTGTGGTGGGGGAATAAAAGAGGAGGGAGTGAGATATGGAAGCGAACGAGGGAATGGCGCTGGGGAAATAGCCATGTTACAACACTAGCAACGATTGGCTATTCCTGAAAAGTTTTAGAAAATGTCTCTATTAACGCGGTTTTCACAGTTTTGTGGTGTTCTGATGAAAGGAGGACATGGAAGCGTGGTAGAATTCAGGACTAGTTTTGCAGAATGTATTGAAAAAATATTTCTAAGAAGTACCTAAATGGTGAGAAATTTGGTTTTTACTCAACAGATCAGTACTAGGTAGTACACGTGGTTTCATCCAATTTAACTATACTTTCAGCGTTATATATAATTTCGTTGAAAATTCATGTGGAAATCAGAATTCCTGTCAATTCTGATTGACATGTGTCACGAAATTAGCGATGAGCACCCACCAAAATCACACATTATACTCGATAGATCAGTTCTAGGTAGTACATAAAGTTTTATCCAATATGTCAATCAGAATTGACAGAAACGCTGATTTCCACATACATTTCTGTATGTGTGTTCTGTGTGTGTTCAAATATTTCTAAGAAGAAAATGGTGAAAATTTTGTTTTTTTAAATTCTTGGATCCAAAGCGAAAAAGCTACATTTCCTGGAATATTCGATACCTGAGTGTATCACTATAACAACTTGAACATTGAACTATGTCATGTCTAGGGATAATATTGTTAGAATTAAAAATATAGTGTTCCTAAGCTCATCATTTTGGGCCGTGTCGGGCATAATCTCATTGTCGAATACGAATACGATTGTAAATCGCTATAATTATTCGACGATTCTGAGTCAACTGCGATTGTATTTGTATTCGTGTAATCGTATTCGTCTGTCGGCGATTACACGAATACAACCCATAAAAATGCTTCACGGTCATCAATTTCAATAGGGCGTCCCTCCTATATTATGCAAAGCCTTGCTCATATTACCTAGCTTCAGAGGGACGTCCTTTTGAAATAGATTTGAGACAAATAGGCTGGGCTCCAATCGTTGAATTCGCTTTAAGGACGTCCCTCTGAAGCTAGGCAATATTAGCAAGGTTTCGCATATTATAGGAGGGACGCCCTATTGAAATTGATGATATGACGCATTTTTATGGGTTGTATACGTGCAATCGCCGACAGACGAATATGATTACATGAATACGAATATAATCGCAGTTGACTCAGAATCAACGAATAATTATCGTGATTACAATCGTATTCGTATTCGACGACAAATTTTGGGTGGAGTACAAAATGAAAAACTTTGATCTCTCGGGGGACAAAATTTCACGTCAATTTGCCGAGTCGGCGATTCATGGACACCTGCAGTGGGTGTGGTGGGGGAATAAAAGAGGAGGGAGTGAGATATGGAGGCGAACGAGGGAATGGCGCTGGGGAAATAGCCTTGTTCAACACTCTAGCAACTATTGGTTATTCGTGAAAAGTTTTAGAAAATGTATCTATTAACGCGATTTTCACAGTTTTGTGGTGTTCTGATGAAAATAGGACATGAAAAAGTGGTAGAATTCAAGACTAGTTTTGCAGAATATATTGAAAAAATATTTCTAAGAAGTACCTAAATGGTGAGAAATTCGGTTTTTACTCAACAGATCAGTACTAGGTAGTACACTTATTTAACTATACTATCAGCGTTATATATAATTTCGTTGAAAATTCATGTGGAAATCAGAATTTCTGTCAATTCTGATTGACACGTGTCACGAAATTAGCGATGACCACCCACCAAAATCACACATCATACTCAATAGATCAGTTCTAGGCAGTAAATAGGTAAAGTTTTATCCAATATGTCAATCAGAATTGACAGAAACGCTATTTCCACATACATTTTCAACGAAATTATAAATAACTCTGAAAGTATACCTGTGAATTGGTTGAAACTTCGTGTAAAACCTAGTACTGATCTGTTGAGTATAATTTTTAAATTCTTGGACCCAACGTGAAAGCTACATTTTCTGGAATATTCAATACCTGAATGTAACACAACAACAACTTGAACATGGAACTATGTCATGTCTGGAGATAATATTGTTAGAATTATGAATATGTTCTTAAGCTCATCGTTTTGGGTGGAGTTCTAAATGAAAAACGTTGATCTCTTGGGGGACAAAATTTCACGTCAATTTGCCGAGTCGGCGATTCATGGACACCAGCGTGGGTGTGGTGGGGGAATAAAAGAGGAGGCAGTGAGATATGGAGGCGAGCGAGGGGATGAGGGATGGAAACGGTTCCCGGAGTTCGTGGGCGGGATGGGGACAAAGGGTCACCATGGTGACGGATGCTGAGGGTTGCGGGAGCGTAATCATTAGGCGTCGCTCCCTCGAGTTCACCTCCCGGCGGTGTCATTCACTCGTGATTCCGAGTTGAATCGTCATTCTTTGACAAGAGCACAAACGCGTATTCAGGTTCATTCGGACAGACCATCCTGAACCGTTCGGAACCGTTCTTGCTAGGCCACGCCCCTTTTTGGCCGTTCAGACACAGAACGCATTCTGAACGTGTGGTCCGCTGTTCGGACAGACTATCCCAAACCGTTCCGAACTCGTTCTACAGGTTCTGGATTTTCTTCAGAACGTTTAGTTCAAGACATGACCACAGAATGTTTTCAGCATAAGCCCCGCCATATTTGAATTTATCTTCGATTTTCCGCGCATTGTTTATCCCGTTTTCGGCTTTTTATCGATTTTCTTGTTCTCATTAATAATCACATTGTTTAAAACTTTATTTACAATTAAAATAAATGTGTGGTCTTTTACTATGAATGATTGGTTTAATGAAGGTCTCTCGTCGTTCTGAATCATCGAAGCGCGTTCGGAGTGGTTCTTCTCAGTGTGCTGACATTTCTCGAACTCATCAGAACTGGAACGGAAAATCCTGGGGCGCTCCGGAGCTTGGGGAACCGCGTTCTACACTGCGAACGATTTCAGAACTTGGAATTGGAATAACCTGAGTTAGAATATAGAATAGAATAGAATAGAATAAAGCTTTATACGTGGCATAAAACAGGCAAGCCTAGTTGCAATATGGCACACGTCGGACAATTGTACAATAACAAAGTTTTAACAATAATAATAAAAATATAAAAAAAGTTAAAAATAAATAAAAAATAAATATATTGGACTAGGTACAAACATTTGAGCCATTGGTACAACAAGGTGGAGCAGCATAAAGATTTGAACTCGCCAAAAGAGTTGTGAAATATATCGATTTTCGGGTTTAAACTCTCAACTAAATTGTATGACAACACGGATCTATGACCCAACATTGCTGAATGAGCTGCAGTACCCCCAAATGCAACATGGAAAAGGTTGGAACATGGAGTTGTTGTTTGTAACAAACTTTTGTCGAAAAAATCGAGTTTCGTGGATGTGGACGAGATCCAACTACAACTTTAATCTCGTCCTCATCGACTGCAAACCATGAAACTTCACCACCATCGTCGAAACTCTCGCTTTCCGAACTTGACGACCTACTAATTGACATTCCGATTAAGAAATTCCAATGAAGAACAGCGAACAACAGAACAAAGCGAAATTTTACAGGGTAAATTACAGGAAAATTAACCGTCCTTAGGTTCGAGTTCTGACTGTTCCGACAAAAATCCGGGACTGTTAAAACCGTTCGGAACTGTGTTCGCAAAACACTGGGTTGTTTCGGAACTGGGTGTTCTGGCACTGCGAAAGACAAAACCCGACTGCGCTTGTCCAGGTCCGAACTGGCAGAACGCACACTGAGAACGAAGCTCTCACGTTCCGTTCAGAACGCCGTTCTGAGAACCGCGTTCAAATTAGGATCTTACTTTCAAAAGGGGTCATATCCATTTTTCGAAAAAATCTGTGAAAAACATTTTCAATCTGTAGGATAACCAAAATCGATTTGTATGAGCAGTTAGCGTCAAAAAAGAACATATCCTATTGTATTTGAGGGCCAAAGTTTGATGTTTGGATCAAAAGGGATCACATCCATTCCTATATGATGGATGATTTTCTTTTCAATCAATAGGGAATAAATCCTCATCTTCCTTCAAGTTGTTGCTCGTTGATGTTTTTCAAAAAGGAACATATCCAAAATGCCATCTACCGGATTTTTTTCCAACTCTAGTTTGGAACATACCTTTTAGAATGCCTGTGCTGTTTGGTGATAAGATTTGAAGGGTTTGGTATGACTGACCAACAGAGTGTAGGAGCAATACTCTTCGGCACCCTTGTTATCAACTGTGCTCCTGTACTTCCCAATTTTCAATGATATTGATATAAGACGTACTGTGATAACATGTTTCACTTCTGTTTTGCTGATTTCTCTAGTGCTTCTTTCTGTTTTTAGTTCGTGTCTCTTGAGATTTTTAGGCTTATCTTCGTTCTTGCGTTGCTAAGGTGTCGTTGGTGTTGCCAAGAATGAAGGGTATTATTGGCGTTCTTTTGGGTACCCATGAAGTAGCACCCTCACAAGACGATGGCGAAGTAGGAGAATGTGATTGTCTTGACGAAGAGGAAACTGATTTTCATGTTTAAAATGTTGACAGATTTTAAAGATTTTTTGAGATTTGTTTTCTATATTGGCTTTTTTGTTCGTTCCAAACTGAAAATTTGTTGATAATACCTTACCTTATTATTACCTACATTATATAATTTGGAAACATAGTTCATGTGTGTATTTTGCATACCTAAAAAAATATGAATTACCTGCACTTGATTTTTGTGATTTTTTATTGAGAACTGGATGTGTTTTTATCAAAATGGAACATATCCGAAATTTTGATCAAAAGGGGTCATATCCTAATGATAATTAGCTGTAACTCCTTTGGTTTTCGAGATTGGCTGCTCATGTTTTGGGATATAATTTCTAGTGCCTCACTAAGCTACACTAGATTAAAAACTAAATTTAAATTCCAATCAATAACTCCTTGGGCGTTTTTTTCACTTCCTGAAATTTTTTCGGAAGTGGATATGACCCCTTTTGAAAGTAAGCTCCTCAAATGGTCTGTCCAAACAAACCTTTGAAGTTATCGTGTATTATAATGTTAGGTACCTACGTTGTTTTGAAATCGGAGCACTTTAATTAAGCGTGAAGAAATCGTTAACTACCAATGTCATGGAAAAATATCGTTCTAAATAGTACTCTGCAATTCACAAAAGGTTTTGGATTTTCAGCTTTTTTGGTAGTTTTTTTACTTAGATTTTTCAGAAATTTAGATGAAATTAATCAATGCAAAAGTAAAATTGGCTATCCCGTTGAGGAGGATATTAAATGAAGCAGTTTTTGTGAAATTTTACGGGTTTCAAGTCTAATTTTGAGGAAGTGGCTGAATTTTAAACATTTTTTAAATTCCCAATTTCTGAAAGAATTAACGTTGGTTTTTTAATAAAAGTGTCTAATTTGAGTTATTATAGATATAAAAATCATCTATTTGGGAAAAATATATTTATTTGTCAATATTTGGACAATGTAACTCTGATTCCGAAAATGTCGTCAAAGAATGAGAAAAATTGATTTAGTGGGAAGAAATGAGGGTACTTTAGTGATGATGGATTGTAGGCCGAGCTCCTTTTCATGTCAAAATCGTTCCAAGAGTGTAGGGAAATATAGGAGTGAATTGGAGATTAAAAAGCAACAAAAACATTAATAAATAAATAAAATAATGAATAATAATAAAATAAATGAGTAAATAAATCTCAATATCTTTATTAAGTTAATTCCGAAGTGGGATGAGATGTAGAACATGAGATATATATCCTATTTCTTAATCAGTTTACCCACAAACACAATTCGTCGGCCACACAACGCGTGTGGTTTAAAAAAATAACAAATGTATTAAATTAAATAAAAACCAAACTTTTGTTTAGTTCCGTCAGCAGTGGATATTTCATTATAGATCTTTATCTTTCTACTGATTTATTCAACGTACTTTTACGGAAATTTAACTCCAAATTAAAGTCAATTATTTTGGGAACCAAGGCCCTCACCAACAGCCGCGACAGGTCCAAGAAAAACTCTATTACATATAACAAAAAGGCTTGGAATTCAATCAAGATTTTTTGAGGGGGTTTTCACTGCATTCAATTTTTTCGGAGTGCTCTTCTTTAATTAATGGCCGCTTTTATTCGTCCAGATACATATCAATAGAGAGCTCCACACAAAAGGTATATATGAATATTAATTTCGGCCCGTCTAATAACCGTGATTACTCTACAAAAGCTCCGTGAAAATGGGACATTCGTCGACCCGAATTTTTTAGTTTTGTATTATTTTTTCCCGTAATGGCGGTGCAATTACGATTTTCCTTTTGGACGGAGGGTCACGTTCTCCGCAAAATGGCCGCACCGCGGTAACTACTCGGGAAATTGGTGTAATTTCCGAGTAGTTATTTTTTATAATGTATGTTATTAGAGGGGGATAATTGACGAATTAAGATGCGGCGAAGGTTAAAAACTGTATGAGTTTTCTCAAATGGAAACTCGACGAAAACCAACGCGTTGGCTCAACTTGTTCGCGGTGGGATGAAGAAAGGAGAATTAGGTGGCGTGCAGTTCGGCCGAGGGCGAATTGGTCTCAACAGGTGCCTTAATCAACATTGATAAACTCGATAATTCATTGTTAGTTTTCTTGGCCACTTGTATCATAATGAAGTTGAGGATTAGCGAGGGTTGATAAATAATTTTAACTTTCTCCTAGGCCGAAGCACAGTGCTTCGTGTATAAGGTCGGGATGGAAAAAATTCCGTTTTCTACGGATTCTTATGGAATATTATTTGACGATTACTAATATACCATGTAGTAGGGGTCCCTGAATAACCATGGTTATTCCCCCCCCCCTCCCCGCAAAAAAAACTTTTTAAACACTTTAAGCGAATTTTTGTAGAAAAGTAGACTACTGCAATAAAGAGACGAGTGTTTGGGGTGCAGGTACTGAAGAAGATGCCGAAACAGGCAAATGACCGGCAGCTACAACAAGCCGAGCGAGCTTTTAGGTGGGTACTAAGTGCTGATCGTCCTCCAAGTCTCAATCTCAACGATTAGCCTTCAAACCCAGAATTTTTTTTGATAAGTAGCGATGGGCGCTGACACATGAGATTTCCAAGACATCAAGAATGACTTTCATTTCTCCAAAGTCCAAGTTTCTGTGACCAAGATCGAAATATCAGATTCTTTCTTTCCTCTAATATATTTTGAAAATTCTTTCTATACTTAGAACAAAGTATATTAACAAAGTAGAACCGCGACTAGTTCAAGTGTTCCTATATATATGTCCTTCCAGACGATAAATCTCCTTAGAATTGAGATAAAAATTCCGTTCTTGCGCCAAAAAATCAAGCTTTCCAAACAAAAAGACTAGTTCGTTGGCCAGCTTTTTTTGAACACATTAAAATGGTCAAATTTCGGAAAAAGTGCTGAAAAAATCACTGAAAATAGCAAAAAACGGTTAAAATCGTTAAATTTATATCTTTTCAGCAGAATATTGCTCAAATAAAGTTTATTAACTGTAAGATAGAACATTAAAAAATTTATGTGCAGAATTATGCTGAAAAATGAACTTCAATTTCATTAAAATGTGCTAAAAAATCGTTAAAAATGTCAAAAAAGTTGAAAATTCAAAATCTTTTTTTGAATCACAGAATATTATTTAGAACTAGTTTTTTTGCCATAAAATTAGTAGTTAACAATTTCTTTCCCTCAGAGTCCTTAATTTTCAAAATAATATAGGTAGTATATTGTTATTATTATTATTACAGAAATTCTTCTAGATAAATATTTAATATTATAATTATTATGGAGTAGTGCCTAGGCGATTATGTATGTTCAAAAACTTAAGTCAGTTTCTGAGAAATCGGAATATGGCGAATCTGATTCTATTTCGAACTCCTCAAAAAACTTGCTCCATTGCCCGGGCCACCTATCATCCGAGAGACTGCTCTGTCAATAAATTTGATGAGGTATCTAGTATCGAAAAATAAGAGATTTATCCTGATATGTCCGATTTTTTGTTAGAAATGAGCTCCGATATCCTTTACTGGCATCTCACATCCTTCTGAGTGCTAAGGCGGTCAATTTTGACAATCTATTTAGAGTATTAGCAACGTCTTCGTTATCGTCTAAATGATACATTTCTTTAATAAAATTTGATGTCTCCGTAATTTTTCCTCTTAGTCCATTTTTCGTATACATCTCTCATGAGGATTTTTGAGTTGTCTTCTGAAAAAAATTGAAAAGGGGTCTTTGAGGAAAGTTTTGGGAAATAAAATTGTTTTCTTTCGATTCAGGAGGGTTCAACAAACATTTTAAAAACAAAACTCCAGGAGATTCTTTTTTTTTTTTTGAGAAAATACTTGAAGTTGACTAATCAAGTTTTGTAAAGCCTCGATGACACAGGGCGAGTTTACAAACTACTAGCCAGCGAGTTTACTAGCCGCCTGTAAACTTGCCCTATGTCATCTGTTCACTAGCTGACCAGCGGACAAGCGGCGGAAAAAGTTGACGACCCGGTTAATCTACACGCTGTTCGCTGGCTAGTGAGCGTGTTTGCTAGTAAACTAGCCGTGTGTCAAGGCCTAACTAGCGGCGAGTTGGGGGAAAAGTGGCGAAATTGTTTTTCATCCATTCCTCCCATTCATCCATCTTTTAACTCGCACATAAAACGTTGAAAAACTTCTTCTTTCAATTTAGCATTGCAACAGTTCCTGTCTTTGATATTCCAAAGCAAAGGGTATTGTCTGTAGAGAAGAAGAAAATCCAAAATATTGTTTATTGACCAATCTAATCCACTCAAATATCTAATGCAAAATAAGTAAAAAGCAACAATCTGTAAAAAGTAAACAGTAAAAAGCTGTAAAAAGAAAAACAAGCTGTAATAAGTAAAAAGTTCCAGTCATGCAGCATGATCGTATGAGCGAATTTTCATAAATGGTCGTATTACATTTATGTTAAATTCTGTTGAAGTTTGAGCACATTGGGGACAAATAAAAATGTTATTAGGTATACATTTTATAGCAAACTAACTTTTTGTCAGTAATATTTCAATGAAAAAACGATTTTGTGGATTTTTACAATTTTTTCAAGTGTTCCTATTGATTTTTAGCTTATTTTAATGAAATTTAAGTACATTTTTCAGTACAATTTTGTGCTTAAATTTTTAAATGTCCTAGTTCATGTTCGATTAATTTTTTTCGAGTAGCATTCTGCTAAAAAATAGAAATTTGTTAATTTTTAACGGTTTTTTGCCTTTTTTAGTGATTTTTCAAGTACATTTTTTGAAATTTGAAAAATTTAATGTGCTCAAAAATTGTTGTCCAACGAACTCATCCTTTCTTTTGAAATGCTTGATTTTTTGGCGAAAGAACGAAGTTTTTATCTCAATTCTATCGAGAGTTATCGTCTGGAATGACACATGCATATATATACATAAATATATATACATATATATATATATATATATATATATATATATATAATGACACATACATATATATATATACATATATATATACATATAAAAAAGCGTTAAAATCCAGGAATCATTTCAGAATGCCTCAAAACAGATTTCGATGAAGAAAATTTTTGGAAATTTTGATTTTAAAATTTTTGGAGCCATTGCAATAGCTTTATTTTCTGAGAAAATTCGCTAAAAGCAACAAGCAAAAAGTGAACACCACGGAACTGATAGCAACTGGGTTTTCACAGGTAGGGGATTGAGCGAGTAAGCGAGTGGAAGGTTTTGTGTGTTGTTGACACTCGCCAACTATCTCACTCGCAGTGACTCGCCCGCTACCTGCTAGTAAACCTGGCCCTGTGTAATCCAGGCTTAAGCTAGTTTGACATCTGCTTATTGCACATTTCGGCAATTAGGTACTAAAGTCAATATATGACATCATCTTTCTATACCGACTCTTAACTGATAATTGTCGTGTGAACTTTTCATACCCATGTGGTATTTTATACCTATTGCTTTATACCCATATCGCACGCAACATTGGGTAGTACGGATACCGTTTGTTTAATGCTTTATATGAAAATTTCATTTGATAATATTTTTGTCGCCAAATTGATGGTTAATGCACTCCTTAGGGCAGTGTTGGGCATAATCTTATCGCCAAATACGAATACGATTGTAATCGCGATATTTGTTCGTTGATTCTTAGTCAACTGCAATAATTATATTAATATTCGTCTGTTGGGGATTACACGAATACAACCCATAAAACGCTGCAAATTATTTCACAAAGGTTTATTATTTTTTCAATTGAGTATGATCGTAGTTTTAGTTGGTTAGCGTACGTCATAAGGCCCGTCCAGACTCCTCGGCGTGTCCTATTTCGAGTTGCCACAACCAATACTTCTATAATTATATACGCATCTTTATATTTCTCGATTTGAGCTTCTATCTATTCAAATAGTTATTGCCTTAATAATATCATTATCTAAGTACGTACGAAAAGTCGAGAGGATATGTTATTAAATATGCGTAGGAAAAGCTTTGGAATTAACACACAAATATGACTTTGAAAAAAACATATATTCATGCCTCGAAGGAACGCCGTACCCGCCACAAGGTGCCGCGTCGCCGGCGCCTCCTCTCACTCCACCCCCCGCTCACCCCCCTCACCACCCACCGTAACCCCCTGCCCAGCGTGCCAGGCGTGCGCGCGTCTAAAAAGACACTTTTTTGCCTGTTTTTGGCCCATAGCATCTATGCGAGTAAAGCGATCGGGATGATTAAACGTTAGGACCAACTAGACCCCAAATGGAGTCTATGTGCGAAAGAACGGGTTTTTAAAGTCAATTCTTAGGCCTTTTATGGCCCGGACGGCGGATGGCGGACGGCGAACGGCGGACGGACATTTCAAATTTGGATTCTACGCACCTTGAAACGTAAAGTGACAAAGTTTGAGGGGGGGTTATAAAAATTGTTTGCTACACGATCACATAGGCTTATTATTGGAAATAATAAACCAAATTGCGTCATGGTCATGAATTTCAATAGGCCATCCCTCCTATTATATGCGAAGCCTTGCTAATATTACCTAGCTTCATAGGGACGCCCTATTGATATAGATTTGAGACAAATAGGCTGGGCTCCAATCGTTGAAATCGCTTTAAGGACGTCCCTCTGGAGCTAGGTAATATTAGCATGGCTTCGCATATTATAGGAGAGACGCCCTATTGAAATTGATGACCGTGACGCATTTTTATGGGTTGTATTCGTGTAATCGCCGACAGACGAATTCGATTACACGAATACGAATGTAATCGCAGTTGACACGGAATCAACGAATAATTATCTCGAATACAATCGTATTCGTATTTGACGATAAGATTATGCCAAACACTGCCTTAGGGCTTTGTTCCACGTTGTACCCCCTTCCACGTACGAACCTCCCAATTTTTCTACCAAAGTGCAGGAGGAATCCCACCACCACCACCGCTGTAAACACGTTTTTCACGTGAGTTGAGTTCAACTCCCGTTCGAATCCACCGCACAAATCACCTTCGATAAGGCCTTACCTCTGCCCTCAGGCATCAACCCTAAAGATCGGCTTGACCTCAAAGTAATAGATTTACATTCAACGTCTCCCCCACTTACCGCATGCGTGCTCTACATTCCATCGCTAACCCGATCACCCGAATTTCTTACTTAACTCCCTCTAATTGGGACGGAAAGGGGTAACAGCTCTTATCTTCACGGAATTTCTGTTAAAAACCAAGTGGAAGACTTTTTTCCATCCATCCTTTGGCGTTCAGTTCGTTATATATAAATCCGACCACCTGCCTCTGTGGCAACTGCGTTTGAGGTGAAAAACGTCAGGAAACTATTCCCAATACCGTCACAAGAGTTCGTTTTTTCGGGTTATCGGTGAAATAAAATTGTCCGGAGCTTGAGAATTTTTTAATTGAGCGGCTGCCGTTTTTAGGTTCTATCGAATAACAATCTTTCGAAGGTACATAGTATAAATTCTTGGTGATCGGAAAGAAACAAAGTATATGTAGGCATGTAATATGTTTTTTCTTAACAATAAAACAATTTTTCGACATTTTATGTCTTTACTTAGGCACATAAACGAAAAAAGCGTTAACAAAAATCGTTAAAAAAGCGTTAGAAAAAAAGCGTTAAAAAAAAGCGTTACGGTTGGTTTTCTGATGATTTCCGGTTACAACAGAGTCGTTGCTAGGGAAATGGTACTTCGTCGTTTTTCATCCCACAAAATTGGTTGACCATTCGTTCGAAAGCTCTCGATTTATCCAGCCATATTATGTTAACTACTGCGAAGTGCGTGTCCAACAAGCTGAGTTATGCGCATGGTTATATGAATAATTGTTTACACACAGGTGATACGAGACCCTCTCGAACGAGCAAGTTTATCCCCCACCCCGGCAACTACTTGGAACCGTTCCCTACAAGAAGAACTGTGAGTTCTTCAATTCCGTTCAACCTGTTTAGTGGACATGTAGGTTAGAATGAAGTGTATAGTTTGGTGGTCTGGATGCTCGCAAGCTCGCATCTCAAAAATACATAACATCAAGTAGTCAATCCCTTAGTAAAAATGCAGATTAGTTGGATATGTAGATCAGAATGAAGTGTATAGTTTCGTGGTCTCATAACACGATCACATAACAGTTTAGAAACGTAAATGTGACTTTTCATTTGTGACTCATGAGCTGCTCCGCGTTGAACGGAATTGAAGAACTCACAGTTCTTCTTGTAGGGAACGGTTCCAAAAAGTTGCCGGGGTGGGGGACAAACTTGCTCGTTCGAGAGGGTCTCGTCTCAGGTGATCATTCTCAATAATTGATACTGTGAACATGATTGCAACCGCTTGTTAATTTGTGGTGATTTCATTGAGCTGGTGTTTCGATGATTTGATTCATAGCAGGTGATCCGAATATTGCGAGAAGCAGTGGTTAAATCATTTTAATAGGTAATTTCTATACTGTACACTCTAGGAAGCTGTAATTTCGTATGTAGCCTCTTTAGGATATTTACTTGACGATGCCCAGGTTCCGGAACAGCTGAGTGGCTCTTAGAGCTTGCATACGAGTCTGCAACTAAAGACATAAAATGTTCCTATGTGTTGGAGACTCGTATGCAAGCGTTTTAACGATGAAATGCTCTATAATATGTTGGTACACATGAGAGACACGAAGTGTGTTCTACTATCGTGTAAAAGAGATTTGGGATTGAGACGTTTGGCTACCCAATGGTTGGCTCCACATGTGGCTCACCACAGGGGCTTCGGCGTCCTTTTGCAGAGGACCTCTGGCGCCTCTGGCACGTGTGCCAAAAGTCTCTGGTCATTTAAAGTTACGCCTTGACCTCCGACGGTCAACCCTAAACAAATAGCCGACGCCTAGCAGACTCCAGATTGTCATCGTTTGACAAAAGAAGCCGCTTTTTGTGACCTCAAGCCTCTCGGTAACTTGAGCTTCTTGGGGATGGTGTAACACGTGACGGTTCGCCTGGCTCTTGAGAAAAAAATTTCGGTCACTGCAGGTGACTAATCCCCTAAGCCTCTAATGACCTTTTTTTATTCTTCATGCGAGAGCACTGTAATAGGGAAAGAGCGGCGATCATATACTGAATACCTACTGTGCTTGTATATAGCTTTTCCAAATTGAAATAAACATTTTCCAAATTGAACAACCATTTTTTAAATTGAATGAAACATTGTCAAAATAGAATGAAACATTTTACAAATAGAACTAAAAACACTTTACAGATAGAAATAAACATTTTACAAATAGAAATATTAAATATGAAATTATAATAGAAATGAAACATTAAATACAAAACAAAGAAAAATTAATTAACAATTGATTACAAAACTGGGTACTTAGCATCATGGGACATATACACAAACATAACGGTCCATAATCAGTGAAGAGGGAGACCTGCAGCGGCCTTTGGCAGTAGGAGGAAACTGTTCATAACGTAGTTGCTGCGATCTGAAGATGTGAACGCAGCAACACCTCCTGTGATTGCTTCATCCAGTGAGTGGTCTCTTACTTCGCTGAGGATCCCCCGAACTACGGATTTTATTTTAGAGAGGGCATGTTCCGCCGGATTGAGCATAGGGGAGTAAGGTGGAAGATTCATAATTTTCATCGAGGATGATGCTCAGCTCTTGAATTTCCCTGGAACGAGCATTATCTATCACAAACGTATAGTCGGTAACGGGTCCTTGGAGTTTTCCTCCGAGTTCTTCCAAGAACTGACCAAACAGCTGAGCATTAGTTACACCACTAGTTATTATTTTATAGTGTACAACACTTTGGCTACTAATAGCAACAACCACAGATTGAAGACAGAATCCTCCAGACACTCTATGTCTGAAACTGACATAATAATCGAGCGTAAGCTGCCGTTACACGAGCGTTTATTTCTATTTGTAAAATGTTTCATTCAATTTGGAAAATGTTTATTCAATTTGGAAAATGTTTATTTTAATTTGGAAAAGCTGTACCTATGCAGCTGGAAGATGGTAGCACCGCAGGGCTTCGTGTACTTTCTCTTCAAGTATTGCTTCAGCTTTTCTAAGGAGCAGATATTTGTGGTGACTTGTCCATAAAATTACCGCTTGACTGATGAAAAACGTGTTTTTGTGTCTGTCAGAGCTGAAGTCACCTATTACGTACCTACAAAATCAATTATGAGATTATTATTTGTGGTGTGGCCGCTGATTTCGAGATTTGGTCTTGCTATGGATTCGTCAGGTGCTAAGTTATGCATGAATGATTGATGGGTTGTTAATTGGTCGATATCGGCGAGTTCCTTCTCCAAAGAAATAACTAAAATAGGCTTTTACTACTATATTCTATCCTTTCTAGGCATTTTAGAGTGAAACCCAAACAACGAATATTCTAGCTTAAAGCACATAAAAGCAAGGGGTCCACAAGGGAGTGTCTTGGGTCATGTGAAAGGGCGTGCCATAAGAATTCTGCCATACGGGAATATTACGTACCTATCGCCTTTGAAAAGTGACTAGATATGGAGGTATCTTATTTACTTTCTGTTTATCAAGTATTACTTGTTGTTCATGTTCTTCCATAGACGAAAACAGAAGTAGGTACCTAATTAACTTTTTGTCTCACAATTTTGCGTAACTGCAAAACTCGCTTAATAACAGCACTGACAATGCCGTCTTCATGAAGTCTAACCATCAGAAGAATGAATTTCAAGGTTTCCACACGAGTGTCTTATTATCGCTGGGGGTTATTCTAAAAATTCGGTTACCCGTTCCGTTAACCAAACTGTCGTTGTCAGAAATTATTTATTGAACAGATTCCTTGCAGGTAGACCTTACCCCTGACACCATGATAAGTTTTCTAAGTCCATGAATGAGGATTGCTTTTGGTGAAAATAAACGAATTTTTATGGGCTTACCCAAAACATCAACGCCATATATTTCTTATGAATCCGTCAGAAATGTTCCCCAAGAAGTACTCACACTTATCGTATATTTAAAAGAATAGATGCTACTCCTTGAATTTCAAATGTGAATATTGTTCATACCCACAGCATTCAACCACCCCCATCTCCGAAACTCCCGCCTTCCTACAGCCTCAACACATAATATCTTCCATTCGTCCTTTTTTTCGTCTACCCACAATTTATTTATCAATATTTATCGTGAAATGTTTATTAGGCGGACAAAACACCCACTTGTGTTTATATACCGGAGGATCCATTTGTTTACAAATGTATTCTATGAATATTATTAGTAGAGAAGTATAAATACTGAAGTCGCCTCGAGGTATAAAAGGAATCGGTGAGACAATTTATGGCGTTTCCCGCCCGTCGACACCTACCCTACGCTCGACAGGTCAAGCTTATATCAAGGCTTTCTCGACTGTTAATGTTTTTTTCTTTCTTTTTTTCCATCTGTTTGTTTGAAGAAGAACAAAATGCGTTACCTCTGTTCTTTGCAATCAATTATCCGCTTCAACCATCAACCCTTTCGATAATAAAATCTGTTGCTTAAAACCGACTCGCCACACGCCGACCGGCGACTGTTCCAGAAACAAAACGGTTTCAGCTGGAAAATCATCACCATTCTAGAAAACATCTTAAAAATGGATAAAAATTAGAATCTACGATTTACTAGGAACGTTCTATCTAAAAGTAAGCCTTCTAGAAAATAACGTTTCGACAGACTTTTTTTTTTGTTAAAATTCGCCCTTTAAAAATGAATACCTATTCATAGAGCATAGTGATAGCTAATTCGGAAGATGGAAGGCAGTATGATAACAAAACATATCCCCTCATTACTGGAAATGGAAGATTAACGTACAGCAACCCAGACAGTCTTATTTGAATTATTGAACCTTTTTGTCCATAAATCAAACAAAGATGAAAACTGCGGAAGTTCCATTTCCCTACCAACGGCTGGGTTGTACGTGAAAATCATGAGAATATAGGTATTCGTGTAGTTGGCCATTTCTTCGTACTGAATACTGGTATGAGGGTGGAAGTATGACGGCTTCTTCCTTTTTATGTATTTATTGAGTTCACAACTAGTTTCGCCCTTTGCAGGCCTCATCAGGTGTATAGGGGACAGATCCATACAAGGTGTATTTAGTCATGGTGTTGCAGAAGTTATAATTAATAATAATAATAATAAAACATTTCAGTCACAGATGTTATGATTTCGTCCAATGGTTTGAAAAGTTCAAATTGGGGGGTATAAGGTAGTAATCCATTACCTTATACTACTTAGGATTACTACATTATACCCCCAATTTGAACTTTTCAAACCATTGGACGAAATCATAACATCTGTGACTGAAATTATAACTTCTGCAACACCATGACTAAATACACCTTGTATGGATCTGTCCCCTATACACCTGATGAGGCCTGCAAAGGGCGAAACTAGTTGCGAACTCAATAAATACATAAAAAGGAAGAAGCCGTCATACTTCCACCCTCATACCAGTATTCAGTATCATGAGAATATTACTAATCGTAAGAAACGCTTGCGTACGAGTCTGCAACACATTGGGATATTTTACGTCTTTAGTTGCAGACTCGTATGTGTTGCAGAGTCACTCATCTGATCCGGACCCTGGGCATCGTCAAGTAAATATCCTAAAGAGGCTACATACGAAATTACAGCTTCCTAGAGTGTAAAGCATAGAAATTAGCTTTAAGAGCCACTCATCTGATCCGGACCCTGGGCATCGTCAAATAAATGTCCTAAAGAGGCTACATACGAAATTACAGATTCCTAGAGTGTAAAATATAGAAATTACCTATTAAAATGATTTAACCACCGCTTCCCAAATCAAACGGTTCTCGCAATTTTCGGATCACCTGCTATGAATCAAATCATCGAAACACTAGCTCAATGAAATCATCAGAAATTAACAAGCGGTTGCAATCATGTTCACAATACCAATTATTTAGAATGATCACCTGAGTGTACACAATGGTTCGGATAACTATGCTCATAACTCAGCTTGTTGGCCACTCACTTCGCAGTACTTAACATAATATGGTTGGATAAATCGACAGCTTTCGAACGAATTGTCAACGAATTTTGTGGGATGAAAAACGACGAAGTAACATTTCCCTAGCAACGACTCGGCTGTAAGCGGAAATCATCAGAAAACCAACCGTAACGCTTTTTCTTAACGCTTTTTTCGTTCATGTGCCAAAGTGAAGACATAAAATGTCAAAAGATTAACCAGATTCGGGACTCCAAGCACTTTCCACATTTCAACAGCACTAAACTGTTCCTCTTGACTTGAGTTACCAAATTACACACATATTCTTATAATAAAGTAATGTAGTTGATATATTTTTCAAACATTGAAATTTGTGTTTCGTTCGACTTCTCGCAGTCATTAATTTATATTTTCATGTGATACGATACGCCGGCATAGGGTTGTGGGGCCAGTGTTTGATACCTTAAGAGGCGCTTTGTCTTTGATAAGCAATTAAGTTATGTTTTTTCGTTTGTTCAAACTTGAAGCTTACATCTATTGCTGCATCAAGATGTCCTCAAACTGCTCGGTATTGAAAAAATCACTAATTCAAGCCACAAATCATCATAAATTCGTTTTTTCGAAATAAATTTATTGACCCAGTATTTGACAGCCACATTTTTTGTTGTACCTGTGATTGACACCCTATGATTGACACATCAGTTCTTCTGCAATAAATGATTCCTTGTATCAACAAAACATTTTATTTCAACATCATACAAATGAACTGAACATTTGAACTTAGTTTTAATAATCTAAATATAAAATTCATTCAGACAGTATTCATAAAGACAAAGTTGAATATCACCGGATGTTCATCACAAAATAGGTACAATGTTTTCTTGATACCATAGACACAGTACGATTCTAATGATAAACTAGCAGCTTGTGTGTTTCTATGTATTTATATAAATTAATATAAAAAATAAAGAACGAATGACAAGAACGAATGGATATCAATCTTGACAGCAATGCCAATCACTGAGGGGAGCATCAGTGTGGGAACTAGTAATTGACATTTGTATTTTCACATGTTATTTTTGATTATTTCGAAAAAATGATAGCTAAATGCAAGCTACACAAAACACTGATTGAGAAAAACCATGGAAACAATCGAATTTGGAAATGTGGAGAGCATAGTGAAGCAGAATAGAACGCTTACCTCCTTAAGGGCCAATTACACGAGCAACAAAAGTTGCGCAACTCCAAAAAAATTGCACTAGAAAAGTTGTACACAACACGAAGCAATAAAATTGCCTCGTGTTGCGTCAAGATGTTGCAAGGAATTAATTGCACTGTGTTGCACCAAAAAGTTGAGCAATAGAAATTGCTCAATTTTTTCGTTTACACGGGCGACAACAGTTCGTGCCATGGACGGTGAAGAGGTGGTCGTCGCTGCTGCTGCCAACCAAAGGAAAAAGAGGGGAATTTGGCAGCGCCAGTTTCTGAGCCAGAGAGAATGTGGGTTGGCTCTCACCTCTGAAATTCTTTCACGTCAATATTTGCTCATAAGGCCATGCTGCACAAATAAACTCCTATCTTTGCTACGTTAAAATTCTCTCATGGGGCAATGCTGCACCCCACCAGTGCAGTTTCACGTCAATATTTGCTCATAAGGCCATGCTGCACAAATAAACTCCTATCTTTGCTACGTTAAAATTCTCTCATGAGGCAATGCTGAACCCCACCAGTGCAGTTTCACGTCAATATTTGCTCATAAGGCCATGCTGCACACATAAACTCCTATCTTTCCTATGTTAAAATTCTCTCATGAGGCACTGCTGCACCCCATCAGTGCAGTTTCACGTCAATATTTGCTCATAAGGTCATACTGCACAAATAAACTCTCAATGTGATTGGCTGTTTCGTTCCCTCTCCCGACCCAAGGCCGAAAAATTGCCGCAATAGTGCAATAATTTTCCAAACCCCTTGGACTTCATTTCAACACGATGCAACAGTTGCCGAGAAGGCTCGTGGGCCTGAAATGTTGTACAACTCCCGTCAATTAATTGCGTGCAATCTTCGACAATTTTTTCGAGGAGAGAATAGTTGTCCAACTTTTTTGAAATAGTTGTGCAATACTTTTTTCTGCAATTATTGCCGGAAAAAATCGCTCGTGTAAACGGGCCTTTAGGTATCTGAGTACTATGACTATGCATTCGCATTATTCGATTACGATTCGATAACGATTATTCGCTTAGTGTAAGTAAGCGATGCCGCATGACGACGACGCATCGATACGAACTAATACGTTGAGGACAAAATCAATGTTTAGGATAAAAGTGGAGTTTACAAATTAAAATGTTCTTGTTGCTACGAATAATCCGGTTAGACTGGTAGGCAATTCAGGGAAAGAATGAACGAGCATCAGGAGGATTTCAGGGAAAATAAGGCCAAGTCTACATTTGCGAAACATCTTAAGAAATCCAATCATAGTTAAAATTTTGATTTTGAGAATTTCTTCATTTTTGCCCAAAGGGAGGTATGTTGAAGGTGTCTTGGAACTGATTGTAAGGCAGTTTTGTGATCTTCTTTTTGATATTTACCTTGTACCTAATTCAGTTTATTTTTCTTTTTGTTACGTACTTAATAATTGAAGACACAATTATTTTTCGTTTTATCTTTTCGTTTGTATTTTTTGAAGTGATTAATATACTAATATTCAACATTTGGGGTTTCAAAAATAACATATGGGACTTTTAGGATAAAATTGTAGTAACCAAATAACTTAATTTAATGTCTAAATTGAAATTAACATAAATCAAAATCAATAAATAATCAAACTATAGAAATAAATTCGCGTTCGCGACATTCCGGCCAACTGAAAAGTATTCGGCGATACGTCGGTTTGCGTTTTCTGCAGCTCTGCGTCTGGGTCTTCGTTGGCTAGCTGTGCTGTAGTCTTCTTCCTGTTCGTTATCATCAGGTTCTTCAGCACTTTCTTCTTGAATTAATTTGTGTTCTATGTTGATTGATGTTATGATTTCTATGTTCTATTGTTGATTTCTTCCACGAAACGATCAACTTTTCTTTAGTACTTTGTTGGCCGTATCTTGTTTCTTCAGGTTCGTACAGTACTTTTCCCAATGTGGGACATTCCCGGAGAGCCGAAAAATGCGCAGGTGTCAAAATGTTATTTGAATTTATATCGTCTCCTAAAAATTTATATTTGAATTTATATCGTCTTCCAATAGTACGTCGAAGTCGTTTTTTCACAATTCCTACCATGCGCTCATAAAAACCACCAAACCAAGGTGATAATTCCGGTATGAATTCCCATTCAATTTTCCTCTCTGCCAAACATGTTTCAATATTTTTATCGTAAATCAATTTTTCCCAATGTTCATCCAAAATTGTCTTTACGAGTTTAAATTGCAGTGCTTTATCAGATAGAATTTTGATTGGTGTTCTTCTTCGAGCAACGAAACGTCGCAAGGTAAACATGAACTCTAAATATTTATGAGTACGGCTACGTAACAAAATTCCTCCTAAATCTTCCATGAGAATACGTCCTCTGTACATCAATTCGTTCAAACTCCTATCCCCTCTTTTTGATTTGGCGGATCCATCAAATACTATCCGTAATTTGTTTGTCGCTTTAACAGGGGTGATTGTTGGGTGATGAGGCAAGTAGTGAATCACTGAATTTTCTGAAGAATTTGGATGTACTTGTTCGATAATTTCTTTTGCTAGTTGTTCCTTGAATATTGCATCGTAATTTTCCAATAAAGATTTATCTTTTGTTCGATTCAATAACGATTCAAAACGCGCGAAAGCCAAACCATATTCCGATGTGATTTCTGGGGGATAAATTTTCCATGGCCATGATACATAATACCAACCTTCTATAAATTTTATTGACTCATTGAATTGCTGTACCGCCCTGTCATCTTCCCCTTCTACTATTGCATCAGTTATTCCTAGACAGTCAAGTTTCCAATGTTTCTTCATGTAATTTCGGTTCATTTTCAAATCTTCGTATGGTGAATTACTAGGTTCTAGCCAAGAAGTTAAATCACAACAATGGCTGTTATTTTTGAACGTGTAGGTGAGGAAGCTAATGATGTCTGATGTTGGTTTTTCTTCGGGATATCTACCGCTAATTATCCATCCTACTTTTGTATTTATAATATGTAATCCTGGGTGTATTTCATTCCCTTCGTGCAGTACTATGTCATAGTAATAGTCATTTCCAATTAGCATGTCAATTGGTTTTGACCGATCCAAATCGGAGAGAGAATATTTAGGATCAATTTTGAAACGTGAAATATCAATATTGTTGTTAATCATTCGACCAGTAATTGTTGGAACGACATTTGCAGTGATTTTCATAGTTTTACTATCAGCTAGTATTATTTCAAATTCTACTGAATATGTAGTGATATTGTTAGGCTGTGTACTTCCAAAAATATACACAGACAGAACTTCTTTGTTTTTGCAAGGTAATTTCAAATGTTTTCTTACTTCCTCCGTGATGTACGTTCGTTGGCTCCCTGAATCGAAAATACCTCTTACTTGCATTGAAGATTCTTTTTTGGCAGGGTTTTGTAGGTTTGCAGAAAATGTTTGCATCGTTACTTTTTCGTTCATTGCAACTAGTCCCGTTTCCATTTCCGGTTGTGAATGCAATTTACAAGATTCATGTGGCGTTTGTTCTGTAATCACAAAACTTGTCTCTACATTCTTAAATTTCTTAGGACATAAACTCCTATGGTGATTTTTCCTTACGTTACAATGAACACATGGCTTATTAACTGTGCAGTTTCTCATTGAATGTGATTTTCTAAGGCATATAAAGCAGGATCCAATTACTACTTTTTTTCTATCTTCTACAGTTTTATAAATATTACATTCGTCGGACCAATGATTATTTTTGCAAAATATGCATTTTCTAGAATTGTCCGTTTTTTCATTAGTCATCAATGCTTCTGTTGTGAATTTTGGATATTCAGTTTTATGAAATTTATTTTGATAATTTTCTCCGCTTACATTGGAATAATTATAAACTCTGTAGTGGATTTATATAGGTTTGACTTGACGTTGGTAGACCAAGTCGGACATTTATATCCCGGTTATGCGGGTTGGTTTCTAGGCCGCCCCCGCGAGGAATGCGGGCGGAGTCGCCAAGGTCAACTGATTTCGCGGGCCGGAAGGGTGGATAGTCCGTGTCGCAGCCGCGCGGAGCGCTAGGCTCGTGTACCAAGTGCTGGGTTCGATCAGTTTCGTACTGAGCCGTTTTGTAATATTCCGGCCTTAGATTTACATCTGAAAGGGGAATATACTGAGCTTGGTTGAGGTACTGAAAAGTATCCTCTGCTTTTTGTGCATTTGGAGTGTATTTGACACTCGGATCGACCGTGTAAGCCTGCGTCGGATATCGTGGGTAGTCGGACAGCTTGGTCGAATCGTAAAGATCGGCTTCAGAGCGGGTCTGAAAGGTTTGCTCGATCTTTTGTGTAGGCGAGTCTTGTTCGAAAGTTTCTCGAACGAATACGTCGGGCGAGAAGGCGATCCGGACGTGAGGGTCGCGCCTTGCGCTGATGTTTGGTTCAGCGGGCTCACCGTGTGGCCGGTAGGGCGCACTACGTTGGTCACTCGGCCCGGCCTTGCCGCCTTCCTCCTTCCCTTGTAAGGGGAAGTAAGAAGGCTGACGTTCCATCGAAATGATCGAGTTTTGGCTCGTTTCGATGCCTCTACGTGTGAAAAATAGAGGGTTTTGGAAGTGGACTCGCTTGCCGGAGCGTCTTTCCAATGCTCAGACGGCAGGGTCCTACCTCGCAGTCTTGAAAAAGACTTCCGTAGACGGTAAATTAGAGCGGAGGAGCTGAGTAATTTACCGGCGTGCCCCAGCGGTCGACTACGAGCTTAAGGCTATGTAATCCGGGTGACACGGCTCGGAACGTCCCTCGGGCGTACTGTCTAAAGAGAATATCGATAGAAGTACCGGGTGGCGTCCTAACAGAAGAACTACGTTGGGCAATGAGCAGGATGAATAATCACTGGACTCGTAGATGCCAATGCGAAATCTGTGTGGAGAGAAGGTCTGGCTTGTAGAAAGCAGTAGGAAGCCGTTCTTGAGATGAACTCGCAATGCAGAAGGTTCGTCAGCGTAGAGCGTGTAGAATTCTTCGTACTTCGGAGGTGTCGTCGTCGAGAGCGGAGAGTGGAATGAATTTCGGAGGGCTCCTAGCGGGGTATTTATAGGGAGGTGGCCGCCTCCTGCCGCCTCCTGGTTGGTTCGCTTAATTTCATAAATTCGACTGTGCAATCTCATTGGTTCGCACAGTGTTTTCTCAGTATCTGGGCATATGATAGCTGAGTTGGTTTTTCGAGGTGGTTTCCCTGCGTCCGTTGCTTTGACGGGGTCCCCGGGGGTGGCTGAACGACCTTGAGTTTTCCTGTTTGAGGTTTCTCATTCAAGGCGACTTGTTTCGAACTTTTTGTCGCATCTATCTCGCCCAGTAAATGTTTGGGGAGGTCGCCTTGCGTGTTCTCGTTCAAGGCGACTTGTCTCGAGATGTTTGTCGTATCTCTCTCGCCCAGTAAATGTTTGGGGAGGTCGCCTTGCGTGTTAATCTTTAATATTTCACTTTTGGGAGAGAATTTAGTATTTTCTCTCCGGTGAAATATTTTGTTTGACGGAGTTGTACTTCGACGTCTTGTAAATATTTTTGTGGTGTGCCTACCTCTTTTTGGTAGCCCTGAAAAGGGCTGTTGAAAAGAGGTGGTGGATTTCACCACAGGGGCCCCCCCAAGACGTCGTGTTATCAACGACGACGCCGATGGGGGAGAACTGGGAGGTCTACCCGGAATTCTCCGTAGGAGAACCTCGCCAGTTGGGGCGGAGGCGGAGGTGCAGGCCTCGCGTCCCGTCCCTGTGGTGCGCCCCGGCCTCGCCGGTTTCGACGAGCGTCGCGGGGCGGCCTTGGCCGGCCCGAGCTCTGCCGACGGGAACCAAACCCGCGAGGGTTTGGCCCGCGGCCGCAGCTGGGCCGTTGCGGAGGAGCCCGGGAGGTGCTGGGCTCTGACCACCCCGCGGTGCTCATCTCCTCCCAGCGAGGAACCGGAACGTCGCCCGAGGAGATCCACTGCCTGGGGGGTGCTGGTAGCTGGTGAGCGGGCGGAGGCGTAGGCAGTGGCTGGGTGGGTGGAGCTGGTGGCTGGTAGGGCTGGGGCCTCGTCCAGACCACCTCCGTGGGAGCTGTTGTAGTAGACCCCGTCTCTCGTTTTGGCGAAGGCGGTAGTGGGCCGAGCGGAGCTGGTAGAGCTTCCTCGGCAAGGAGGAACTCCTCGACTTCGTCGGTGAGCATGTTTGCTGGAGTAGAAGCTGCCATGGTTGAGATTGTTATGGTCTCTGGCTGTGGGGCTTTCCATATTTATACTTCCCACTGCTCCTACCCGAGAAAAATGGGCGTGGCTTGTTTCGAGCGCAGTTACCCACTTTCCGTCAAATTTGGTAGATGGAACGCGCCCTCTGGCGGATTTTCGGGGAGTTTTCTCCTTACTTCCTGTCTGATTTTGTGACAGAGATTGTCCTTGCGATACAGCTTCTTCCGAGTGTAGAGTATAAGCTGGCTTGATTTGCTGTTTGGGAACTTTCTTAGTATGTTCGCCAATTTGCACTGTAACCGAAAACTTATCTCTTTTGACTACTTTGAACGGTCCCGTGTAAGGACATTGGAGAGAGGTGAGCTGTGTGGGCACTCTGATATAGACATGAGTACATGTATCCAAGTTTTTGGGCATGTTTACGGCATATTTCGTGTTATTATGTTTAATATGCGTAGGTCGGAAGAAAAGAGGTTCCGAAAGGTTCGTAGAAGTTACGAAAATGTCTCCTGGGAGTGGTACATCAATCCCGTAAACTTTTTGGAAAGGCGTAGTTTCAGTCGCCGGGTCTACTGCCGTACGCATGGCGAGTAGAACTTTGGGAAGTGCATCGAGCCAATTTTCGTTTTGAGCTTTGAGAGCTTCTTTCAAAGATCTGTTTCTGCGTTCTACCATACCGTTTGTTGATGGTTTGTATGGTAACGTGTGAGTATGTTTTACTCCGAGACGTTCCATAATGGAATTGAACAGATCTGATTCAAATTGGGTGCCCTGATCACTTGTGATGTATTTAGGTACGCCTTTTGAAGCTACCCAAATATTGATAAAGGCATTTGTGATTGTGGTTGTTTCGATGTTGTTGAGAGGGACTGCCTCTAGCCAACCCGTTGCTCTATCAACCATCATCAAAATGTAACGTTTCCCTCCTTTTGCTAAAGGTAAAGGTCCGGTAATATCCACGTGTACGTGTGAAAATTTGTTTGCCGTTTCAAATTCGGAGTAAGGGAGCTTCACGGAGCGCGTGATTTTTGCTCGTTGGCAAGTTTCGCACGCTCGGACCCAGTTTGAGACATCTGCACGTAGTCCGTGCCAAAAATATCGTTGTTTAACTTTATACACTGTAGAGTGTATACCTGGGTGTCCCAAATTGTGAATTTGGCTTATTATTTCTTCCCTTATTTCGTTTGGAATATAAGGTCTAGGGTGTCCTAGGTCTAGGTTACACCAAATTTCTCCTTGAGAGAATTCAACTCGTGTGAGTTTCAATTTGTCCTCCGCGGTAGGGGGAGAGCGAATTTGTGAATTTGCAATGTGCAGTAGAAGATTGCATTCTATTGCAGCCGTAATTTTCGAAATTTCAGCTATGGGTGGACCCTCGTCCGTCTGTGTTGAAATCGATTTCGTTTGCATTTCAACCGGATCGAAGGGTCTGGAGAGTGCGTCGGCGACGACGTTGCTCTCTCCTGAAATATGACGAATGTCACTCGTCATTTGAGAGATGTATGTTAACCATCTTAATCTCATTTTAGAAAAATGAGCATTCTTTTTAAGCATCGTGCCTAGCAGAGGCTTGTGATCCGAACAAATATGGAAGGATCTGCCGTCCAAGTCGTTGTGCCAGTGAATGCACGCTTGGTAAACGGCGAACATTTCCTTGTCGAAAGATGCTTTGTTCTTCCATTGTTCTGGAATCTCTTTGCTGAAAAATCCCAATGGTTGGTACGATTTCGAGCCATGTTTGTCTGTAATTTCTTGTTCTAGCGCTGCTCCGATGTGTGTGTCGGACGCGTCACAGACTAATCTCCACTCCGCTGTAGGGTGTGGGTGAGCAATGTTATGCAATGTTGCTTTGATCATTGCTTGCTTTAAGCTGTTAAAAGCTTTTTCTCTCTCTGATGTCCATTCGATAGGTGTTCTGTCATTTTTTTTGTTTGACTGAATGGAGTCATACAGAGGTTGTGCCGTGTGAGCGAATTTGCTCGAGCATGCTCGGTAGAAACCACACATACCTAGGAATCTGCGTAGACTTCGTACGTCCACTGGCCTAGGAAATTGTTCTATGGCTTCTATTTTGTCTCGTTTAGGAATTATTCCTTCCTTCGAGATAGTGAAACCTAGGAAATCGACGGTAGGTTTCGAAAAAATGCATTTATCAAAACCTACTCGAAGTCCGTGTTCCCCTAGTTTGTCAAAAATTTGTTGGAGGTGGTTCATGTGTTCGTTATAATTCTTCGAAGCCACCAGGATGTCATCTAGATATACAAATGCGAAATCAAATTTTCGCATGATGCTGTCCATGTATCTTTGCCATGTTTGAGCCGCTCCGGCCAAACCCATGCTCATTTTCTTAAACTCATAAAGACCGAAAGGTGTAATAATCGCAGTTTTATGAGCGTCATCTGGGTGCATCGGGATATGATAATACGCTGATTTTAAATCTATTGTTGAATAGATTTGCGTATCATGTAAATTCGCTTGGAACGAGCGAATGTGAGGAGGAGGGTAGGCGTCTTTCTTCGTTTTCGCGTTGAGGAAACGGTAATCGCCGGTGATTCTCCATGACCCGTCTTTTTTTGGCACACAGTGTAACGGAGATGCCCATTCGGAATCCGATGGTGCAATTATGCCTTCTGAAAGCATTTCGTCAAAAGTCTTTTTGACTTGAGCCCGTTTTTCTCCTGCCATGGGTCTCGCTCGGAAGTGTACTGGAGTTCCTTCCGTGGTTATACGGTGGTAAACCCCGTTGTTCTTCCATTTACCATGAATTTTGCTCATTTTATCATTGTATTTGCTAATGATAGAGCGAATGTTTTCGTCCTCCGTGATTTGCACGTCCTCTGGTTGAGGTGTATTGTCACGGTGAGGGATAGTAGCTGCAATTTGTTCGTCAGTGAACTTTTTGTTCATGACTGCAGCTATTTTTTGATCGGCATAGCACTTCATTTTATCTTTATAAATGTACTTGTGTTTGACCCGTATTCCGATATCCCAAGATTCGAGGAATGGGATACCTAGGATCGCTAGATCAACTTTCGTGATCATAAACTCGGTGGTCATGTCCCCGAGGCCGATGTTAATTGTTGTGTCAGCTCGCCCTAGCGTATCTATAGGGGCTCCGTTAGCTGCCGTGAGCTTAACGTTGGATTTGAGAATTTTCAAGCCCAATTTTTTTGTGACATTGTGGGGCAGAATGTTCACTTCTGCTCCCGTGTCAATGAGAAATTCAGTGCCATTTAGTTTGCACTTGAAAAAAAGCCTTTTATACTCAGTAGACTGCCGGCGTATAGGCTCAGATACGCTGGCAGTTATTCGTTTTCCGAACTCTCTGTGTCGGAGGTTGGAATGGTACTTTCTTGTACCGACTGCTGAGTATTTTCGGTAGGAACCCGGGTTTTGGGCTGGCTTATAGTCGCAGCCTTTTTGCTAGTTTTGGAAGCAGTGTTTGTCTTCCAAGTGCAGTGTTCTGGGTCTGCACATTTGCGAGTTTCGTTACCGAAACGTACGTGGTTTCGACAGACGTAGGCCATCGGTTTGTGAGGCTTACTCTCCACTGGTTGGGGTTTGAACTCAGCTTGTTTCGAGAGGGCCTTTTTGAAACCAGTATTTATGGGTTTCGGAGTAGATTCAACTCCTCGTATGTTCAGAGAAGTATTCTCTGCTCTGTACGCGTGTAGCGTATCAGCTAGGTCGAGCCGGGAGGTCGTGGTAGGCTGAGCTGCGACCATACCTCGTGCTTCGATGGGAAGAGTCTCAATCCACTTTTGAGTGATTAGAGCTTCCGAAAAGTACCCAACAGCTTTCGAGTACATCTCGTGGTACTTGGTGCTGGGTTTTTTGGCGAGAGATGCGGGGTCCTCGAGTGCGAGGAGCCTGTCCTGTAAAGACAACCCATATTCTCGTAGGAGGCGCTGTTTGGCCTCTTCGTAGGGTGCGTGAGGCGCCGTGAGGTAAGCTGAGTCTATAGCTTCCCTCATTTCTTCTGGTACCCACTTGTATATAGCTGAGAAGCATTCGTTTTGCGTTCTCATGTGTTTTCTCACGCAGTATTGATCGAACTCGGCGAGTGCACGATCAATATTCTTCTTTTGGAAGACTGGTTTTTGATAATCTCCCATCTCCTCTAAAAGTGCTTGAAAGCCACTGTTTGTAGAGGGATGTTGCGTGAGATGTGGGGCGTAGAGGCCCGGCGGGGGTCGCACGCCTGCAGTGGTTCCCTGAAATCCACTAGCTTCATAAGAGGGAACGAAATGCTCCGTGTTGAGCCTGTTCAAAGGCGGGGTCACCATTTGTAGTGGATTTATATAGGTTTGACTTGACGTTGGTAGACCAAGTCGGACATTTATATCCCGGTTATGCGGGTTGGTTTCTAGGCCGCCCCCGCGAGGAATGCGGGCGGAGTCGCCAAGGTCAACTGATTTCGCGGGCCGGAAGGGTGGATAGTCCGTGTCGCAGCCGCGCGGAGCGCTAGGCTCGTGTACCAAGTGCTGGGTTCGATCAGTTTCGTACTGAGCCGTTTTGTAATATTCCGGCCTTAGATTTACATCTGAAAGGGGAATATACTGAGCTTGGTTGAGGTACTGAAAAGTATCCTCTGCTTTTTGTGCATTTGGAGTGTATTTGACACTCGGATCGACCGTGTAAGCCTGCGTCGGATATCGTGGGTAGTCGGACAGCTTGGTCGAATCGTAAAGATCGGCTTCAGAGCGGGTCTGAAAGGTTTGCTCGATCTTTTGTGTAGGCGAGTCTTGTTCGAAAGTTTCTCGAACGAATACGTCGGGCGAGAAGGCGATCCGGACGTGAGGGTCGCGCCTTGCGCTGATGTTTGGTTCAGCGGGCTCACCGTGTGGCCGGTAGGGCGCACTACGTTGGTCACTCGGCCCGGCCTTGCCGCCTTCCTCCTTCCCTTGTAAGGGGAAGTAAGAAGGCTGACGTTCCATCGAAATGATCGAGTTTTGGCTCGTTTCGATGCCTCTACGTGTGAAAAATAGAGGGTTTTGGAAGTGGACTCGCTTGCCGGAGCGTCTTTCCAATGCTCAGACGGCAGGGTCCTACCTCGCAGTCTTGAAAAAGACTTCCGTAGACGGTAAATTAGAGCGGAGGAGCTGAGTAATTTACCGGCGTGCCCCAGCGGTCGACTACGAGCTTAAGGCTATGTAATCCGGGTGACACGGCTCGGAACGTCCCTCGGGCGTACTGTCTAAAGAGAATATCGATAGAAGTACCGGGTGGCGTCCTAACAGAAGAACTACGTTGGGCAATGAGCAGGATGAATAATCACTGGACTCGTAGATGCCAATGCGAAATCTGTGTGGAGAGAAGGTCTGGCTTGTAGAAAGCAGTAGGAAGCCGTTCTTGAGATGAACTCGCAATGCAGAAGGTTCGTCAGCGTAGAGCGTGTAGAATTCTTCGTACTTCGGAGGTGTCGTCGTCGAGAGCGGAGAGTGGAATGAATTTCGGAGGGCTCCTAGCGGGGTATTTATAGGGAGGTGGCCGCCTCCTGCCGCCTCCTGGTTGGTTCGCTTAATTTCATAAATTCGACTGTGCAATCTCATTGGTTCGCACAGTGTTTTCTCAGTATCTGGGCATATGATAGCTGAGTTGGTTTTTCGAGGTGGTTTCCCTGCGTCCGTTGCTTTGACGGGGTCCCCGGGGGTGGCTGAACGACCTTGAGTTTTCCTGTTTGAGGTTTCTCATTCAAGGCGACTTGTTTCGAACTTTTTGTCGCATCTATCTCGCCCAGTAAATGTTTGGGGAGGTCGCCTTGCGTGTTCTCGTTCAAGGCGACTTGTCTCGAGATGTTTGTCGTATCTCTCTCGCCCAGTAAATGTTTGGGGAGGTCGCCTTGCGTGTTAATCTTTAATATTTCACTTTTGGGAGAGAATTTAGTATTTTCTCTCCGGTGAAATATTTTGTTTGACGGAGTTGTACTTCGACGTCTTGTAAATATTTTTGTGGTGTGCCTACCTCTTTTTGGTAGCCCTGAAAAGGGCTGTTGAAAAGAGGTGGTGGATTTCACCACAAACTCTTTCATAAGCTTTTATTGATTTTCGTAGAATTTCTATTAGTGCTTCAGTTGTAATATCTTTTTCTGCTCTGTATTTTTCAATCTCTAGTTTGATATGAGGTGGAAATTTTGATGTAATCATGGTCACGAAAATCTTTTGTTCAACATTTTCACCCAAATTTTGTAAACACCTTAAATGTTTTTCGATAGTGTCAAATGTTTGCCGAAGACTGTTTCCGAATTTGTTGGCTTTCGGTAGATAATTTAATGCGTTATAGTGTTTGTCGATTAAAACTTGAGGGTCTCCGTATTTTTCTTTCAATTTATCCAAAGCAGTTGTGTAATTTTCATTGGTTATAGTCATTCCATTTATGCATTCTTTTGCTCTGTCTGTTAATAAACTTACCAAATAGTTAAATTTATCTATAGGAGCTAATGCAGAATTATTGTGAACATTGTTTTCAAATAATTCTGCATTAGCTCCTATAGTTTTGTGATCTTCTTTTTGATATTTACCTTGTACCTAATTCAGTTTATTTTTATTTTTGTTACGTACTTAATAATTGAAGACACAATTATTTTTCGTTTTATCTTTTCGTTTGTATTTTTTGAAGTGATTAATATACTAATATTCAACATTTGGGGTTTCAAAAATAACATATGGGACTTTTGGGATAAAATTGTAGTAACCAAATAACTTAATTTAATGTCTAAATTGAAATTAACATAAATCAAAATCAATAAATAATCAAACTATAGAAATAAATTCGCGTTCGCGACAGAAGGTACTTGAAAAATTCGAAATTATCAAAAGTGACAGATCTGGTAAATGTTTAAATGAGGATATACCTCAATATATTTCACCGCTAATAGGTCCATTTCTATAAAGCTTGGAATTATCCCTTCACACTGTTGAAACCATATTTAGTTATTTTTCCCCCTTTCACTTCATCTGATTAGCTATAATCCCCCTTCACTTTGTATGCACTTAATTGGTTGTACCTCCTGCCCTTTTCCTTTCTCTCGAAAAATGGTATTCAATTTCCCTCCACCTGTCACTTTATAGGCTGTGTCCTTTCTAATGTGTGTTCAGTTATTGTTTGTTACTGATGATGGCCTAACCGTCGAAATCGATTTAACTTTGTAACTCTTTATTTTTCGTGGAAATAGACAACGTTTTTCACTAACTTCCGTTTTGAAGCATCGATGCCGCACAGTCATCATGACGATCAACAAAATCATGTTACTAATTAATTCAGACGCATTCGATCCTAATTTCTCAGCAGTTAATTTATAACTCCCTTCAATGGGATTCCGAGTCATATTTGGACGCATCTATCCGCCGGTCGATTAAAGCTGATTTACGTGTGAACGGATAAAACCAATTAGCTCAAACGCGCCAAAACCGCCTTGTTCATTCACGTTTGTTGACCCTTCAGTATCCGCCCATTCATGAATGGGGGAACCGCAATATGAAAATCATGGGAAGGTAATATTCTCACTCTTCATCGCGTAGTTACAAAGCTCTACGGACAAAAAGTAGAAAAAAAGAAAAATGCGCATTAGAAATTCGAGCGAAAAAAAACCTGATGGAAATGCAAAACAGGTACCTCAACCGAGAGAAGTGCAACGGCCGGCCAATTGTTGTGAACTGAATCGAGGGTCTTTAATTTGCGTGAGGTTTTCGTCGAATGCTCAATGAAAATATAATATTCTTTCCTTGTTGATCGTATAAAAGATAAGAAATCATTCCGTACACGCTCAGTCGAAATTGAGATCAGTTTCCGAAGCATTACCCGTTCGTTATTAATGTCCAGTGATTAAAGATGTTAGGAAATTGAATCTTCAGTTATCGGGATGAGTCGGTTCTTTTGTCTGGGTCAATTATCTGAACGTTTCCCAATAACCCAATGCATACGAGAGTGGGAGCTCGGCGCGCGGTTCCAAAAGATTCGTAACGATAGACTTCTCGCATAGCTGCGTTGGTTTATTGCCCGAAAAACGCGTTGTCTGCATGCAAATCAAGCGGATATATCGAGAGAACATATCCTGGTCTTGAAGATAATATCCGCTGGTGAATTACCTAGTTATTGACCAATCGCAAATTCAAGGTCTGGAAAGTTCCAAGTTCACTTCAGTTTAGTTTGGAGGGTCCTTCAACGGATCTGGGGGCCACTTGGCAAACCCTGGAAAACATATGTCAATTATGTAATAAACCGCTCTGTATGAGCGGGGTGGTACTAAATACGCTACTCAATTACTCAATACTAGGTATGGGTAGGTATTTGTTTCATGTTTGAAGGACCACCAGATTAATACTGGATGCAATAAACCCATAATATGTGGTAATATTGACCTAATTACCTAGACATCAATATGTCAAGGCTTCATCTGTTCCCAAAATAATGATTTTGAGTTGGTTAAGCGATTTAAGCCATTTACAAGAACATCCCGTAACATAAATGTACCTATTTTTATTCCACGGCCATCTACCAGCTTTTATTGTCATCAGTTACCTTACCTTACTCCGTCATTGCACATGATTCCAAATTCAATACGACTGCCAGGTACATCCGCTTGTTCCCGAATAACTATACTAAATTTTTGTTGGATGTAGACTAATATCAATATTAAAGAGGTATTGGCGGATTTCCACTTGCTCTGATAAGTTAAAAAATATGCCTTTGTATTTACGGTCCAAAAATTGCTAAAGTCAATTATCACACCTCCTGGCTGCTGTTGGTTTCATTCGACGCAGAAATAGGCCAAATAATAGCAAATTCATTGCCGCTAATGACTCTTCTGGTTGAGGTGCGGTTTAAACCGTTAAATTAAACCTTAAAAAGAAAATGAAGTAAAAATAAAGGTTTTCAAGTGGTGTAATTTGAAAAAAATAGTAGAACTACGTTTTTTGGCAGTTTTAGGCAAAAAGCACGTTATTTCAGACCCATCATTTGTGGTACAGGCTTGTTCAACGTTAAATTTCTGACAAGAATAGCACCTTTTAATTGAACATAAATTATCCCGGAATTTTAGTGATTTTTTTTTCAAAAATGCAGGTACTTACCCTACCTCAAAAATCAGTCGTCTACACGAGAAACGGGTTTTGGGTTCGGATTCAGCAACCTCAAAAACCCCTAGGACCAGTTCTGGATTCGCAGGGGTCTTTGATTTTTCTTTTTTTTTTTTGCAGTGTTTTCAATGTTAATATAATATCTATAAAGGATATCTAAAATAACCCTGACTAGCAAGAATTTCGATGAGCTTAGTGCCGAAAAGTGACTTTTTTGTTGTCTTGTTTTGTTTCGGGAGTACCTAGTTGAAAATAATAACAAATTTGATTTCTAGCCGAGTTTATTACTTTAAGAATCTACATTTGTACCACTGATACTTGCTCCTTGACGATACTGGACGCTGAAAGCCAATTTTTATTTGAAAAACTAATTCGTTCTACTGACAGCTCACTATGTCTTCATATTTTCTTCATAATACCAACACTATTAGTCGTGAAGAATTCTTCTAAAATAACATTAAACTTTAAATTCTGACAAAAAGATCGGCGTTACAAAGGGAAAAGTTATGAGGGCAATAAATCAATAAGTCATTCCCTTGACCTCTGTCTAATGGGAGGGTACTGGTGAAGAAGGTGAAAGCCTTTTTTTGGTAGTCCGACCGCATGGGATGGGGTCAGAGAAACACAGCCAATAACTTCTTTATGTGGGGGGAAGGTAGGTAGGTAAATAGAAGGTTATTAATTTCGTAATGTATAGGTTCGGGTTTTTGAATATAATCAGCGGTTGCCAGCCGTCGTCGGAATTCGATTTCAAAAGTGTTATTTTTGGAAAACATCTTATTCAATCTTATTCGTATAGGTTGAACGTATTGGTTTGGAGATAGTAAACTGTGCTGATTTCGATTGCCTACGGTTCAATTAAAAATACTTCTTTTTCGTGATTTGGGATGATTAGAATTCTACCTGCAAATTAAAGCAGATAAGTGATCAGACTGGTAGTAAATTCTTAACAGTTTCATACGATGGTTTGTACCTATTTCAATAAACTAATCAGAGTGACGAAACTTTTCTTTTTCTCCTTTAAAACTACAGTTGAAATCACTTAAACACTTAAATAACGTCTGAAAGGCAATCGTCAAAAATTGGTCTTTATTGCTGGTTGTCGTTATAACCGATAATTCAAACATCTTCCAGGTTACATGTACCTATGCACTTTTAATATAGTTTATTTCAGGAACCACGTAAGTGCGCTTTTTTCAACTTTCGGAAAACTAAAAAAACTGTTTTGCAGCTTAAGTATAGGCCTAGTTTCCTTCAAATATTTCTTGACCAAATCAAGAACATGCTATTGGAATTATCTATTTTGTTGATTTTTTTTATTTATTTATTTTTATTTTTTTTCCTTCAAGTTTTTGAGTTATAAATTTTTGAAAATTTTGCACAACTTAGGTAGTTTCTGCAATAAATGAATGAATCCAAAGTGATTTAAAAAAAATAATTATTGAAATTAAGTCAAACGATTAATTTTCATCTGTTTTGGTATCAAAGGTACGTAAGAGACACACTTGAGTATAAACAAGAGTGGTTTTAACTAGGCTTTAACCGGAAAATACTCGTACAAGTAGACTACACGCTTCAGTTTGTCTATATTATACAAAAGATCTGGTCTATTCAGCTTCTGGCAAGTCTTCTGGCAACTCGTGGTCAATTGTTGGCCATTGGATGATGTTGTCGTAGAAAGCTTCATATCCAACAGTGTACTTCATCAACTTTTTAATATCATCAATCTTTTTTTGGTTGATTGGGACCTAAAAACAAAAATCTCACTGAGCAAAACCAGATAAATTTTATAATTTGTTATGACCTACAAAAATATCATCCACTCAGTGTTTGGAGGTTGGTAACCTTTGATCTAAACGATACAAACAGCGAACCACGTGACACGTGATGTCAAGGCCGCCAACCGTGGCGAGTGAAATTTACCGCAGAAAAAAACCTATGCGACGGAACTTGGGTTCTTTCTGAAATAAACGGATTCTTTCCAAGGCTGTCAAATAGCACTGGTGATATGGAACACTGGTTATCTCTGCACTAAACGATGTAGTCACCTCTGAAGTGAACAGTACCACCAAAACGACATTTTTGAATTTTGGTCGCTTAAGTGGTTTTTGAAATAAACGATTAATAACCTATAGTTTCAAACATCTTCCAGTACAGTAGGTTACATGTATGTACTTAGCTTCGACGTCATAAGTCGTTTTGAAGGGAAAAACTGAACTTCCGTGGAGTATGTTTGGAGGAACATATATTTTTGTTGTTAACATGAATATGTCCCATTATTTTGACAAGGTACTTTTACGCGTACCGTGAACACGAGCAACTAAATTCTGTCCTGTTCACTCTAGGAAGTCGAAATTTGATAGGGACACTCTCTGAGTTAATGAGAGACGATTGAAATGATGGGCTCTTTCTCGATCAGCTGAGTGTACTAAATTCTCTCCTGATCGCCCTAGGAGGTTGCAAATTTACAGGAAGACTGGTAAGACACGATTAAAATGTAGGGTTCCTTCATGGTCAGATGAGTGAGCTAATTCTCTCCTGTTCACTCTAGGAAGTTGAAATTTCATGGGGAGACTCTTTGGGCTCTTTCCTGTTCAGCTGAATTATCTTATTTTCACACGAGGAAGTTAAAATTTGGTAGTGAGACTCTTTGAGACATTAAGAGACGATTGAAATGATGGACTCTTTCCTAGACAGCTGAGATATCTAAATCCTCATTTTTTCCTTTGGGACATTAATTAATAGACGTTTGATCTAATGGGCTCTTTACTGGTCAGTTGAGTGAGCTGTTATTCTCTCCTGGTCACCCAAGGAAGTTGAAATTTGAGTGCTCCTTGACAGGTACGATGAAAATCATAAATGATCTCATACACCGTATAACATATTCATGGTTCATACGTTCTTTGAAGATAATGAAATTTCTAATAACCGAATTGATAAAATGGTTTTTGGGTGATTTTTAAGAAGAAAAAAAAAAAAAAGAAAAAAAATCCTAACATTATATATACCTCAAAATTTTTGGGGGAAAAGAGGAGGAGGGGGATTACTTCTGGGACACCCTGTATACCTACGGACTTTATGATGATTTTCACTTACAAACATTTTGTAGTGTACAAGTGAATTCAAGTTTAAGCACAAACCCATATATTAGTCGATTTGACAAAGAGGGGTGCACGAAAAGGCACACGAATCACATTTTCACTTATGGCTAGGGAAAATTGAAAATAGATTTGTAGGACCACCGAAAAGATGATGAGCGAATCTCACTCACCCTGAGTTTTTTGGAATCTAATGCTGATAAAATTTAGTGACTAGAAGTGATAAAGGTAATTGCACAGTGGTGATGGACAAGAATGCGAATACTAAACAGATGAATTGGTTTTCTAACACAACTACCTACAAACCTCTTGCTAGAGATATTACCAGTTCCCAGTCTAGTAAATTTAACTGTTTTTTGTCAAGATGAATGTTTTTTGGCTTGTTGATAAGTCCACATATTTCCTTTTAATTCGACACAATGCACTATGTCCAAAAGCATATGGCTTACCGAAAATTCATTAACTGGGACCTACTTCTAGCGATCCGGTTCCTATGAGACCTATTATTGCCAACATCCAATCTCCAGCAGAGAATCTAAGTAAATTTCTTGTACCACGTGTTAAGCATGTTAGTTTAGTCCCTTATGACGTCAAGAACTCCTTTGATTTTTTGAGTTACTTACTTGATATTGCACGTGATATTTCATGAATTGCTTCTTTTTTTTTTTTTTTTTGCACCTATGGTTACTTTTCAGTTTGTTGACTAATGGATGTGAATGAATTTCATGCTGTAATTTTTAATTTTCCTTTTCGTTTCTTCCTTTCCATCCTTAGTTTTCCGGTGACATTTACAATAGCCATAGATTCTTTTATTACTTTCTTGATATTTTCAAGGACATGCGTCCTGGACATTAAGGTTGACTTGGTGAGTACTTATTTCCAGCAAGAAGATTCCTTTTATACCAAACTTTTTGTTATTGTTTTACTTTGTTAGTTTCTGATGGATTATGCCTTATTATTGTTATCCACTAATAATGTTCCAACATTTTATCTAAATTTTTACTTATGCTGGTTCTACACTTCTTTTATAGCTTGTTTGGTTTGTTTTCCTTAGGCGAACCACTGATTTATTTGACAAATCCGTTGCATTCGGATGTTTGTAAATTTTTTTTTCCTGGACACACCAGTAACTATTTTGTTTTAATTAGTTTTTATTTACTATTTTTTTGTTTTTTCTGTTTAACATAACAATGCCTCCGTGTATAGTTCTGAAGATGTCCACAGTAAGGGGACGAAACGTAATTTAATAAAAGAATAAATGAAATAATTTTATTTATTTTCCCTGGGCTGCATTCCGACCAATTCCAACAAAACAATACCTAAGGCCGACCAAACTGCTAACATTTATAATCTCGTGTTTTTACTTAATACATAATATGTAACAATTAACCTTGAAATTTGAATGATTTATAAGGCATAAGCTTAAAAAAGAATCCCGTTTCGTCACAGTTAAAATTTTTTTCGTCTTCATATCCTTCACGGATTTATGGCTAAACATTAGACAACCAGTTTTCTGTTACAAAAATTTTTCAAGAAACAATATTGTGGCGATTTTCCTGACATCGTGTAGGTCAAAAGCAACTGCACAAGAAAGAACTGTGCACAAGACACAGAGGACAAGCTTCCCCGACAATCTATTTCACGAGATTTTCAAATTCTTAGAAACAAGTGGAGCTCGTGCAAGCCGGTTTTATTCAATACCTGAAACTCAAAGTGACAGCGCAAAATAAACATACCAGAGTATTGTTTGAATTCATAGAAACTGGTGGCATAAGTGATAAAGGTTTCGAGAAGGCCCTTTTATGTAAATGCTACATAAAAATAGAAGTCTTGGAACTTGAGGGCTGAGTTAGATAGATGTCTGTATTGTTCTTGGTAGAAATCCAGGCGATTAGATAGTCGGAGATGGTTTCTCAGAACGTCATTATAACTATAGGCTGCGTTCACACTGAAGTCGATTATTTTACCTGCCGAACTCGGCCGAATTTAGCTCTGCCGATTCGACCGACGGAAGCGTAATTTACACTAGAACCGATTTTTCCAACGATTCTGCAAATTTTAGTCAGTTGCCCCTCCTTCGACGTGAAAGATGGACAACATAGAAGCGTGATATTTTTTGACAGAAAATACTTTATTTACTTGGCTATTTCGTTCCAGTGTTTCCGGCTGATGTCCCTGTTGTAATAACACTTCGAGGAAGTATCCCACAAGGATTTTCTTTCTTGCACCAAAGAGATCAACAAGTTAATGTCCATGATGATCGAAAGAAAAAAATAGAACAATAAAGAAAAAAGACAGCATGGTTCTAGGATTGGTTATACAGGGATACTTCCATAAGAGTAGTTCAATCTGAATTTGGACAATGTTTCATGCAAATATTACCGATTTTTACAACTAGCGAACGGCATTATTTCAATTTTTGACTGATTTTTCAACTTTGGAATTTTTGAAAACTTGATACATATTCTTATAGGAAATTTTACGCTGATTCCGAATATACCACATGTTAGTATGCTGAAAAAAATATTTCGCACAACAAATCGCAAAAAACGGGCTATTTTGAAATTTTTGACTACATTTTTGAAAATTTCAACCCGAAGATGTAATCCGATCATGCTGGCCAACGAACTTGAACTTTAGTTTTGTGTCCTTAACATTTTAAAATTTGTTTGAAGTTTCTAGCACAATTCTACGGACAGTTATCGTCTGGAATGACACATACATACATATATACATATATACATATATACATATATACATATATACATATATATATATATATATATATATATATATATATATATATATATATATATATATATACATATATACATACATACATAAGAACTTCACACTAGGGTTGCCAGATTTTTTCGGATCATATAAAGTATATCCTGGCTGCAACCAAGGAAAAGTAAAGTATTTCAATGAAAGTTAAAGTATACATTAAAGTTAACGTTCTCGACTTACACAATAAGGTATTTTTCATTCAGCATCTGCACACAAGGGCTTGAATGTGTCAGATTACTGAAAATAAGAAAGTTCAGTTTAAGGAATTAAAAAAGAACCATGGATAGTAATAGTTTTACTGTACTTAGGTCACCAAATTTTTATTCTGAAGAAAACATTCTCAAAAACAACCGAAGAAAAAAAATCTCGTGCATCTATCAGGCACGTAAGGACTAAGGACGTTAGGAACTTTTTAGGAACTCGAAAAGTTACATTCATTCAGTCCCTCTTTCTTTCTCTGAAACTAGACCAATTTTCGTCCATGCAGGTAGGTAGTTCTGGTTTAGGTAGGTATGGCAACCTTGTACTTGACTAGTAAGTAGGTTCGGGGGCTGAACTTTTCTTCTTCTTCGTTTCAAATATAAAGTATTTTGGTCTACTTTACATTTTTTATAAAGTATACAGTATTTTGAACAAAAATAAAGTAGGATACTGAAACCTCTGAAACCACTTTTGCAGTTGAACTTGAATCAAACATCGTTGATGTTTATATTGCGTTGGATAACCGATGAGGGATCCCCGACGAGTCTAGTTCAGTTCATGTTTTGTTTGGTGGTCTGGATGCTCGCAAGCTCGCTTCTCAAATATAAAAAATACCCTAAATCAATCCTTCTAGTAAAACAGATTAGCTAGAAAAATAGATCAAAATGATGTGCATAATTTCGTGGTCCGGATGCTCGCTATAAGCACGATCAATGCTTCATTTGTGACCCATCATGTGGCATAGATTTTGTCAGTGTTAACTATCCTACATGATAAACTTCTTTGTTTTAATCAATAAGCAGGGAATTGACCGCTTTTTTTTCACAATTCAAACAACTATATCTCAAACACTGTAGCTGATCCAGGAATACGAGTTCCATAATCTAATTCAGCACCCTCGAAAACCACCAGATCCAGTGTTTCTTTCTTTGGCGACGAGTAAATTTAATTTTGTCTTTGTTTTTAGGTTGGGTTTTTGAACCACTGGGTGGCGCATCCGCCCGACAAACACTGGCGTTTTCGTCTGTGAAACCAGCACTTCTGTCTGGCATCTTGTTATGCATGTTCATACAGACAACCCCCCCCCCCCCCCACCCCGCCACTGAAACAACCTAGATCGACCTGAAAATAGCGTGGGTACACGTAGGAAACTACTTTTTGACAGGGCAAATATTTCGGTATGTGTCCCCACGATTTTAAATACCAAAATTCTCCATTTGTATCGTGGAAGACAAACATTCTTCATGAAACCTTGGAAAAGAGAAGATTCTGAGGTTTCTGAAACACTCGTCAAATTCATTTTTGGACAGGACAATGACAGATTTACATTGGCTTGAAAGTGGGGACACATACGGAAATTGAAATTTAAGTACATTTTTCATCATAATTTTGTGAATAAATCCTTCTGGTTCATCGTTGATAAACTTTTTTTGGCTAAAATTCTGGAAAAAACTCCAGCCTTCGCCCCCTGGACCCCCCCGGATGTTATTACTTTGAGCCTGACTGCTAAAATGTAAAAAAACATGGAATCATGTTTTAGCTCCTCGCTCTCACTTTATTATAGAAATGATCACGACGATTGAGCTCTTGTGAGATGATGATCTCCTAATAGAAACTCGCTAGTAAACATTCACTTTATTATAGAAAGAGGCTAAAGAGGCTACATACGAAATTACAGCTTCCTAGTGTAAAGTATAGAAATTACTTATTAAAATGATTTAACCACCGCTTCACAAATCAAACCGTTCTCGCAATATTCGGATCACCTGCTATGAATCACATAATCGAAACACCAGCTCAATGAAATCATCAGAAATTAACAAGCGGTTGCAATCATGTTCACAATATCAATAATTGAGAATGATCACCTGTGTGTAAACAATTATTCATATAACCATGCTCATAACTCAGCTTGTTGGCCACGCACTTCGCAGTAGTTAATATAGTATGGTTGGATAAATCGAGAGCTTTCGAACGTATGGTCAACGAATTTTGTGGGATGAAAAACGAAGTATCTATTCATATCCCTAGCAACGACTCGGTTGTAAGCGGAAATCATCAAAATTATTGGCGCTACTTTCATTTCACTGTATAGTCTCACTTTTCGGCGGGGGATCCATCGCTAAAACATGATTTCATGTTAATATAAATCTAACGATTTTTGGCCGTTTTTAGTGATTTTTTAGCACATTTTTTGAAATTTGACCAATTTAATGTACTCAAAAATCGTTGGCTAACGAACTCATCCTTTCGTTTGGAAACCTTGATTTTTGGCGCTAGAACGGAATTTTTATCTCAATCTTGAGTAGAGTTATTGTCCGGAACCCTCACTGTCTTATCCTAAAAGCTTACGAGAACACAGTTCTATTACCTATGTAGAGAATATTAGCAACCTACATAACTGGAGAATTACATCATAAAATTTCGTCGCCATCTTGCCCCTTCTTTCGAGGTTTATGTTTCCGAGCCGAAGAATAATGACTAAAGGCCATACCGATCAGAATCAGTTGTTACGATTCTAAATTTTAGCATAGGTAAATTCCAAATTCAGACCTAAGCAGACATAGATAGAAAATTAAAAATTGCATATGAATTGCAAACTGCTATACGAGCTCCCAGTTCAAGTGCCGTACTATGATGTAATTACCTATAACATTTTTTAAAAATTTAATTAGGTAAATTTAAGCCGCGTCTCAACCGGAAGGGTCATTAGCGGCAATCAAAATGGGGTGTCAAAAGGACACTGCAACTGCAATTATAACATGTTATAATCAATGTTAGGAACTTGCATAAGAAGCCATAAATAAGTTAAAAATTGTGATTCCGTTCATTTGCTACCTCTTCATTCATGATTTTACGCTTTTATGCTTGTCATACACCCTCTCATTCTATAAGATAGTTTTGGAGTAATTTTTCAAGTCTTTTCGATACCTAAGAATTAAATATAGATAATAAATGTACCACTTCAGCCGAGATATCCCCAAACACCCATACTTCACCAATACCAGCCATGAATATTTTAAAAAAGAATTTTTTTGTTGCTTTAACAGAGAAAAATCTTCTCGTGCGTCTTTTATCGATGTGAGTAATGTTGAATGTATTGAACAGCGTTGGTGGCCACTAAAGGGTATCCACTTCTAATTAATTCACAGTTCGATTTAATTTAGATCTGTTCCAAGAGCGGGTTCCGAACCCACCTCGGCTTCCTGAGGCTAATGAGCCCGAGCAGGGGCAGATCCAGTCGCCTTCACCCCGAAAAACCTTAGGCCACAAATTTCGGGGCGAGAGTTATTTACAACTCGGGCCGTTTTGTTTCTTTGGTTTCCCGGTAATCGGAGGATATGCGGAGAAGAATTTGTGAGCTGGGACAGTTTGTTTCGTTGGGGGTGGCGAGCGAAACCAGATTTTCGACTGTGAATCGAAAGTTCAACGGCTCAGTTTTTCACGCGAAACATCACTTTGCAAGTTTTTTGGTTAATTCAACCATTCAACACGTTTTGGCGTTGATCTTCTATCCCGAAACCCGCACCAAACAATGTTCAAAAGTTGCGTAGTGGTTTTATAAATTTTGACATTTTCATGTCTGTTCTTTGACATTTGAAAATCGTCACGTTACGAAAACATGTTACTCAACCGATAAACAAAGCAAACTTGGTCGCTGTGGAATGATGTTTACAGTTGCAGCTTACCTAATAAGTATCATTGCTACGAGTTCGTCAACCATCCTTCAGTTACCGTTGAAGTGACATGAAAATTAAAGTTGCAACGTCCACTAATGTTTTGCCGGGATAGTGCCGTCAATTTTCATGATGCCTCACTGTGTTGCTGACTTATTCGCAAGTATTTTTTATTATATATGCGCAATATACATACATATATATATACGCAAGATTTCCAATGATTCCTGCTTACAACGGAGTTGTTCCTAGGGTCTGAATAAGTTTCAAACTAGGTACCAACCGAAGAAACTACAACGAATTATTAACTCAACCTATACGTTAATCTCTTTGAATAGCTGAAGATTTATCACTGATTCTTCCACATCAAACATTTTCCCTCCTATAGGCTCCCTTCTTCTGTTTGAAATCGTGTTTTTTAGGAGATGATTGAAATTATTGGCTCTTTCCTACTCAGCTGAGTGAGCTAAAATATCTATTGTTCATACTAGGAAGTTGAGATTTGATAGAATGACTCTCTGGGACACAACGAAACGATTGAAATTATTCCTAATCAGCTGAGTGAGCTAAATTTTCTCTTGTTACCCCTAGGATGTTGAAATTTGATAGGGATACTCTCTGGTACACTAAGAGACGATTGCACTTACTGGCTCTTTCCTAACCAGCTGAGGGAGCTAAAATTTCTCCTGTTCATCCTAGGAATTTGAGATTTGATTGGAAAACTCCCTGAGACATTAAGAAGCAATTGAAATGACTAGTTCATTTCTAATTTGCTGAGTGAGCTAAATTGTCTCCTGTGCATCCTAAGAAGTTGAGATTTGATAGGGAGACTCTCTGGGACACTAGGTGACGATTGAATTGATTTGGTCTTTTCTGATCAGCTGACCGAGCTAATTAAATTGAGACGTTTCTAACTTGCGACACAAAACCTATATTTCACGAGGGGGGGGGGGGGGGGGGGGGGGGAGGCATATCCGTATGGAGATGTATCTGCATGTCATTTCGTGTAGATTTTTCTTTTGTTTCTTTTGGTAGGTGACATCGTCCAGTTAAATTCCGATAATGCACCTTAGACTCTTGGACCAGTGTTCTGCGGTGAAGGGCTATGTAATACAGGTTTACTATGGACGGGGTTTAATAATAATTCATAGGTATCATCCCAAACAATCGAATGAAACCACCCAGGTAGCTGTAACTTCATAGGTTTGCTCTCCTCCCTAATGGCCAGAACTTCAATAGGGGAAAAAATCAACATTGGGATAGATCGCAACAGGTGAACATAGTAAAAATTACATAATAAACTATGCTGATAGATTCCAAAGGTATTCAGATTATTATACCTTTTGTCACCTATAAATGGAGCTGCGAAGCGAAGGTATATGATTTATTTTAAATAAATAATTTTCAGTTGCTGGGTCAGATTGTGTTAAATTAAAAAAACTAGTAAAATGTGGGTGTTTTCAATTTAATTTCTCCTCGGTAGGTGTCTATATGCAGTTATATTAAGATAATGTGTAATAGACTTCGTTTAATAAACGGGCTATCTAATTCATAAATAATAAATATTTGTGTAATAATTGGCAGCGTTTTTTTTATTGGCTGGCCTACATGAGAGCGAAAATTTATACTATAAAATGCATTGGTTTTTTTCTATCTCTATTGATTGCTTTTATAACTCTTTTCTCTTACGAAAGTAAAGACATGGAAATGTCGAAACATTCAGACACACAAAACGATTGCGTTCAAACTTGCGCGTACAAACGTTAAAGTTTTTATTCATTTATATAATAAGTGTCCTTCCAGACGATAAATCTCCTTAGGATTGGGATAAAGATTCCGTTCTTGCGCCAAAAAATCAAGCTTTTCAAACGAAAGGATGAGTTCGTTGGTTATTAATTATCACTTCATAGTCTTGAAGTATTTTCATTAAGTAATTATTAATGTTAGATAGTTGTCTTTCATCGGAACACCCGTCTGCACTCTTTTAGTTTGAGTCAATGTCGAGCTCAGGCTCGACATCAATTATGGAACTGCAAATTAATACAGGGACGTGATTTCTTAGATATGATACTGGAAAAAAAATCTTATCCATTCCTCATGAACGACCAGTTTTTCCCAACGATGTCCTTCTTACTTCTCATAACTCGGTGAGGTGAATTTAGTTGAAGCTCAAGGTGGGCAGATGAATTATACGACTTTGTTTTTCTGTTGCAAAACTCTCGAGCCCTCCTACTTTCAAATGTATGTAACCGTAAGAAAACCTCAGCGGGGAAGACATCGGGAAGGGTTGGCAGGAGAAAGCAAGAGAGCACCGCGGGCCGCGGATGTGACTGACGTTTGAAGGGACGGGAAGAAGAAGAAGAAGGACAGAGAAAAGACAAGTCGAAGAAGGCAAAAACGGTCTTACAAGAAGAAGAAGAACCGCCGAAGGAAAAGGATGAACCTCAGGAACGCCGACCAGTTCAAAAAGAGAGAAAAAACAGCCAACCATCGGGCAGAGAGAGCGACTGTCAAGTGCTCCTGTCTATTTTAAAATATGGTTTCATTGTGGTTGGACGAAAAGACGTAGTGGGGATTGTGAGAAGGGGCAGGCGTAGATCACCCTGGACAGCGTTCCCGTTCGGCCAATAGGGGGTTCGCCTAGTTCGCGATGTGATTTATAAGAGTATTCCCATGTAAGGGGACAAGATTCTGCAACTTATTATCCGTCTGTATTAAAGCCACTTTGAACGGCCCAAGATGTTTAACTTGGACGGAAGATAATAGGAGAAAATTGTTTGAATAGCTAGTGCTAAACACCGGAGTACCGTTAAGGGACAGTGCGACGAACCTACATGGAGTGTGCTAACGAATAACTACCTACCCAGATACTTATTGTTTTTCTGTTGAATAAATCTCTATTATATAACAGAAATTATATAAATATATTCCTTCCTATCATTCCGACTATCAGACCAAGAAAATATACCTATCGCACTACGTTCAAACAGTAAGCTGCCCGGAAGGTGTCCAGATAAGTTTCAAATTCTGAAAAATCCATCAGATTGATACTTAACATATCTATGAGTTTCCAAGACGTGTCATTTTGGACCACTTCTCAGGAACAGGGTGGCCCCCAACGGGAAAAGTCAGGGAAAACCTGGAATTGTCAGGGAATTTTGTGCGACGGGAAAAGTCAGGGAAATGTCAGGGAATTTTGCGAAAAACACCAAAATGTCAGGAAATTTTTTCAATCAATACTTTGTGTAATAATTTGCAGTGTTTTTAGGTTTATTTTAACTCCTAAACAATAAAACTTCAACGGCGTACTTTATCATACTGCATAATATTTTATAGATTAATACGAATAAAAAAAATAATTGTCAAGAGTTGTGGTATTGTTCAAAGAGTTACATTGTTACACACACAGATACATTGTGACATGGATATGTCTTCGGCTCTCCTGGTTACTACGTCACCTATTAGTAAACTATTTGTGAGAAAAATCAACAGATTATTGAACTAGGGAGAAAACCCAACAGAGTAGTGGATTGATCCAGTTAGAGTCCCAACAACGAGTTGGTGTACATGAGCTAGGACTTCTCATGTTGGCCTATTGAAATGTGAAGCCATGTGTAATAAATTCATAGCTTTCAAACGAAAGATTTTTGTGGGATGGGAAATAAGGCACCGATTGGAAGTAGGTGGAAAAAAGCGAGACATTTATTGCAGTCGGGCGAAAATTTGGAATTATCCACAAAGCTAAGAAATATCCTTGTTAAAAACTTTTCCTTTTTTCAACACAAATGATTAAAATTTGAATTTGATCTTCAACAAATCGCTTCAGATCACAAATTGAGAGACCATAAAATATTAAATGAAAAGTAATGCAGCATGATTAAAGACGAATTTTCGTAATTTGTCGTTTTACATTTAGGTTAGGTAAATTGTTTTGAAAATTGAGAACTTTGAGGGCAATGAAGTTGTTAAATATAAATTTTATGGCAAAAAACTCATTCTAAATTATGGTCTGCTATTCAACAAATGATTTCGGGTTTCTAGCAGTTTTCTTTTCTGCAGTTTTTATTTATTCATTATTACTTATTTTTATTTATTTTTGTTTTTTGCACATATTAATGAACTTTTTTATATATTTATGAAATAGTTGAATTTTTGACGAAAGAACGGATTTTTTGTATTGATCCTAAAGAAAGTTATCGTCTTTAATGACACACGCACGCACGCTAATATGTCATTAACAATTAGGTTGTATTAATATGTAATATGTCACTAGTCATAGAATCTAGTATTTTGATACGATAGTGTTTGAAGAACCTTGTGGCCGTTTAGCATTCGTTATTTTGTTTTTGAATTCGAAATACCAAAACTGGGTTTTGAAACTTATTGTAGTTGTTTCCTCATTCTCAGTTTACTTTTTACCTGAATTTACTGTGGAATATTTTAGTTACCTTAAGTATGTAGTGTGTCAAAACCATTCTGTTCGTCTAACTGCGATTTTTTAAAAACTATTTAATCAAATCACAAACTAATCTTAGTCTTAACTTAATCTTTCACAAATTCAATTACTTTAAAAAGTATCTTTTCTCCAATGCTTCACCTTCATTATTACTCCTGGAGTAGGCTGTTTTTTTTTTATTTAAATTATACGATTTTCATTTTTGAAGCATTAAAGATGACGCTATAGGTATATATATATGAGTTTGATATTTTTTGTCAGGGAAATATGGAGTTCGGTCAGGAAAAAGTCAGGGAAATGTCAGGGAATTTTAAAATTTCCATTTGGGGGCCACCCTGCAGGAATTTTTGTGAAACTAGCGGATTACCCGGCCCGCTGCAGCCGGAAAAAAAAAACAAATTACCGACTAAAATGTTCAACAATGTGCAAAAACATTCAATTACTTTTTACTCTAGAACCTACTATAATTCGCCCTTCCTTAGTTAAGATTGTTGCGGTTTCACTTCATATCATTCGGGAACTTTGCATAAATAAAATAAACACCATCATCACAATTTTGAAATGCATTCGTTCATAAAATTTAATTGTCAATCGGATAATTAATGTTTTATGACAAAGGTTTGGGTGAAATGACCACTGATCATCCAAAACGAATTAAGTACAATACATGGAAAATATATCAAACGATTTCCCCGTATCAAGAAAGACAGCCTGATGTTGAGAAGCCCAGCGCGGGTAGAATAGGAACGAACTCAGGACACGACTGTAAGTCTATGGTAAGTATAGAAACTAATAGTACGCGTCAGTAGCAGACACTACTGACACAGTAACAGTAACAGTCACTATTCTGAAGGAGTAAATGCTCTGCTCCATGGTGTGTCGAATGCCTACTAGCTTTACAGGAGGTGCAGCAAACTACAGGTTGCATTTTAGCGAATTTTTGAAGAAAATTAAGCTATTGCTCTCGCCTCAAAATTTGTAGAATGTGAATTTTTGAAAAACTTTTATGCAGAAATCCGTTTCAGGCTATTCTGAATCATATTCTGAAGTTTAACGCATTTTTTAATGTATGTATGTATGTATGTATATATGTATGTATGTATGTATGTATGTATGTGTCATTCCAGACGATAACTGTCCGTAGAATTGTGCTAGAAACTTCAAACAAATTTTAAAATGTTAAGGACACAAAACGAAAGTTCAAGTTCGTTGGCCAGCATGATCGGATTACATCTTCGGGTTGAAATTTTCAAAAATGTAGTCAAAATTTTCAAAATAGCCTGTTTTTTGTGATTTGTTGTGCGAAATAATTTTTTCAGCATACTAACATGTGGTATATTCGGAATCAGCGTAAAATTTCCTATAGGAATATGTATCAAGTTTTCAAAAATTTCAAAGTTGAAAAATCAGTCAAAAATTGAAATAATGCCGTTCGCTAGTTGTAAAAATCGGTCAATAGCGACTGAAATGTCGAAGATTTCTTCAAAAATTCGCTCATGAGGTCATGCTGCATGACTGGACTTTTTGCGAGTTAGTGGGTATGTACTGCATAGGACCACACAGAAGCGCAGGTTTTACGAGTGATGAGGGACTGAGCTTTGTCCCAAAAGTTCGAATCCTTGTAGGATGGAAGCGCCGGTGCTTATATTGCGCATACTGAGGTAATTCATTGCTCCTAACTTTCTAAGAATCGGAAGTTAATTATGTTTTAAGCAAATTTTCGTGGAAAATGAAGCTATTGCAATGGATCGGGTAAATTTTAAAATCAAAATTTATGAAAATTTTTTTCAATGAATCCGTTTTGAGGCATTCTGAAACAAATCCTAGAGTTCAACACTTTTTCATATATAATTATGTATTAATTGCTATGCAATTCTTAGGCCGACCCCCAATAATTTTTGACATTTTCATGTCTTTGCCCTGGCACATTGCACAAAAAACTGTCACGTAACGTAACGTAAATATTTTGACGATTTCCGCTTACAACCGAGTCGTTGCTAGGGAAATGGTACTTCGTCGTTTTTCATCCCAAAAAATTCGTTGACCATTCGTTCGAAAGCTCTCGATTTATCCAACCATATTATGTTTACTACTGCGAAGTGCGTGGCCAACAAGCTGAGTTATGAGCAAGGTTATTTGAATAATTGTGTACACTCAGGTGGTCATTCTCAATAATTGATATTGTGAACATGATTGCCACCGCTTGTTAATTTCTGATGATTTCATTGAGCTGGTGTTTCGATGATTTGATTCATAGCAGGTGATCCAAATATTGCGAGAACGGTTTGATTTGTGAAGCGGTGGTTAAATAATTTTAATAGGTAATTTCTATGCTTTACACTCTAGGAAGCTGTAATTTCTTATGTAGCCTCTTTAGGAAATTGACTTGACGATGCCCAGGGTCCGGATCAGATGAGTGGCTTTTGAAGCTAATTTCTATGTTTTACACTCTAGGAAGCTGGAATTTCGTATGTAGTCTCTTTAGCACATTTACGTGACGATGCCCAGGGTCCGGATCAGCTGAGTGGCTCTTAGAGCTTGCATACGAGTCTGCAGGGGGGTAGGTGATGTAGCCTGGCTCGAATTCAATGAAGTACCCACGGGTGTCGGAACAATGAGTCAACACGATCGCGAATTCAATTAAGTACCCACGGGTGGGCGGTTTCTCTTATGGCCCATTTAATTGATTTGTACGCCCCGCCGTGCGATGCACGGGTGAGATCTGCCTAGTAATAAATACAATAAGAAAACACACATGAAAATGTCCCAATGTGTTGCAGACTCGTATGCAAGCATTTTTCTTTTGATTTTCACGTACAACCAAGCCGTTGCTGGGGAAATGAAATTTAGTCTTTTGATGATTTCCGCTTACAACCGAGTCGTTGCTAGGGAAATGGTACTGCGTCGTTTTTCATCCCACAAAATTCGTTGACCATTCGTTCGAAAGCTCTCGATTTATCCAACCATATTATGTTAACTACTGCGAAGTGCGTGGCCAACAAGCTGAGTTATGAGCAAGGTTTATTTAAATAAAGTTGACAAAGTGGTTATAACATTTTAAAAAATTTTGCTTTTTCTGAACTACTATTTACTTTCTCCGTCTTGTGATTCCTCTTCGAAAGAGCTCTCACTGAGGGTATTAGCTGAAACTGTTCCTCGCATTTGTAATGTGCATTGTGAAGCAGCGTAAGGTAAAAGTGATTATAGGTAGGTACTCGATTGTAGCACTCATGTGCTATTGTTTGTAAGTTCAGCACAATTGTTCAATTCTTTCGTAAGATTAGTAATCTCGTTGGTAGACTCGTGGGAGCGGTCATTATCGTATACCGATGACTGCATTAGAATCTGATTTCAATTCTCGGTTATACAAGCGGTGTTATGGAGTCTAAGAAGGACGAAAATACGTATTTATGTAACGTCCGTGACGAAATTAACGATGATTTTCACGTACAACCGAGTAGTTGAGTAGTTGCTATAGATTGTGTCACAATTTCAGTGTTTTTCACGTACAACCCAGCCGTTGTTAGGGGAATGAAACTTCCGCAGTTTTCATCGCATAAAAATCGTTCGCCACTCGTTGGAAAGCGCTTGATTTATGTGATAAATGTTCACATTTCAAGCTACCAATTTCCCTCTCCTTACGTAGGTACCTGGCTACATTCCAAAACTAAGTTGATTCAGGCTAAGAATTGCATAGCAAATTATCCTCGTTTTCTACGCAGTAGAAAAGAGAAAAGATCCGGCGAACGCGCCGAGTATAGATTTGGGGGATCCATATATATATATGTGTGTGTGTGTGTGTGTGTGTGTGTGTGTGTGTGTGTGTGTGTGTGCGTTTGTGTGTTTATTTAAATATGTGTCATTCCAGACGATAATTCTCCTTAGGATTAAGATAAAAATTCCGTTCTTGCGCCAAAAAATCAAGCTTTCCAAACAAATGGATGAGTTCGTTGGCCAGCATTTTTGAGCACATTAAATTGGTCAACTTTCAAAAAATGTGCTAAAAAAATATCTAAAAACGAAAAGCTCCAATAAAGCTCCCTTTAAGCTAAAAAAAATCCAAAAGCTCCCTTTGAATAGCAGATTACTATAATATAGAATACGTTATTTTGCCATAAAAATAATGGTTAACATTTTCTTTGCACTCAAATAGCTCAAATTTTCAAACAATTTAGCATGATATAATATGATAACTTAAGAAAATTCGCTCATACGATCATGCTGCATGACGGAAACTTTTTGTTTTTTGCAAGTCTCTAATAGAGCATCACATTATGCACATCATTCTGATCTACTCGGCCATCTAATCTATATAATGCTGAACGGTATTTTTTGTTTTTCAGATGCGAGTTTGCGAGAATCCAGACCACCAAACTATGAACATAACTGTGATCTATTTTTTACTAAGAGGATTGATTTAGGATATTTTCAATTTTGAGATGCGAGATTGCGAGTTTCCAGAACACCAAACTACACACATTATTCTGATCTATTTGTCCTCTTACCTACTTGTTAACTACAATCACCGGCGCTTATGGTAGTTTTCACTAATGTTTAATTCAAACCACCGGCGCTTTTGGATAGGATTAACTGGTGATTTTGGGAAGTATTTGAACAATACCTACACCATCGCTTTTGGGTGGCAGACGTTGTGGTGTGTCTACCAATGGGTCTCAAAACCATTCGTTCCTTTCAGGTACTGCACACATAGTTCCTACCCTTCAGATGTATCACTCCCGCGTGCTACTTACTACCACTTTGGTGCCTTTATGAAACCTCATCCTTGAATTTCTAGTAGTTTCATGCTATACAGGTACTGTGAAGTCTTCCACAATTAAAGGTAGGGTAAGTGTCCCAAATTCCGATTACCCTAACTGTTTTCTCAAATACCAACAAATTTGTATGGCCAATCCCTTCGGAAAAGTTGTTATTTTTACGAGCAACTACCCTAATTTGATTCCTGGAGCCCTTATTCAATTATAATAGACCTGGAAGGAATTATAAAATGAAAATTAAAAAAGTTGGAAACTTCATTTTCCCAGAATGCGTTCGATTCCGCCCACCAGCTATTCCTAAGACCGCCTGGTAGGCGGAATTCGGAACAGCACAAAAGTTTGGGTAAAAATATGCAAATATTGCTGAAAACAAAATCTGATTATTTCAGAAAACGAAAAATAAAAATCAACAGTTTTGAACGTGAGCTTTTTAAAATTCTCATTCATTATTGAGGCAAAACAAGCAAGTGTAATATTTTTTTGATAGAGCAGAAGCCGCACTACCTACTCGAGAAAAAAGGTAGTGGAATGTCGTGGTTTCCTGGGTTCCACCTAGGATATTATTAAGAAAGACATTGTGTAACAATTTGCAGAGTTTTAAAATTATCGAACTTTTCCAATCTCTGAGTTATGATGCATACCAGTGTGTTTGAATGCTCTCGCGTTTCGATTACAACAGCCCGCAGTAAAAACTATAAGCGGTCCGTAGACTTATGCGGCGCTTGTGCTGCCTGAGGCGACTAAAAGGAAAATGCGTTCAGGGGAACCGGTGAGCGATCCCAGAGGCCAATTCATTTCAATTCATTCGGTATGAACAACTGAAGGGCCTCTCGCCCCCCTTCCCCGTCAGACCAGAAAGAAGAAACCAGCATTTTCTCAATCCGGTTGCATGTTCGCTTCCCCGCTCACGAACTGCCTTCTAAAAGAAGACGGTATCAATCACCGCGGCCTGAGTCCAGGACGGTTTGACCCCTTCCAGCCATCCAAGCGAACTCCTACCCCATTGGAAGGCGATTTCGAGGTCCATTCGTGCCGGTCTCCGCCTACCGTAATACCGGAGGATACCTTGCAGTTTCCAGAAGCCCCGGTGGGCCTGTAAACGGTCTTTCTGCATGTTTTCGAATTCGCAACACTTAATTTGCCTCATAATTCAAGACTCCGACGGATGGAGTAACACGGCGAGTCAAAGTCATAAGCAAAGCTGAAGAGTATCTGCATCTTTGAGTGTATTCTAGGTATAGAATATGCTATATAACTGAATGAATGAGTTTTTGAATGAGTTATTCCTTCATGATATACAGCACAATATAAAATAAAAGATAAAATATCAAATTAATTAGTACTTCTATAATACGTAATTATTTTAGTTTACAGGTTGCATTTCATTGTTGACAGCATCCATTGCACGTCTGAGGTCATCTACACTCCAGAGAGCTCTCTGTTTTGCAACCATCTGCGAATAAAAGGGGAAAAAACAGTAGAAAACAAAATTGGCTGGTCAAGGACCTACCAGAAGTTTAAAAAATAAAACTAGGATAAATGAAAAATGCTTGAATCAGGTACTAGAAAGGGTGCATGCAGCCCAATAACGCCACCCTGGCGTTATTGGTCTCCACCAACTTTTACTGCGTTTATTTGCATTTGACAACAATGAGGCCACGTGGTTACATTTACCTGGATTCCACAGCAAACTAGATACACTGCAGTTGAATAATAACTCATTGGATACTTCATAAACAGAAAAACACATTTTATAACAAGAAGATTGACTTACCTTGAAAATAACAGTGAGGTCGCTCGAAACAATAAAAATTGCGCTTCACTCGTCAAGGCTGATAACAGACTGATGGTCCTTATCATCTTTTCTTGCCACTGTCTTGCGGAACGCGATGGTAACACAACCTACCATCATTTCCATAAACTAATACGAAAATATGCAGATGGAGGTATTGGGCTACATGGCGTTATTTGGCGCTCCTACCTTATTACATAAAGAAAATGAACTTTCATAGTTGAATGATGAATATACGTATATAGTATTATATTATAAACTAACAATTATTAGGTTAAAGGGTATGCATGCCTGTAAGCATAGATTGTGGCGGCATGCATGAGCCAATTTCGTCATGTGAGACTATAACAATATATATATTATAGGAATTACTTAACTATTGCCAGTGAACTATTTTATCGTATGTTTTTAATATTATTTTTTATAATTTATTAAAAGCTAAATTCGGATAATTCAAGATGAAATAAATTTTTGAATTTAAGAGTTAGGTTTTCAATAAATTAGTGAGCATAAGGAGGGTGTTTTAATTTGGAACTGGACTTGATTAAAATGTCTTCTGTGAATACATATTTTTTAATTGTATTTATTGATCTATGTATAGAGTTGTAAGAGTTGGTGAATAAGGGATATAAAATTTTGAACAAATAATTAAAAGTTAATAGCATTTTATACTTAGGACTATGCCCTGAAAATTTTGATTTTATTCTCGGTAGCTGAAATAGTTCTGATATTATCACTTTTGAACCCTTAGTGCCGATCCAACCAGATCTAGCCGATATAATACCTCAGCAATCGGTTTCGCTATAAATTTCGAAAGGTTTTTTTGTCATATAGAATGGATTTAGATGACGATCTGGCCGAACCAAACGACAATCAATCAAAACCGTCGTCGATATCTGATGAAAAACTCAAAATATTTTTCTGGTTGCTACCAAATCAGTTAGGTCCTAAAGTAAATGCTGCTTTTCTTCAAATTTTGTGAGGAGACTGGTCAGAAGACCCCACTTGTTTTAAGGTTGTTTTCGGTAGGAGAGTGCCCTTTGATTATCTCCTAAATTCGTTACTACCAACCCACTAGTTAGGTATTGGGTGGAAGAAAACGTACTTTTCAGTCCCACAAAAAGAGAATTTCAAGTTGATATAATATCATATAATCGAGTTCAAATCAGCAAATCGAGGTTACGCAAACCTTCGCAGTTTTCGATTATTGGAGTAAAGGATTCTTTATTCAAACATTTACTGAAATTAGTGAGCAACACTCGTACTTAATTTCGTCTTACTCATTAAATTATCTACTAAGTATCTACTCCAACAGGCATACCTTTCGTCTATACCGTGAAGGAATTAGCTACATCATACTCGTAACTAATAAAAACCGAACTAAATCACTCGCGACGAAGTTGTGGAAACAAATAATAACCTTATAAAGTTATTATAACCTTTATAACCTACCCTAGTCATAATAACCTTATAAAGTTATTTTTTTGTTACGGATGATGACCTAACCGTCGAAATTGATGAAACATTGTAACTCGCAATTTTCGTAGAATTAGACAACGGTTTTTTTTTTAAATCAATAAAATGCCTTAGTAGTAAATGGGATAATGAAATGGAGTGATTCCGACTAATTAATCACTAGATCTTTCGCTTCACTCCGTTAGATGGAACAGAAAAGTCACAAAATGGCAACTATCGTTGTATCCTTCTAATTTAGCGAATTTTCGTTAAAAAATGAAGCTGAAATGCGTAAAAAATGCGTTTTGAGGCATCTTTAAACGATTCCTGGATTGTAACACTTTTTCATATGCATATATATGTATAGATATTTTTTGTTATGTATATATTTATATAGGTAAGTGTAGTTGCAGACGATTACAATGTAGTTGACACTCTTTAGGATTGATATAGAAATTCCGTTTGTGATGAATTGGAGTAGTTCCTCCTTCTCGATTCTTGAAAACGCTGCAGATGGGGGATTCCCTGAGGTTTGTTCAACTTTCAGGATATTCTCTGAGTGTAGCAGGTTAATCGCCTCTCCCCTTTGAAAGAGGAACCACTACATCCATCACCTCTCATTGTCACATGTTAGCAGATCTCACGTCATAACGTTCTTGCGTAAAAAAATCAAGCTTTCCAAATGAAAGGATGAGTTCGTTGACCAGCAATTTTTCATTTGTGCGACATTAATGGGAGATTTCGTCCGCGTTGGTAGCGATGAATGTGTTCATGAGTACAATTCTACGGATCACTCAGTGACCTCATTTAGCCCAGAATACTTATTATTTGGAAAGACCAGCCCTATAATTCCAGCGCATCTCGAACAAAAAACCGATCTTATACGAGATCGAGAAATAGCCTATGAAAATACAGTTAAAAATCATACTTATAACAAGCAATTAATCGACAAGAAAAGAAAACATCATGATTTCAAAGAAGGGGATTTTGTTTACGTAGACCATGCTTCGAAGATAAATAGGAACAAATTAGAAGAGATAAGAATTGGACCATTGAAGATAATCAAGAAAATATCAAACTCCATCTTTGAGCTGGATATAGGACATAGGAAGAAGGAGTCAAACATGTTTCACGTCTCCAAGTTGGTGCCTGTCCCCGCGGGTGGGGGGATGTAAAACTCCAGTTTTATAAAAACAACATCTGTGCTCGCGGCATCACCAAGGACGCGTGGAAACATTCCAATAATTCGTTCCTCAATTAATATTAATTTGTGTTTCAAGAATTTACTTCGCTGAAAGGAAGCTTGTTCGTTTCGATTTCAGGTATTCAATCAAAAACTCTCATCTAATTGACGTTATTCATAATATTATCATGATTATTAATTAATAAACGTTTTCAGAACGCATCGCACCTGCTTTCTTTAACTTCCACGCTTATATACATTAAATTGGTCAAATTAAAAAACATGTCCTAAAAAACCACAATAAATGGCTCAAAATTGTCAAGTTCATATTTTTTAGCAGAACCTTAGTCAACAGAAGTTAATCAACGATAAAATAGATCATCAACAAATTTATAAACAAAATGGGGCATGGTCATTTTTTATTTGATCAAACAAAAGATCAGAGCGAGAGCTTTCCAAAAAGGTGCTATATGATGGGTATCTGACCAGTAGTACGGCTCTTGAAATTCATTTGCACGATGACGTCATGGCTCCCGTTCGTCTGGGGGGGGGGGGGCTCTGGTCCCTTGCACTACTACGTCACGCGTGATCTTTTTCCCCGTTTATTAGCCAAACGGTATTTTGAGCCGAAAATTGGTGCTAGGAGGTCTTCCGAGTCTGAGGTCAAAGATGTACAATTCCTACTCATGAAAGTTCCCCAATATGCCGAAAAGTGCACTGACTCAAATTTCATCAAAATTTGTTGGATAATCGATAAAAACTGCCAAAAGAACTAAAAACCCAAAATATTTTTTTAATGGCAGACTATTATTGATTTTTTTCTTTTTTCATACAATTGATCGTTAACAGCTTCTTTACACGTAAAGTGCACAAATGTTAAACAATGTAACATGATATAATACGATAATTTACGAAAATTCACTCATCTGCATGACTGCTGGGTGTTTTTAAACCCAGGTAGTTCATAGCGCATTCATGACACATTTATACAATAATGGAAGATAATTGTATGTTACGTTCACTCCATTATTACTTGTACTAAACGTGGAGTGCCCACTGAAGCCCATTCCACATCTTCAAAGCTCCGCCTGTCAACCACCTTGATTTACCGCTGAGCGATATTTTTCAAAAGGGCGATCGGAATTATATTTCAACAAGAAAGTGGGTGGCAATCTATACGACCGGGGGAGAGATATCTCGGGGCTACTTCTTCTAAATACGCCAGCACTTATCCCTTCTGTTTCTTCTATTTTTTTCGTTTGGGAAGGATCTTGGCTCTGCCATTAGGGAGGGAGAGTGCATTAATAAGAAGGCTACGGACTTTCTGTTGAGTGGTGTACGTTACACCTCGCGGCTAGTGTTCGCCTTTCAACCTGCACACTCCGCTAATGGCCTGATCACTTAGCTCGTCATTCTTTCGCTCAGAGTTAATTACGGGGTTAATCGTATGATCGCTACCAGACCTGTGATTGATGTTTCGGGAGGAAATGAGTTGAGAGTCTCTTGAGCAACTTATTTGAGCGATAAAGCCAGAAAATTTTTAGAACGGAATTCTAATGTCTCAGATTGTTTAAGCAATCTGCAGAACCGAATTACACCTTGAAACTCTTGACGATTTATTCTAATATGCAAGAAATGAGGGTAACCTTTAGTGAGACTATCCTGGTTCTTGGTGGATTTACAAAAAGCTCCAGTCATGCAGCATGATCGAATGAGAAATTTTCGTAAATTATCGTCTCGTAGGTACTATGTTTTGAAATTTGAGAACTGTGATTGCAAATAAATTGTTTACCATCAATTTTATGGCAAAAACTCCTTCTAAATTATATTCACGATTCAAAAACTTATTTTGGATTTTTAGCTCTTTTTGTAGAATTTTTTTATTGATTTTTCTTTCAGCAAATAAGTACTAATGAAATTTAATTAGGTACATTTTTCAGCATAATTTTGTACAAAAACTTTCTAATGGTAGACTCTTTTTGACTAAAATTCTGCTATAAAAGATGAATTTGGGATTTTTAGCAGTTTTTAGCCATTTTTAGTGATTTTGAAAGTGCTTTGAAATTTGACCAATGTAATATGCTCAAAATTTTCTGTTCCATCGAACTCATCTCTTCATTTGGAAAGTATGATTTTTTGGCGCAAGAAAAATTGTTTTATCTCCAATTAGTATTGTTGACTACTGTTGTAGTAAATTTTTGAGAAATACGTTTTTTAATGGATTTGGAACTTATGTGCCATAATAAGACAACCGCTCATGAAGCTTCTGAGCGATAGTAGAGCTCTGAGCGGTTCGTTTATCAATTTCAAGCCAAACAAACTTAAGTGCCCATTCTGTTGCTCGACGTTTCCTGCGTTTTTATGCTTCCTTCATGATCCCCCGATTGATGTTTTTTACACGGGAACGAACTAATAATAAAACAAGTAAAAAATAAGATTCCCTTCATTCGGCTCAAGTTAACTTTGCCCACATCCCAAATTTATTGTATGTAGCAGACATCTGACGTGTATCAACCTTGGGATTCATATCGACGAAAGCGGTGAAGACTTATTCTATTTTTAGGACGAGACAGAGGGAATTCGGGGCTGTACTCATAACTACTTATACAGCAAATCTTAAATCGCCCAAAACAAAAACAATCTTCTGGTCAGATAACGCGGGGCGTGAAATTAAAAACATGGAATTGTGGCCAAGTTTGTGCTAAAGTCAGTAAACAGTTTTTACGACCATTGCGAAAGACAGTGGATCTTCAGTCTGCTACCTTTCCTCCAAAAAAATGGACTGCCGGGAAGATGAAGGGCGTTGAAATCATGATTCCGTGGTTATCCCCAAAAAATCAAGATTTTTATTTAGACCAGCCGGTTACCCGTGCATTGCATGGACCCACATGTGAGGGTCATTTTTACCACGTACCTTGTCATTTTTACCCAGCAGTCCCCTAGAGGCTTCAACTCAAATTGCAGCAATCAAGTTTCATGTTGTACCTAATTAATTTTTCAACTAAATGTCCCCTCAATATAACCAACTCTGGGTTTTTAAGATAAGAAGATGTATGTATTGTAGCTAAACAAAATTTAAGCAAGAAGCTATCAATCAGGCAGTATATAAACAAAAGTTATCCTTCTGTCTCACACCTAGAATACACTCAAAGATTCAGATGATCTTCAGTTTTGCATATGGCTTTTACTCGCCGCTTTACTGCATCTGTCGGAGTCTTGAATTATGAGGCAAATTAAGGAATCTACCTACCAAATTTGGAATTGATCGCTCCAAAATGGGGGCTTGCACGCAGAGCAGACATACATACAGACAAATGCAGGCCGAATGGGGAACGATCATGTGATGAAATTTCACAATTTAGACCTCACATTCAGACTGAGCATCCTTGCAATTTTTAGTTCGAAAGACCGTTTGGTTTGATCAATAAACGGGTGGGAAGATCACGCAGTCAGTGCAACGGAGCTGAGGGATCCCAGGCGGGTGGGGGCCGTGAAGTATCGTGCAATTTCAAAAGCCACATTACTGTTCAGATACCCTCAAATAGCACCTTTTTGGAAACCTCTCGTTCAAATGTTTTTATTGATAAATGAAACACAAAGCAAGTTGAAATATTGATTTTGGAGGACAAACATTATTTCGACTTCTTTTACTGACACAAAGCTTCGGAAGTGTAGAAGTAAAATAACCATGAAAATTCTCCATTGAAGAAGGGACTCGCTTCGTTCGCCATCAACACCCTGGGGATAATTGAAAATCAACAGCCGACTAACAAATTCAGTTTAAACCAGAGAAGTCGAGTAGAGGCCGAAAGTACGATATATCGAGGCAGTCAGGCGGTCGCTACCGAAACGATTGAAAAACCCAGAAACTGGTATTCGAAGAATCGATGGAGGTGATGGTTTCGGGAAGAACGCGATTTGGAATTCTTCCCTCCGATCCGATGAGTTCGATAGCCATGGCATCTCCGTGACCAATCCAGGTGGACCATCTTTCACGTTCAGAGGTGCTTCGAGACAGCCGGATTTACATTTCGGGAAAGGTAGCCCCCTCCGATTGGTAAACTCCATGTCGAACGGCCATGGACGGCTTCCATCTGATATACCTTCTCGTTGCTCGACCTCCACTCGCATCTCTTCCTTGTGCCTTCTTCACGGATCGATTTCACGGTATCGGAACTTAGAAACAACCAGCTCGAACTCGAAGGTTTATTTACTGCGATATAGCGCTAGCGATAAAGACCCCAAAGTCACGTGTGTAAAGTTTGTTAGTCTGGACAACGGATGTGTAGCAAAATACGTTGTCCTTTATTAGAAACTCTGGTGATGTAATAAGTAAATGAAGAACATAATCATGAGCAACGAAACACGAACACTTACAACTGTAAATTCAATTGTCTATCAAAATTTAGCCCAAAAATTGTATATCTACGGATCACTGACCAACATTTTTGACATGTCAGATAACAAAATAACCATCAGATGAATGAAATTCATAATAAATTAGTATCCAAAATTATTTAGATTGTTCCATTTCAAACCACAAATTACCTCTACCACCAACCCACTTACCAGACTTCCAAGACAGGCAAACTACATTCTAGAACTCGCGCCTCAATTAGATTTCTTCCATGATTCTCCCAGTAACGATAAGGTTTGGTTTCTCGACACCTTTGCTAAAAATAAGATTTGTTGGGGTCTTGAGGTTCAGTCAGAAAATGTACCACGATATTTTTTGGTCAACGGTTCGATATATTGTATACCATCCTCAGGCCTACAAAGAAATGCACCAGAGGAAGTCAGGCATGCATTATTTATAGGCAGGAATAAAAGGGAATAAAATGTACGTATGTACCTATTATTATATAAGTGTCTAAATATGTATATTAATAGACTAACATAACCTTAATATATATGTATAATAATTATTGAGAAAGATAGATTAAGGTTATGTTAGTATTAATATACATATTTAGACACTTATATAATATACAGGCACATATGTACATTTTATTCCTTTTTATTCCTGCCTACAATTAATGCATGTCTGACTTCCTCTGGTGCATTTCTTTCTAGGCCTGAGGATGGTATACAAATATACCGAAACGTTGGCCTAGAAATATCGTGGTACATTTTTTGACTGAACCTCAAGACCCCAAAAAATCTTATTTTTCTCCCAGTAAGTTCAAAACTATTTATCTCAGATGTATAATACTCTTAGCCCTCTTTGTCACTTCCTTACTCATATTAATTCATTTCATAATTTGTAACTAGCATCCTTCGAAGTAATCCATCTATTGAATTTTCAAAATGTATATTAGAATGTATCTAGATCTTCATCCAAGAGTTAGGCTCCGTCAGGCAGTGAATTGTTAATTTTCACAGTGGCATATTACAGTGTTAATTAGGGATGCAAATTCGAAAGCAGTACATCGATACCACAATTAAATGGTATATCGAACGCTCAATATCGAAGAGAATTTGTAACTAGCATCCTTCGAAGTAATCCATCTATTGAATTTTCAAAATGTATATTAAAATGTATCAAAATCTTCATCCAACTAGACTCCTTCAGGCAGTGAATTGTTAATTTTCATCTCAAGTTTATTCTGTTATTTTTTGAACTTATCTTCTTGCTCATTGCACTGCATTTTGCTCTATTTTATCTTTCATCATCTTTATTCAAGCCAACTGACATACTTTGTTCATAATCTATTACGTATATCTTGTATATCTTGTAGGCTTTGTTCGTTTTGGATCAAGTAAATAAATTAATAATTCGTTTATGCACGTGAGTGAGGTTGTGTCCGAAGACCATTGATGGCAACCAAATTTATTCACAATCATGGGAAGTTTTATTCTCAACTACTTCCCGAAATCTTGTGGTATCACGTGCAAACGTCGAAAGATTCGCATATTACAGTGTTAATTAGGGATGCAAATTCGAAAGCAGTATATCGATATCAATATATCGTAGAGACCTATCAAATCACTTCAATCTTCGATAATAGATTGATCGATTCAAATCCATAAAAATTTTCAAACCCCGGTAATTAAAATAAATAAATAAATAAATAAATAAAATAAAAATAATAATTTTAATTAATTGTTGAATTGTGTGCCAAATTTTAGTTTTATTTTTACCTATTTTTAGTTTTGTATTAGCAGAAGTAGCATAGGTACTCATTAGGGTGGTTCGTTCTCAAACGTTGGCCGAAAATTTCACCGAAAATGCTGTCGCCTGGTTAAGAATTGTACTACAAACATGCTATTATGGTCGGAGAATATGCTTTGGCGTGTTCTGAACATGATCCCGTTTTTTACTATATTTTCCGCCGATGATGGCTTCGTTTATCGTCCATAAACCTCAAATTAAGTGTAAGGTAATAGACAAAGACACCCTAATTTCACCGGAAATTATGTCGCGTTGATAATTTAAGGTCCCAAAATACCTTGTGCCGATAAAATATTTTCCAGGATACTCGGTACAAAGCCGTTGGTAATTTCGCAAGGGCTCCGGTATTGTGACTGGAGAAAATAGCCTCTGTAAAATTCCTTAGTTCCATCATTCGTGGTTCTGAGTTCATTGGAGGATAATTCAGAACTGTACTACGAATTTGACCCCGGAAAACCGATGGAAACTAAGGAATTTTACAGAAAAAATGGGAAACGAATTTTAGCTAAAATTTCTCCATTTTGCCGCTATATTTGGCGAATAAGTACAATACCGGTTCAAGCCCTTGCCAAATTACCAACGGCTTTGTACCGAGTATCCTGGAAAATACCCAATTTTATCGGCACAAGGTATTTTGGGACCTTAAATTATCAACGCGACATAATTTCCGGTGAAATTAGGGTGACTTTGTCTATTACCTTACACTTAATTTGAGGTTTATGGACGATAAACGAAGCCATCATCGGCGGAAAATATAGTAAAAAACGGGATCATGTTCAGAACACGCCAAAGCATATTCTCCGACCATAATAGCATGTTTGTAGTACAATTCTTAACCAGGCGACACCATTTTCGGTGAAATTTTCGATTTTTACTTATCTTCAAGCAGTTCCCTCTACCAGTTTACCGGATAACTAGTGGACGGAGCGTAAAATAAATAAGTTCATCGTGTTCAGCGCATGCGAAAACCCATAAATTGACCCCAAAAAATTGAAATCCGTCCTTCAAATTATCACCTCGGCACCAATTTAGAGGTTGGTTTACGATAGCGGTCGATAACTGATAAAAATCGACCCAGGTTAAGTGGTTAATTTTTTGCTAAAATTTTAGGAGGGTCATCCTGACATACCGAGGAAGCAAAAACGCAATGGGGACAAGAAATCCTAGAACTTTTTTTTTTTTTTGAACCACCGTCCAGTACTCATGTTGATGGTACCATTTTCGTATCTACTGTAAATTTATATCCTTCTTAAATCTGTCTTATGTATATATATACTCTTGAATTTCCTCCTTTGCAGGCGTTTCACTCACTCTTACAATATTCTATGAGAATTTCGTTTCCGTTCTCCTTATCCCCAATTCTGTACGACACGTGAAAATGGTCAGATTTCAGACTTAACCATGTCAGGCGTTTTATTATTATCGAATTTCAATTTTATTTTATAATTTTATATGATCTTATTATTTTATATTCTTTTACTTTTTTATTTTATGATATAGGAGAAAGGATAATAACACCTTACCTTCACCGTTTAACACCTGTACCTATCATTGAAACCGCGGGTTTGTATTATGGCTGAAAACTTGCTGCTGGCGACTTTTGAGTGGTTTTCTCTGTGCCTGTAATGTTTCATAAATCTTTGAAAAGCATTTCCGATATGTACCTACCTACTAGTGAAATTCACGTTGTAAATAGAAAATAAGCGTGAACAAGAATTCCAAAAAAGGTTAATTTCAAGTTATATCTTTACAACGCTTGATTTAAATGTTGATAATTTGAGTAAAAATTCAACACCGTGAAATGTTATTAAGATTTAAAGAAGTACTAATTTAATTATGTACTGTAGGGGACTCATTGCTAAACCAGTTCAAAACTGTCTTTGTGGTGATTTTTCTGAACTTCATTGATTTCTTTTCATTCCGTGTCGAGTGCTTAAACTTCATTCAAATATAATAATAATAGAAATATAAATCTATAGAAACTGCAAATTAATCATAAAAGCAATGTGCTCGAATTTTAAAAAGAATTTATGTGCAAGTGCGAAAATTGATGGAGATGTGCTCATATGGTCATGCTACACTACTTTTGTAATGGTAGATAAATAGAATGATTATAGGATCATTCAATAGTCCCACGAATCTTTTGGTAGTTATATCGAATATTTATTCTAACTCTATTACTTCAAATTATGATTATTTTACATCTTCTTCAATATTGAGTAATAGTTGTTTGTAACGAATTATTGGAACCTAATGAAAAGTATATTAGAGTCATGGGGGAGGATGGTGGGGCAGAGGATATCCCATAAATTGTATTTTAATTAGCGGATGTTTCACGTAGAACGCACCTTTCATATATACCGACTAACTGATTGCCTAAATTATCTACAACTTCCAACCATCTCAATTTCCGCACAACGGACCGATACCCAAAGCTTCAAATGTAAAGCATTTAAAACTATAAGACCGATAAAATCTCAGACGAAATTAATGGCTATTAATAATCGTTGATGGAGATCGGCTGAGTAATTAGAAACGTGTAATTGTTTCCGACTCCACGTGTTTCAATAATCTTGATAGGTTTCATTGTAAGGAACGTCGAGGTGAAATTGAGCGGAATGGCGAGGAGTTTTCTTTTGATGCTGTTGAAAATTATTGCTGGAATTACTGACGATTAATTAAGAGGAGGATGCGTTCGTTAGGTGCATTAAAGGCGCCATTGGAAGGGTTGGGGCATCGATGATATCGCTGAAGCTCAAGTTAGCGGACCTATTAACACGGCATACATTAGAGCCTCTATCACGTCTTTTGCCAGGAGTGAGATCTGGCGAGAGATGTCTAGCAGCTTCACGCCGTCTCCCCCCTTGGGACAATGGAGAAAAACTTTCCTGCTAAATGGATTTGTTTGTCGCGTTTACTTGCTCTAGATGGCGTTTTCTGCTTCTGCTGCATCTTGAACAATAGGATGGTTAAAAAAAATTTCAGCATGCAGCTGAACGAATTTATTTTGGCATGAGGGAATTTTGCCAAATTATCTTACTATATGTTTTTGTACTTCTCGTTTCATTTTCTCGTATAGGAAAATTACCTTTCCAAAACGAGAAGAGGTTTTCGTGTCGTGGATACGCTTTTCGGAACGGGAAGAGTCAGCTTTACTCGTGCTCAGCCTTAGGATCGTAATTGTGAGACACATTTTCAAGGTTCATTTTATACGTTTTAAAGATTCGTGTTCTTCACGGCTGAATCGTTTTTATATGATGTAGAGGTAAGTGGTCGTTGTTTCTTAATTCATGTTATGTTTTAGAAATTGTCTGTTGTGACAATTGAGTTTCGAGCAGTGATTCCCTACAAGAGTCACGTTAACGTCAGTATAAGAGTTCTCTTTCTCTCGGGCTTACGAAAACGCTACGAAAAATCAATGCAAAAAGGTTAGCATTCATTGTGCTCGCTCTAACAGCTTGTTTTCGTGTTTACGAGAAATACAAAAACTCTCCATTATGTTACATTGTTTTAAAAATAATTGAGGACTTTGAGTGAAAATAAATAAATTATTAACTAGGTTCTAGAATTCTACGTTCTAAAAATACGTTCTAATACTCGTTCAAAATAATATTCTGCGATTCAAAAAAAAAAAAAAAAAAAAAAAAAAAAAAAAAAAAAAAAAAAAAAAAAAAAAAAAAATGGATTTTTAGCTTCTTTGCAGTTTTACCTACCTATTGTTCGGCAAATATTAATGAAATTGAAATGCAATTTCTATGGGTTTTTCCCACTATAACGGTAACTAGAGACATTTTTACAGGTTGCTCAAAACGCACTAATTGAAATTATTTTTAATAAACCAAGTATTTATGCGACTAGCACGTTATACAATGACTTTGCGGTCCGACAGAGTTTTATATTGGTTTTTAATTATAACCAATTAATCGTATGAAGCTTAAATTTGGCATGCACCCTCCTTAGGACGTAATTTTGAATGTGCACGGGATGCAGATCAGCTGAGTTGCTCCTAAAGCTTCCATGCTTCTTCCCTATTAACCGTAGGGAGCCAAAATGTGGAAATTAAACTCCTTAGGACAGGACCTGAAGATGCACAGGATACATTTTGATGGTGTTTTAATCGTTTATTAGTTTTAAGACTGCCGGAGAAACTTTTCAACAAATCAAAACTACTTTATTCAACTTTATTCAAAGTTGATGAATTTTCGCTAACAGGTCAGCACTCTCTCTGTTGGGCGGTCAATTTGGTCAATTTTTATACATTTTCTTGTATGAAACATTTAGTCTACAATTGAACAATGATCCATCAATTTCTACAATAAGGAAACTGACTTCTGTTATATTTATATGCAGTGTTCACACGGTGTGTAGATGATATAGAAACGAGAAATTATGCCTCTGTATCATATTTTAGTTCTCCGGCTGAAGAGAAGCTATACCATAGCCGTAACCATGTTTATAATGTACATTGTGTTAAAGGAGATTTGTAAATAAAAACGTGTTACCATTCTTTCATTCATATTTTAGTTACCATTAGCCATTAAGAGGATGACCGGTTCACATTCAATTTCTGTTAAATTATAATGAATTACGTGTTTATATGTAATTTTGTTGTGTTCTCTTCATGCCTACATCTTCTTGCGTTCAATTCTACTATTAATCTTAATTTACCTAGACATATCCATGATCTATTGTGTTCCCCATCAAGGGAGAAATTTAATGCGGTTTATGGCTAACCAGTACATTTCGCCATAAAATTGGTTTTTGACATGGATATGTCTTTGCTCTGGGGGGTCAACCAAAAATTTCCGTGACGCAAAATTTGTGTCACAATTTCAGTGTTTTTCACGTACAACCCAGCCGTTGCTAGGGGAATGGAACTTCCGCAGTTTTCATCGCACAGAAATCGTTCGCCACTCGTTGGAAAGCTTCACATGGATAAATGTTCACATCTCAATCTACCAATTTCCCCCTCCTTACGCACCTGGCTACATTCCTAAACTAAGTTGATTGGACTATAAACAATTTTAATAAGCCGGTTACAATATTCTTAACGTAAAGCAATAGCATCATTTACTCCACTCCATAGGAAACATTTTCATCCTCTTGACAACAGTCGACTGTTAACAACAACTCATTGTAGTGGCTTCTCTCCACAGTTGTTTTTCATTGTATAGCTTCTCTCCACATTTGTTTTCAACACTTCTATAAGTAAACCGTTGTTTTGTTGGAATTAGTCGGGATGTGGCCATGCGGCCCAGGGATTTGTTTACAACTCTCGAGGACAACCGTTATGAAATCCCCAATCAAAGACATATCCATGTTACATCGTATCTGCTTGTAAAGCAGATAGTGGAACTCGTTTACATATTATTACATACATTTATTTGTACTCAAATTTAAATACTTTTTTGAAATTTTATTTACTTTTACGTAACCTGGATTTCTTTTTTATTCTTCAACTGCTTTTTATATATCCTTCATTTAAAATTGTTATGTATCTTTGGAATAAGGCGCCTTTAAAGAACTTGACATCCCACGTTAATTCGCGCTCTCTCACTTCCAGCAGAAAATCCCTACTTGCGAAGATCGCCCTCTCCCTTACATTTCTTCTTTTTCGATTTTTCCCGAGGCTTTCCTAAAACTTTAAATTGAATTTAATGTGAGGAATTGCTTCAGGTTCAAACCTTGATTTGATTCCGAATGTACTTTATTGACCAAACACCTGGAAATTTTGAAAATTTACGAAAAGGCGTGACGTGAGTTTGCGTAATGTCATAATGTAGGTTTAAACTATCCAGGTTTAGTTTCCGTGTAATGAACAGCATCATCGAGAACTCACGCTTTCTTTTTTACGTAAACGGGTGGAAAACTGGCATTTTTGCATGGGTCCTTTCTAGAAGCCCTCAGAATTCTCGTTAATTGACGAGCATGCTACTAACTGTCATTAATGCATACTTCAAAGGTGTGAGGTGAATCACTTGGAATAATCCTGAAACAATTTCCAACGTAAATATTGAGTTCAAAACAGTGACAGGAAGATTGAAAACAATGATTTTAATTAATGCGAGAAAGCCTTCAACTTGCGGAGCGCAACGTGTGATATGTAAATCCATTTCGCGCCTCACAAGGGTGGAAAAGTGCGCGTTTTAAATTGTTAACTGTGAGAAAATAACAACGGTACAAAAGCTGATCCCTTATTCAGGATCATCATCGGCGAAGGGGCAAGCGACTGACAAGCGACACTCAGCGAACCCGACGCGACATTTTCAAAGAGAAGACCAAATAAAAAAAACTTCCTACATTATGTATTTGTAGTTAAGCAACGACGCGAGTATCTCAAAGCCCGTTATCTCGGTATACGAATAGATGCTTTATGTATGGGAGACCTCTTCTGGATCTAAGGACAACGTCCTTTACGCTGGAGCCTTTATGTTCAGACGAGTGTAGTGTATACGTCATACATAATACATTCCTCTCACAACAGCCCGGGAATAGAGGATGGGCGTCCCTTTTATAAATGAAGCTTCCTTTTTCTTGTTAGAAAGCTTCAACATGCTTTTGATGTAAGTCTTAATCCTTCGACCCTTCCGCTTGTACTTTGTATTCAGCTTTCTTCCACATCCTATTACATAGGTTCAATATTTTATTTATTTTTCGCCCTTTCATTTCAAACACAGGAGAGATATACGTGAAGCCCCAGGAATATTTACGACCTGTAAAACATATAGGCAGACCCATTGACAATTTATATGACTGATCGTCATGGTTTTTCGAAAAGGTTTTTATCGCCCGTAGTTTGAAGTGAATGAAAAAAACTTGCGAAGGGATAAAACCCAATGGCCGCACTACTCCTCATGCTCCAAGAAGAGAGATACTGCTTTACCGAAAAGATCCATAAATAATACAAACGATTCCTTTTACGGCTTGGGTTGTTTATAATGGTTGTTTCCCTCTCAATTCAGAAGTGCCAGGCGATTGGCGGACGTGACCCAACTTCGAGCACTTACCCATACGTCTGATGTTTGCACAATCCCGAGCTATTGCAAGTAACGCACATCCAAGTCATAAACCACCTACCCACCAGACTCCATTGTGTATTCACTGGCTCAGCAGGTCAATTATATGCACGTAGGCAAGTGGTATTTCGACTCCAATGAGCCCAACTTTAAATCAGTTAATGCTTAGTTTTGTGAATTCTGTTGAAAAATGGAAAATGGCGACAAACCACTGTACTGCACATTCATGAACTTATTCTGGCAATCAGAAGTCTTAGATAGGGATGATAGGTAGCCATGGAAATCGTTGAAAAATGTTCTGGTGGTTTAGGGATGAGAAAAAAAGTCCAGTCATGCAGCATGACCCCATGAGCGAATTTTTGAAGAAATCTTCGACATTTCAGTCGCTATTGATCGTGTAGAGAAATCGGAGGACGGAATATTTCACAGAGTAAACTCATCAGTTGTGATTACATTTTTTTTTTTTTTTTTTTTAATTTTAACAAGCACCTACTACCTACGTTTTAAACAGCATGGTTCTAGGATTGGTTATACAGGGATACTTCCATAAGAGTAGTTCAATCTGAATTTGGACAATGTTTCATGCAAATATTACCGATTTTTACAACTAGCGAACGGCATTATTTCGATTTTGACATTTTCATGTCTTTGCCCTGGCACATTGCACAAAAAACTGTCACGTAACGTAACGTAAATATTTTGACGATTTCCGCTTACAACCGAGTCGTTGCTAGGGAAATGGTACTTCGTCGTTTTTCATCCCAAAAAATTCGTTGACCATTCGTTCGAAAGCTCTCGATTTATCCAACCATATTATGTTTACTACTGCGAAGTACGTGGCCAACAAGCTGAGTTATGAGCAAGGTTATTTGAATAATTGTGTACACTCAGGTGATCATTCTCAATAATTGATATTGTGAACATGATTGCCACCGCTTGTTAATTTCTGATGATTTCATTGAGCTGGTGTTTCGATGATTTGATTCATAGCAGGTGATCCAAATATTGCGAGAACGGTTTTATTTGTGAAGCGGTGGTTAAATAATTTTAATAGGTAATTTCTATGCTTTACACTCTAGGAAGCTGTAATTTCTTATGTAGCCTCTTTAGGACATTGACTTGACGATGCCCAGGGTCCGGATCAGATGAGTGGCTTTTGAAGCTAATTTCTATGTTTTACACTCTAGGAAGCTGTAATTTCGTATGTAGTCTCTTTAGCACATTTACGTGACGATGCCCAGGGTCCGGATCAGCTGAGTGGCTCTTAGAGCTTGCATACGAGTCTGCAGGGGGGTAGGTGATGTAGCCTGGCTCGAATTCAATGAAGTACCCACGGGTGGGCGGTTTCTCTTACGGCCCATTTAATTGATTTGTACGCCCCGCTGTGCGATGCACGGGTGAGATCTGCCTAGTAATAAACAGGTACAATAAGAAAACACATGAAAATGTCCCAATGTGTTGCAGACTCGTATGCAAGCATTTCAAGCTGCTTTGTCTTTCTTATGATTTTCACGTACAACCAAGCCGTTGCTGGGGAAATAAAACTTCTTTAGTGTTTATGGGACCAAAATCGTTCTCCATTTGTTGGAAAGCTCTCGATTTATCACGCATTTCTTTCGACTTTTAACTTAGAGTAATAAATCAGCATTCCTAGACACTACAATGGCTTAGAGGTCATGAAATGTCGTGGTAAAATGAGAGCATTCCAAAAAGTGGCGAACGTTTTATTTCTTTTGATTTTTGACTGATTTTTCAACTTTGAAATTTTTGAAAACTTCATACATCATATTCTTATAGGAAATTTTACGCTGATTCCGAATATACCACATGTTAGTATGCTGAAAAAATTATTTCGCACAACAAATCGCAAAAAAACAGGCTATTTTGAAATTGTTGGCTACATTTTTGAAAATGTCAACCCGAAGATGTAATCCGATCATGCTGGCCAACGAACTTGAACTTTCGTTTTGTGTCCTTAACATTTTAAAATTTGTTTGAAGTTTCTAGCACAATTCTACGGACAGTTATAGTCTGGAATGACACATACATACATAAAAAAATGGGTTAAACTTCAGAATATGATTCAGAATAGCCTGAAACGGATATCTGCATAAAATGTTTTCAAAAATTCACATTCTACAAATTTTGAGGCGAAAGCAAGCTTAATTTTCTTCAAAAATTCGCTAAAAGTGAAATATAATTCGTATATCGATACTTTTCATTCTATATTTGAGTAGTATCGAATACTACACTCAAGTTCTTGGATGAGTACTGATATTGATACTTCGGGTTTATCGAACGTCCCAACATACGGGGTAGGGAACCCACTCTGATTGTATCGGGTAGTAGTGCTGTAGATAATATCGATATCTACTGTTGACCATCCTTAAAAGGTAGTATGATAGAGCGTCAGTGCGGGCCTCTGCTTAGCTGAAACCCACGAGAGGTAGCAACTTCGACTAGAGGCTTACAAAAATAATGAATTGTAACGCAATTTAAGAACCTCACATTATGTAGGTAGTTGCTAGCAACTGTTGTTAGTGTCTATATTGGAGCGTATAACAAAACACGCGAGAACAGCCAGTCATTCTTCGCCTGGCGAGCTGCGCACTCTATGGTCCCCTCTTCGTACCAACCCAAGGGAGAATCTAATAAAATCGTATGTCTGTCTGTACATTGATTAGAATCATGAAATTTTGCTTTTCTTTTCCGTTTCGTGCTATTTGCAGACGATTGGTACCTCAATGCGTATCGGCAACATATCGATGGAGTTATCAACAATGACTCTCCTTGCAAAGGCATCTTGCACACTCATTGCCATGAATACCCACATGGCTCGACACCCACATAAAAGTTATGGTTGAACCCAATGTGGTGGCTTGGTATTAGGGGATCATCAGAATACAACTTATTGAACTGTTCTACATTCATATCTTGTTCTCTTTCTGCTGCCTTATTTAATAGAATAAAAGTTGCATATAATGCCTGTGTCCGCTATGTTCATGACATAAAGCCTCGCCATTCAGTTCACGGATATACTATACTTTGTTTGCCTCTTGACGACTACTTGAATTTGAGAATACTTAAATTTCTGTTTCTATTCCTGAAAGGTTCCCCTCCTCCTTACCTGCGTTCTTTATTTCATAGGTCCACCTCTGTGCGGTCTGTGGGTATTCTGGTTCCATCTCACGAAGGATTTTTTTTCAGCAAGTCCTTGCAGGTGTATGGGGCTAGGATCTGGAACGCCCTTCCAACTTCTTTACGCTCGTTGCCCACCCTAGGGCGTTTCCAGTCGGCGGTCATCGATTATTTTATTACCAAAGAGTGAAATCCTGAACATACATGCAAACCCCCTCCCCTCCCCCCACCCTTTCGATCATTCTTCACTTTTTTAAAATTAATTTACCACTTATGTCTTTCTCTCTTAATTTGTAGTTTTTATTTTTATCAATAGCCGTCATACACATTTTTTATTGTACAACAACAATGTAATTCATGTCTGCATCATGTACTACTGTCTTGTACCCAGCAGAATAAAGGCTTATTATTATTATTATTATATGAGTCCCTGATCGCCTCGATGGTACTTAATGAATCGCTACAGATCACATAATTCCCAACTCCCAATAAATGGCAGTCGCGGATGTCTAACTACTATATTAATGGCTGTGTAGTAATATATACCTAGTTTCATGTAGCCAAAAACTGATCTCGTATTAACCAAATTACGCCATACTAATAGGTATATAAGTTACAGTTTCAACAACAATGAATTTTCTAATATACCTGACTTAAAATACAATAAAATGTTGTGTTTTAGCGAATTTTTGAAGAAAATTAAGCTATTGCTCTCGCCTCAAAATTTGTAGAATGTGAATTTTTGAAAACATTTTATGCAGAAATCCGTTTCAGGCTATTCTGAATCATATTCTGAAGTTTAACGCATTTTTTTATGTATGTATGTACATGTATATGTCATTCCAGACGATAACTGTCCGTAGAATTGTGCTAGAAACTTCAAACAAATTTTAAAATGTTAAGGACACAAAACGAAAGTTCAAGTTCGTTGGCCAGCATGATTGGATTACATCTTCGGGTTGAAATTTTCAAAAATGTAGTCAAAAATTTCAAAATAGCCTCTTTGTTGCGATTTGTTGTGCGAAATAATTTTTTCAGCATACTAACATGTGGAATATTCGGATTCAGCGAAAAATTTCCTATAAGAATATGTATCAAGTTTTCAAAAATTTCAAAGTTGAAAAATCAGTCAAAAATCGAAATAATGCCGTTCGCTAGTTCCAAAAATCGGTAATATTTGCATGAAACATCTTCAAAAATTCGCTCATGGGGTCATGCTGCATGACTGGACTTTTTAATATGTAAATTTATGTAGGTACTATAGGCAAAGGGATGCACTGTACCTTACCTATATTCACAATTGAAACGACTTGCAGAGAATAAATTATGAGGTTCAGCTCGAAAAAATACTCCAAAATCAGATGATACTTGTGGCAATTGAATATCTTCAAAAGCTCAATATTTCACAATTTTCGCACTTAAAGAAAGGAATTGTGCCCGTTTGTGCGCACTTAAAAAATTGAGTGATGTGTCATTTCTTTATGAAATTTCACGTAGAATTCAAATCTGCAATAACATACCTATATTAAAATATGGAAGTTTTCATTTAAAATAACGAAGTTGGTGTCGATTTGTCATTTTTGATATTCTAACAAAAAACATTAACATTGAAAAAAAAAAGTTACGCGGAAGTGTCACGAAATTTTCACGTACAACCTAGCCGTTGCTGGGGAAATGAAATTTCTGTTGTTTTCACCGGGAAAAATTGTTCTCCATTCGTTGGAAAGCTCTTGATTTATGGAGCATTTCTTTCGTACTCGTTTTCTTCTATCCATGCCTTAGTTTTATATTTATTTATGTTGACATAGATATGTCTTTTGGCTGGGGGTCAAGGAATTTTTCGAGACACTTTTTTTCCCCGACCGACACTGTTTTTCTCGACCGGCACATTTTCTATGGAGTTTCACGTACAACCAAGGTGTTACTAGGGAAGAGTAACTCCCATAGTTTTCATAGTAGGAAAATCGTTCGCCACTTTTTGGAATGCTCTCATTTTACCACGACATTTCATGACCTCTAAGCCATTGTAGTGGCAAGGAATGCTGATTTATTACTCTAAGTTAAAATTTAAAAAATACCATTGTAGATCTAATTGTAGATACTTGGTACATACTATAGATAAAAACGATTTCATAATTTCTCCCTTGAGAGGGAAAAGCATTAAATCATATTTAATGTTTTTCCCTCGCAAGGGAGAAATTAGATATAGTTTTTTAAGGTCAAGAAAAAAGAAAAGATTCTAATTAACCAAATCAATTTATTATATTTATATACATTTTTATTTTACCATTAGATATTTCCGATGGGACATTTTATGTCTTTAGTTGCAGACTCGTATGCAAGCTCTAAGAGCCACTCAGCTGATCCGGACCCCGGGCATCGTCAAGTAAATGTCCTAAAGAGGCTACATACGAAATTACAGCTTCCTAGAGTGTAAAGCATAGCAATTAGCTCTAAGAGCCACTCATCTGATCCGGACCCTGGGCATCGTCAATCAAATGTCCTAAAGAGGCTACATACGAAATTACAGCTTCCTAGAGCGTAAAGCATAGAAATTAGCTCTAAGAGCCACTCATCTGATCTGGACCCTGGGCATCGTCAAGTAAATGTCCTAAAGAGGCTACATACGAAATTACAGCTTCCTAGAGTGTAAAGCATAAAAAATAGCTTTAAGAGCCACTCATCTGATCCGGACCCTGGGCATCGTCAAGTAAATGTCCTAAAGAGGCTACAAGCGAAATTACAGCTTGCTAGAGTGTAAAGCATAAAAAATAGCTTTAAGAGCCACTCATCTGATCCGGACCCTGGGCATCGTCAAGTAAATGTCCTAAAGAGGCTACAAGCGAAATTACAGCTTGCTAGAGTGTAAAGCATAAAAAATAGCTTTAAGAGCCACTCATCTGATCCGGACCCTGGGCATCGTCAAGTAAATGTCCCAAAGAGGTTACACACGAAATTACAGCTTCCTAGAGCGTAATGCATAGAAATTAGCTTTAAGAGCCACTCATCTGATCCGGACCCTGGGCATCGTCAAGTAAATGTCCTAAAGAGGCTACATACGAAATTACAGCTTCCTAGAGTGTAAAGCATAAAAAATAGCTTTAAGAGCCACTCATCTGATCCGGACCCTGGGCATCGTCAAGTAAATGTCCTGAAGAGGCTACATACAAAATTACAGCTTCCTAGAGTGTAAAGTATAGAAATTACCTATTAAAATGATTTAACCGCCGCTTCACAAATCAAACCGTTCTCGCAATATTCGGATCACCTGCTATGAATCAAATCATCGAAACACCAGCTCAATGAAATCATCAGAAATTAACAAGCGGTTGCAATCATGTTCACAATATCAATATTATTGAGAATGATCACCTGAGTGTACACAATTATTCAAATAACCATGCTCATAACTCAGCTTGTTGGCCACGCACTTCGCAGTAGTTAACATAATATGGTTGGATAAATCGAGAGCTTTCGAACGAATGGTCAACGAATTTTGTGGGATGAAAAACGACGAAGTACCATTTCCCTAGCAACGACTCGGTTGTAAGCGGAAATCATCAGAAAAAAAACGTTGCAGATTTGCGTGTCGGAATTCACAGATAGACCCCCAGCCCTAAAACATTAAACATGTTTAAAAAAAAAATTTTTTTGTCCCATTATTTACAATTTCGGCAGGGGGTTGGGGGGATACCCTGTGTATATTCTAGATAAATAAGAAATTTAATCATGACAATCACCAAGATTGTCACAAACCACAGTACTTAAATCTAGAATCTGCGAATAAAATGTGCCTGTTGCTGATGTTGAGGGAGATGGTGATTATTGCATCAGCACTGCTTCTAGGATATGATTCGAGAGATGATTAAAAGTTAATAATTCGATTCAATAAATGCCGTGAAAGGACACCGAGTTATTAATACAAATAGCTTATGATTCAATGGCAGCAAAGCATTACTGGCTCGTCGATAGGGACACTGCAGCAGTAAATTCAACACAATGAAGTATTATAGCCTATGGCGTCATCTCCTCGCGCTCGATCCAGCGATGAGATATGTGCGTAAAGGCATCAACCACAAGGTATTCCCGAAGACAAACGACCGCCCTGAGAGTTAATGTAAATGAAAAGGGGATGACGCGTGAACTGCTTATAAGCAGAGTTAGAAATCTATTCATTGGTTTGTGTATCACCGTTAAGCACCCCACCTTTATAGCCTGGAGTCACAAGGAAATTTATGATTTAATATACGTTCAGGGAAATGAAATAGAGATTGAATATTTATAAGTAAAGGTTTTTGAGGGAATGCAAATAGGAGGGAAGATGTGATTCATGGCTATTTGACCATCGACATGTTTAGAGAGGGCTGAGGCATTTGGGTAATGAACCGACGCACACCAGAGAGGTAGGTTTGCCTGTCTTCGCTTTCGGAAAATAATTACCAATGCATATTCAGAAATTAAATGATTTTTTTCTTCAAAGTTGATATATAAGTAAAACAGACATACCAACTTTATCAATCTATTTAGTTGGTAGATAAGTTACTGTATCTGTAGGTACAAATCCGTGTGAACGGAGTTGCAATCCTATGTAAATAGCGTACAAATTATCCGTTGATCGTACATCGCGAAAAGGAAAAATATAATACTATAAAATAAATGCAAAAACCAAATTATTTCCAATCCATACCACTCATTTTGATGATTTCTTAATATTAATATATATTCTCAATTAACGGCTGTACAAAAACAGCGAGTACAAACATGGCCTCATGAGAAAATTTTTGTAGTTTTTTTTCGCATTTTATCTAAGTCGTATTGTTTTGAAAGGACCCCGCACTTTCCTTGTGGAAATAGGGTTTCCTAGAATTCTTATGAAACAATGATCACAAGCTGGCCTTCGATACCCCAGTCAAAATTCTACATGAGCTCAAAAAAAGAAAAAAAAACTTCTGCCAAGTTGGGTGTGGCACATAGCTTCCTCGTTTACCTATCATGAACGTATAGATCATTGGAAAGGTTTTAAATGATCTTGAAAAATTGCATAGCGTGATCTAGGAAAAGAGTAAACCAAGAAGTAGCGTGAAGTAATTGGTCAATTAAGAAACGAAAAAATGATACTCAATGTAATTTACGTTTGTACAAGCGCAGAATGAACTGATGAGTTGAAAATAATGAAATAGGTACGGGACGATCTACAACCTAAACCGCGCATTCGCTGATAATTTCATCAATATCGGATGAAAACTGTGGAAATTAAGGTCATTACAAGTATTTCATATTGGCGTATGCGAAGTAGCTATTAATGATACAATCGTGTTGAAATTGATATGAGATAATCAAGTCATCTTCTTCAAACTATCACCCAAATTTGATCGTGATCGGACGACTAGGGCGTAAAAAATGGAGCATAATGGAATTTACTTTTGCACATGCGCAGAGTGAAGTATTGATTTGGTAACAATGAAACTGACAAAGGACCGTCTACCCCCTAGGCCGCACATTCCTTGAAAATTTCATCCAGATCGGATGAAAACTGTAAAAATAAGGTTGTTACAAAGATTTCATATTGGCGCATGCGCAGTAGCTATTAATGATAAATCATGATGAAATTGATATAAGATGATCAACTTTTCATCCCCCAACTATCATTCAAACTTGAGCGAGATAAAGATTTAGCTCGATTTCGACGAGTAGGTCATCATTAATAGACAATAACTTTATTAGTCATTGTTTGTTAATTGTTAACATGAGTTATTGTTTATTACTGAATGTCCTCACCGTCGAAATCGATCTAACATTGTAACTTTTTATTTTCGTGCAATTAGACAACGTTCTCCTTCTACTTCCGTTTTTTATTGAAATGAGTTTCCACAACTTCATCGCGAGAGATTTAGTTCGTACCATACTCAAAGTACCAAATAGTTATAGAATAAATCGAAGTTGGTCATCAGTTTGATCAGAAACAAACTACCTACGTATTGTTGTATCACCTGCATAATGATACATACTATTGATACACACATATTACGTACTATTACATAATAATACTTACATAATGATATAATTACAATGATACAAACATTATTTGATGATCGGACCTGGACCGATTACTATATTTACATACTCGTTAAATTCCACGTGCATAAAACCATTTTACCACATTAATGAATTGGTCCTAGCCGTCGTGATAGGAAGAAAATTCCACCGTTTGGATACAAATTAGAACACCGCCCTCCACCGGCGGTTTGTTTGTAAACAACCTCAATAGACGACCCTGATAGGTGTCCATTCAGGAGGGCCAATTAAAACGTTCTCCGAGCCTCCAATTATCGCGTCCGAGCCCCTCAGCCCGCGATCAGCTGTGAACGTAGTCGCGTGACAAACCCTCTTGCGACTCGTGTCCCAACATTAGACGGACTATAAGGAAAATATGTACTTTCGAAGGGGGGAGAACTGAGCCGATTTCACACGATCCAACCCCATAATCAAACTCTCCTTCATTCGTCGACAATCGGTGCACTTCTATAACGATTATAGGCAGGCTAAATTGAGAGGGGTTGTCATTAGAAGAAGCAACCGTCGGATTTCCTTATCACACTGTTAGCGAATTTTCGAAAAAAATGAAACTATTGCAACGGCTCGGAAATTTTTCAAATCAAAATTTTTGAAAACTTTCTTCATTGAAATCTGTTTTGAGACATTCTGAAACGATTAATGAAGTTTGCGCTTTTTCATATATATATATATATATGTCATTCCAGACGATAACTCTCCTCAGGATTGAGCTAAAATACCGTTCATTGCGCCAAAGAATCAAGCTTTCCATACGAAGGATGAGTAAAATTTTGAAAAATGTACTAAAAAATTTCTAAAAATGGCTACCAACGGCCGAAAATTGTTAAATTTATAATCTTTAGCAGAATTTTAGGCAAAATTATAAATTGCCAACGATTAAGTAGGACATTTAAAACTTGCCGCTCAAAACTAAGCGGAAAAACGTACTTAAATTCCATTAATATCTATAAAAAACGGCAAAAAATCTAAAATCTTGTTTAAATTGCCGAGTTTTATTTAGTATGAGTGTTTTGCCATAACATTGGTTTTTAACAATTTCTTTCCACTGATATTGCTCAAATTTCAATACAATTTAACATGTTATAATACGATGGATGAAAATTCGCTCATACGATCATGCTGCATGACTGGAACTTTTTACCTATACAGTTGTACGTATTAGTATAGGAACGTACTTTTTGATTAATTAGTCAAAAACATGTTGCGTCGATTTTTCGCCTAATAGGTCGGTGTTTTAAGCCTCTATATCAGTACAAGATAAGCTGTGAAATAGGTACACCAGCTGTCTCGTCGGGTCAACTTAATGCGGCAAAAAGTTACATCTGTTCTCAATTCGCGTCTCAGTAATTAGTCACGTTCTTTTGCTAGAAACTCAAAACTGCCACTGATGGAAAGGACAGTGTGAATTAGAAGTATACCATACGAAGAGATTACGCTTCCTACGTAATAACTAGGAAACATCTTGGTTTGAAGGAACACTCGGGTCGAAAAGGACCCGACGTGAGTGCCCTAGGAACAAAAAATATATGCTTATATAAATATATATATGAAAAAGCATTACTAGAATTCGTTTCAGAATGTCCTAAACGGATTTGAATGTAGAAATTTGTCGAAAATTTTGATTTTAAAATTTTTGGAGTCATTGCAATAGCTTCATTTTCTATGAAAATTCTCCAAAACCTTTCGCCTACATCAAGCTTCCAAAAGAAAGGGTGAGTTCGTTGGACAGCACTTTTTGAGCCCAATACATTGCTCACATTTTAAACAATTTAACTTGAATGTAATAAAACGTTCCAGTCATGCAGCACGATCGTATGAGCGAATATTTGTAGATTATCGTACTATATTATGTTAAATTGTTTTGAAATTTGAGCTTTTTGAGCGCAAAGAAATTCTTAACTACTATTTTTATGACAAAAAACGTATTCTAAATAGTAATCCGCCATTCAAAAAGAGATTTTAGAGTTTTAGCTTTTTTTGCAGTTTTTATGGATTTTATAGCAAATTTTAATTAAATTTAATTAAACTTTCAGCCTAATGTTGTACATAAACTTTTTAATGCTCTATTTTAAATTTAATAAACTTTATTTGAGCAATATTCTGCTGAAAATGATACATGTAATGATTTTTAGCCATTTTTAGCCATTTTTTTCAGCACATTTTTTTAATTGACCAATTTAATGTGCTCAAAAAATGCTGGCCAACAAACTCACCCTTTCGTTTGGAAATTTTTTGGCGCAAGAACGGAATTTTATCTCAATTCTAAGGAGAGTTATCGTCTGCAATGACACATGTCTACATATACAGATACATATGAAAAATACCTATATCTACATCTAAAATCATATGTTTTGTGACAATGGTTGACCAATTGTGCAGAAATTATTACCCAGTTGGCTGGTAGTTGGCTTACTAGGCACAAAACGGTATGGATGGCTTCAGAGAAGAGAATGGGGGAGACATTATTCTCACCACAAAAGGATCCCTTGAAGAGGGAAGGAGACAAAACAATATAGCCAACCGTACAACAGAAAAAAGCTATCTGCGGCACCACCAGGTTATATAGAAGGCTGGGTTTGGAAGAAGTGCGTAGAACCTGGTGATCCTTGACAGTTTAAAAGTCATATATCTACTTCCAAAATCATATATATACATATGAAAAAGCGCAAACTTCAGGAATCGTTTCAGAATGCCTCAAAACGGATTTCAATGAAGACATTTTTCGACAATTTTGATTTTGAAAATTTCTGAGCCATTGCAATTTTTTACGAAATTTCACTAAAAATTACAGAGGTTCTCTAATTTGGTCATGCTGCATGATGAACTTTGTTTCAATGTTTCATTTGTTTTGTATAGTTATCAGAAGCCAATGGAGAGCTGTTCCATCCGAAACCACCCAACACATATACTCATATATATATGCACTTATCTTCTCTACTTCAAGGCTTTCAATAATTCCACGTATCTATAATAATCACTGAAACTAGGTGTACCCTGGACGCTACGAACACTAAGCTTAATTCTTATAGATGAGAGGTATGTTCAAAAGGATATGGTTGGCATAGTCTTAACGAATTTAATAACATGTTCATTTAACTAGGCAGTTCCATGCCAAGCGAAACTGTTCAAAAGGGGTTTGGATCTTGTTTACCTCATTTATTAGAGTGTCGAAAGTTTTTTCTTAGTCCTACTGTAATATAAATACATATTTTCATGTTTCAAAAATGCTTAGCATGAATCAGTAAGTAGATTTAATAGAAATGACTAGTGAACGTGCCGTTTTGTTGAAGGAGAAGCTAATTCCTGATATGGAAGTTTCAGCATGAATCAACTCATGTTTGAACTTGAGCGATGTTCTAGAGGTCTTATTTCCACAACACCAAGGAAGGAGTCGTTGAAAAATTCAATAGCGGATCACAGTTCGTGGGAATGAAAGGATAATATACGTGTGAAGGCGGGCGATCAAGGACAGACCAGGCTGGATTATGAGGGTACATCTGGGCAGCCATGTTTAATGTATTCGAAAAGTTGAAGACGGTGAAGGCAGAGGACCTCAACAATATGTATCCTGCGACGCGACGTGGGTACATTATCACACCTCCGGCCCATGCAAATAGATTATAAATCATCGTGATTTGTGGTCTTGGTGGAAGAGCTGGAGGGGCACAAAGCTCACGATAGGCCACTTTGTGATTAACTTGTTGTGGGCTCAAGATGGTGTATCTTTTTTCCAACGGTGGAAAGGGTATTGTTCAAGTTCGTTAGGAAAAGGTGGCTTTGTTCCTCGGGGTCACGATTCAACTCTTCCAGTTCTCTTCCCCCCTCGAGGGAGGACCCCTTCGGGCGGGGTCCGGCGAAAAGATAAAATCGGTATTTATTTATATTCCACGGAGTACACCCACTTTGGGACCACACGGCTTCTTGACCGGAGGTTCCGAGGGTGTACATGTACAGGCGGTCGGGGGTTCTCGGAACGGGAGTGCAGATCGCGCTGGGCAATCTGAAGATAAGGGGAGGTAGGTGCCTGGGGACCGGGGGCAGCGAGATATATGTGCCACCTCATCAAGATTCATTAGGACAAGTCATTGGGGCGGTAGGGATGGGTATTTTCGAGCTATAGGTGTTGATGCCCAGTGGCCCAACACAGGCGACCCACGCTCCGATCACGACCGTCTAGTAGAAAAACTCGGTGTGGTATAAAAAGGTCCGTCGAGACGTGGAACATTGCTTCATTGGCTAGAATTATCACAACAGGATTTGGAAGACTAACAAAATGAGTTCTGTGTACATTTTGTTTTACAAACAACGAGCTACAATGGTTTTCTATCTATAAAGAGGATTTCCAAACCATATTATGTAAAACGGAAGTTAGTGAAAAACGTTGTCTATTTCCACGAAAAATGAAGAGTTACAATGTTAAATCGATTTCGAAGGTTAGGCCATCGTCAGTCACAAACAATAACTGAAGACACATTAGAAAGGACACAGCTTTTATAGTCACAGGTGAAGGGAGATTGAATCCCATTGGTCAATAGAAAGGAAAGGGGCAGGAGGTACAACCAATTAAGTGCAAACAAAGTGACGGGGGATTATAGCTAATTAGATGAAGTGAAAGGGGAAAACATAACTAAATATGGTTTCAACAGTGTGAAGGGATAATTCCAAGCTTTATAGAAATGGACCTATCAGTGGTGAAATATATTGATGTATATCGTCATTTAAACATTTACCAGATCTGTCACTTTTGATAATTTCGAATTTTTCAAGTTTATTCAACATACCTCCCTTTGGACAAAAATGAAGAAATTCTACAAACTGTCTATCTGTAAAATCAAAATTGTAACTATGATTGGATTCCTTAAGATGTTTCGCAAATGTAGAACTACCCTTATTTTCTCTGAAATCCTCCTGATGCTCGTATATTCTTCCTCCTTTAAGACTATTTTTAGTTCTTAAACCTACTTTGTAACCTCTCGATGATAGAATTTTGCCCATTTTATCCAAAATTTTCCCATAATAAGGTATATTTATCCATTGCTTTTCTTCCAAAGTTACCTACATCTTCCCTAACCAGATTGGAAACTTTATCTCTACTCTTTTTCCTAAGAACCTTATCCCATATGGTATCAACGAGATCTCCTCCGTATCCATTACTAACTGCTATGCTTTTGATAATGGATTTTTCTTTTGTTCAATTTCTTTCACTCATAGGAATAGATAAGTATTCGGTAGATCATACTATGGAAGGCTGCATGCTTATGGACTTAAGGGTGATTTAAAGTACTACGGGTAGTTATATCGCTATATGTATCTTTTCTATAAATTGAAAAATTATGCTTTTCGTTTACCAAAGAGATGGACAGATCTAAAAAATTGAGTTTATTTCCGCCGAATTCGAGGGTAAATTTGATAAAGGGATCTAATTTATTGATTTTTTCCATTTTGTGCTCCGAATATTGTAGCTAATCTCAAACTTATTGGGATTATACCATATTGCTTTTGTTTTTTGAGTACATTGTTGAGTAGCATGTAAATACTTGGAGAAGGTGTGCAGACGTGTAGTTGAATCGATATTTGGCCGTCCATTGGAATATATCCCTGGTTTGATTTACAAAAATGTTGTAGTACTTTGCTTCATACATGTTGTGTTTGAGCTAAGTAGGTCTAGCTTTGCTGATTTGAATTTGCGTGGTGAGATTGAATTGATTGACTAATAAAAACCTTCGTACTTTGGATACAAAGGAAGGAAAAGAGGTTTGCTACCAGGAAGTGAAACCGTAGATTGAGGAGTACGTAGTACCCGGTACTGAAACCGTTGGTACCATTGGAAGAACAGTTTCGTAATGGAACCGTTGGTAGCATTGGAAGTACAGCCCCGTAATTTTCTGAGTCATTCGCTAAACCCCTTTTTGTGCTTTTTCAGATTTAATCCCTAACTTTTGAATATTTTAATGTTCGTGCTGTACCCAAAGCTGTTCACAATTGCTTCTCATGTTCACACTTACCCCAACTCCAACTAGAAAACACTTATGTGCCAAAATTGTTGCTCAGAGGATGCTTGTTATCCCAAAATGTATGTTTACAGTTACCCGACTTGAACCTGCTAGAAGAAATGTGCTGATGACTTTCTGGACAACTAATAAAGAGTAACCAGAAGTAAATGCAGAGCGTTCTGGAAACTTCACATAAATTAATAGAAAACAGTATAATTTTTTACGTACCTAATGTTTAAAATTTGTATATGAACCGTGCAAAAAGTGTTCGGTAATTTAAATTAAGGCTCGCTGTTTTCTATCGGTATAACCAACGAAACTTGTATGACACCGTCCCGAAAAGTGCCGACTGGCCCTGTAAAATTAATCATGATATTTAGGATAATTTAGCACAGATAAGGATATAATGGAACCAAATACAGGAAAACATAATTAAAACTACATTTTAAAAAAAAAAACCTCGCAAGGGGCTCTGCCCCTTGGCACCGCTGGGAGACCGCTTTTGCTTTCACTTGAGCCTTGGCTAAACATTGGAGGGATGTGGAACACACTACATCAATATTCAGCTTCTTTCTTAGATTGAATTTCAAAGAACTTCGTTTCTAGATATCCTAAAGGCCGTATCACAGTTGCATTTTTTCACCTTTTTTCTCGCATTTTTAATGCTCGAACGTGAAGAAGGCAAAGTGCTTTTTTCCAAGGTCAGCTGTGAATGTTAAAGAGGAATAAGTGCAAAAACAGCGCATTCTGGCGGGATGCAGTTTTATTAAGTCTGTCAGGTTAGGGCTCCTAAGGGTTTTCCGTTGAATTGTTACCTTCCCAAGGGTTACGGTTTTGTATTTTTCGCGATGAGGTAAAAATTAGAACATGTTCTAATTTTCCCGAGTGAGTTTAAAAATGCTTCGCCAATATGCGCAATGGTCGAAAAAGCTGACCTTGGAAAAAAGTTCTTTGCCTTCTTCACGTTCGAGCATTAAAAATGCGTGAAAAAAGCTGAAAAACTGCAAGTGTGATACGGCCTTAAGGGTTCTGCATTTCAATTTTTAGCTTCATTGCTTGAATAACGAAGAAATTAGCTCCGGATCTCACCCAGCTGACCTGGGGGGCCCTAGACTTTATGATTCGTTTCTAGGCGATCAGAGGGGGACTCCATTCCGAAATTCAGCTTCCTAGGTCGAATAGGACAGAACTTAGCTGCGGATCTCACTCAGCTGACCTGGGGGGCTCATAGACTTTATGATTCGTTTGTAGACGTCCCAAGGGGTCTTCATTCCAAATTTCAGCTTCATAGGTTGAACAGCAAAGAAATTGGTATTGAATCTAAAGGGTTATTTCCGCTAGTAATAATAGTGAAATTATAATTTACATACTTTTCGGAGAGTTCCGTCGTCACTAGCAAGTCGAGTACCTACTGCGAGCGCTCTCGACTACTACAGTACTGTACTATTCCGAAAGGTACTATGTAAGAATTTAGAAATTAGATCCACCGCTACTTCAGTCTCGTTTTTCATTTCAATATTTTAAGAAAATATTTTGTGATATTTTTCACTTTTAGGACCCGGTAAAAGCGTGTTCTACGCTAAAAGGTGGATTGTAAAAAGCGAGTACTTACTTACCTTTTTAGATTTTGGGGAATACTTAAAACAACATTTTAATCTCTATCATGAATTTAAAGCTTTCTTACATTTAGTAATGAAGTAATAAATACGGAGGCGTATTTCAGATTATTGGAATTATTTTTAATTAGAATATACCTAATCTGAATTTGATTGTATTAATTTACTTCGTTTTCAGAATAGGTAATGTTCATTTTCATGTTCGTTCCCTTTTTCGGCTGACAGGTTGATTCTCATCGCCCACCCGATTTTTTCGTTGTGAGAAAGGACAAGAAGTAAAACCACTAGGTGTCTAATCCAAAAACCACACATCTTTATTTCCAACGCCATTCCACTAACAAGCAACGGTATCGGAGCATGGCAAAGCGTTCATATTATATCCGTTCAATTGCTTACTCTAAAAAGACGTTTCCCAGGTGTTGTCAGAAAACGCCTTATCAGAAAGCAATTAATATTGTTAGGAAGGAGAAGTAAAATTGAGAAGTAGGCTTACAACTGAGATATCGTTTTTTCGTACCCGTTGAGTTATACCTTTTTAATTGCTTTTTTCGGAGATATTAAAATAATTTGGTATTTCTGAATGGTTATTTGGTTATTCATGAGAGCTCATCAATGGAGAGAAAAAAGATCATATCGGTTACCCGTTAGAAGGGTTGTCAAGGCGTTGAAACGGATTAAAATGCTCGCTTTCGGCCCCAATTTTTTCGACTGCATCTTTTATGGAAAAGAACGGCGGTGGCGCGGAGTTAAAGTCTGTGAAATTAGTTATGTATATTCGTTCTATCGAGGCTCCGCCCCTTCTGGGCCCGAGGTGCCCAATCGTAGCGTTGAAGGGGGTGGGGTCTGTTCGGCAGAGCGTGTTATAACCATGGTTTGTTGCCAGGAAATTAATTATCTTTCTCTAGGGATAAAGACTCAAGCGCGATGCGACTTCACTACGGTACTACCGCTTAACACTTCGTCCTCTTGAATCTTAGGAGCGAATCTAAAAACATAAAAAGCGAACTCGCTATAGTAAAAACCTCCCTTAATAGAAGCAACTTATGCTTCCGAGTCTACCTATTGGTAAAATAGAATAGAATAGTATTCAATGAATTTACATAACTGTAAAAGAGGAGGGTAGGAACAACGGGAATTTTCCTTGGATTAACCCAGGACCCTGAGTTTTCTCATCAAAACGGAGAAGTAGCCCAGTCAAATTAGACCAAAAAGAGGCAAATAGGAGAAAAAATTCATAGTAAAGAAATTTCTTCACCAGGCTCTTCCTTCACACCTAGTAAATCATATCTCAAAAGTCCCCTAGTATGGGGGGTGAGCTCGAGGAGGGGGGGGGTTCTCCTTTTTTTCGACTGTTTTTTCGGTTTTTTGCCAATAACTCGAAAAGGAAGCGTTCTAGCGACTTGTTTACTATTACCAGAATTAAAGTGCATAAAATTTCCTACAATTTTCACTCCTGACTTCATTCTCTACGATTAGGCGTTCCGCCGCTAGAGCGCGTTGAAAAGTAGGTATCATTTCAAAAAATCAGCAAAAAGGCCTTTATGCTCTTTTTACGCAGAAATCATTCGTATTTAGCTTCTGGGTGACTTAGAATACACCATGATTTGTTTTAAGAACATCAGTGATGCTCGGACAGTGGTTTGAGCAGGTTTCATGTATGTCTTTTTTTTCTGTTCTTCGCTTACATCCTGGAAACTGTGATACCCATAACATATTTTCAGCACCCTTACCAACTCACTGTGAATTATCAGTGAATATAGATGTATATAAAACACAGTGGCTCTAAAAAAAAGAAAAAAAGGAACTAAAGAAAATAAGCTGTGTTTCACCAAAAAATGTTTAATGTGCAGGTACAGTATAACCCATGTTAAAGTAATATTCACAAAAGGAGTGGGAGGGGGAAGGGGTCATCAATCTTCACAGGTATCTGCTCTGCATCCATTGAGAATCACCATCCATAGTCAAACTGAAAATTCAAAATCGGATTACAGTGAGGTGCATATAATCTTATATTGATAGATAGATGAAGTTCATGCAGATGATTAGGATGAAACTTACAGGGCGATGGGTAGTCTTGTGGTTCCATGTCTGTTTCATCATCTTCTGTAGATGAACCGTCATCAGCAAGTGGTGGGTTATTTTTGCTGGAACCTGAACAGTTGGAGCAGAGTGTTGAGCAGTGGACGCCAGCTCTGCGGCATTCACATCGAGCACTACCGCAGCTTTTGGTGCAGCTGCAAAATATATTCTGCAGAATTTCAGATGTTGCTGGTGGATCCAAAGTTGGAATTGGTTTGAGGAAGCCATCGTCTCCCTACTCCAGCCCCAATTCTGCAGAATATATTTTGCAGCTGCACCAAAAGCTGAGGTAGTGGTCAATGTGGATGCCGCAGAGCTGGCATACACTGCTCAACACTCTGCTCTAACTGTTCAGGTTCCTGCACAAACAACCCACCACTTGCTGACGACGGTTCATCTACAGAAGATGATGAAACAGACATGGAACCATAAGACTACCCACTCAACACATATGTCATCGCCCTGTAAGTTTCATCCTAATCATCTGCATGAACTTCATCTATCTATCAATATAAGATTATATGCACCTCACTGTTATCCGATTTTGAATTTTCAGTTTGACTGTGGATGGTGATTCTCAATGGATGAAGAGAAGATACCTGTGAAGATTGATGACCCCTGTTCACTGACCCCTGCATCACTGATGTTCTTAAAACAAATCATGGTGTATTCCAAGTCACCCAGAAGCTAAATACGAATGATTTCTGCGTAAAAAGAGCATAAAGGCCTTTTTGCTGATTTTTTGAAATGATACCTACTTTTCAACGCGCTCTAGCGGCGGAACGCCTAATCGTAGAGAATGAAGTCGGGAGTGAAAATTGTAGGAAATTTTATGCACTTTAATTCTGGTAATAGTAAACAAGTCGCTAGAACGCTTCCTTTTCGAGTTATAGGCAAAAAACCGAAAAAACAGTCGAAAAAAAGGAGAAAAACACCCCCCCCCCCCCCTCCTCGAGCTCACCCCCCATACTAGGGGACTTTTGAGATATGATTTACTAGGTGTGAAGGAAGAGCCTGGTGAAGAAATTTCTTTACTATGAATTTTTTCTCCTGTTTCCTCTAATTTGACTGGGCTAAAGTGACCGTTCCACCAACGCTTGACTCGGGATTTTGTTGTGATAACGTACGGATTTCGGAATCCACCTGTTCAACGCAGATCCGCATCTTTGTCATCGCCCGCCATCTTGAAAACCTGTGTACCTAACCTTGTTTTTCTACTTGTTTCTTCAAAACACGACTCCTCCGTATTTCCCTAATTAAGTATTTTTCCTATTCCGTCGTGAAAAAAGAAGGAACAATAAATTTGTCATCGGAAGGCGGTGTTTTCGTTGAATTGGTTCGTGAAAATTCGTCGAATGATAATATGTACGGAAAAAGTGGACCACATGCATTAGTGCATAGGCAGCAATTTTGACATTTTCATGTTTTTTACATTGGCACACAACAGAAAAAGTCGACAGTTTCTATGGCGTTACTTACTAAAATTTCTTTCCGATGATTTTCACTTACAACGGAGCCGTTCCTTCATTGGAAACATCTCCTATGTTGTCTACACCGCTCTGAAAATGAAAGCAGCTGAGCTACACGCAAAGTTATTGATAAACTATGAAGTTTAAACAATCCTCAAGATACGAGTATAATTAGTTGATTTGGTAAGTAACCAGGCTGGCTTACTATTCTGGTATTTCATTAACCAAATGACGGCTAATGTTTTCATCGTTATCCAAGGGGGCTATTCATTTTGTGCCAGACTTGATAGTGAAAAAAATTTTGTAGACAAAAAAAACTTGAAAACGAGAAATTGAAAGTTGCCGTTGAGTGGTTAGTCTGAAATGACAACAATAACCTACCAAAATAGAAACATTGCCGCCAGAGAGTAAGTAATGTTTGCCGCAAAACTACTTGCCATCTTTCATCTTGATGTCGGAATGGAGATGTGTGGCGGACAAAAAATACTGTTTCTCCACTTCTATCAGCTGTTGTTTACTAACTTTTGGTCTGAGGTCAGTAACTCGAATGCTAATTAATTGATCCACGGGTCGGCTAATCTAGGATTAAAAATTGATTGTGGAACAGTGAAAACACTGACTCGCGGTTGTTATCTAGACCCTGTGTTACTAGACTAGGGAGTTGACTCTCGATCGTCTTTTATTGTCCGAGAGAGTATGCGTATAAAATTTCAACTTCCTTGGGTCGAAATGATTGGCTCTTTCCTGATCAGCTGAATGAGCTAAATTCTGTCCTGTTCATCCAAGGAAGTTGAAATTTGATAGGCAGACTCTGGGATATTAAGAGACGATTGAGATGATGGGCTCTTTCCTAATCAGCAGAGTGAGCTGAATTCTCTCCTGTTCCCTTAAGGAAGTTGCAATTTGATACGGAGACTCTTTGGGTCAATAAGAGACGATCGAAATAATTTGCTCTTTCCTGATCAGCTGAATGAGCTAAATTATCATCTGTTCACCTTAGGAAGTTGAAATTTGATGGGTAAACTCTCTGGGACATCAAAAGAAGATTGAAATGATGGGTTCTTTCCAAATAAGCTGAGTGAGCTAAATGATCTCCTGTTCTCCCAAGGTACTTGAAATTTGATAGGGAGATTCTCTGGGGCATTAGGAGACGATTTAAATTATGGGCTCTTTTCCAATCAGCTGAGTGATCCCGTTCATCGAAGGAAGTTGAAATTTAATGGGGAGATTCTCTGTGACTGCGAGTGTCAGTTCCAAAGATGATGATTTGCAAATTATAAAAATTATATACATCTAATAAAACAGTTTGTTAGTTGTTGTTTTTGTTTGTTTGTTCACAAAAGTTACAAAATTAATATATAGAATATAAAAAAAATTCCGCGCTGAATAGAATTAGAAATTCTCTCAACTAGAAAAGGGTGCAAGGGTGGAGTGAAGACATAAAATGTCTCAATATCTTGCAGACTCGTATGCAAAATTGTTTTGTTTTACCTTTATTTTTATTATTTTTTATTAACTCGTTTTTTAAGCACGTTAAAAAAATTGTTACGGGACAAAATTTGTTGCAAATTAGTTGTAGGGTTGAATCCTGCAGTTTGACAGACCTGTTTTAGTAAACCCTGTGTACAGTTGCCTGATTGTGAATATTTTTGCTGTATCAAATAAATCAACTGAAGTTGTTCTACGTGGTAATGATGACATTATTTTGGCAATAATTTTTTGGCGTACATGAAGTTTTTTCATGTGGTAAAAATAAGTACCTCCCCAGGCTGTACTCCCATATTGTAGTATTGATTGTAAAATGCTGTAGTACACTAGCTTTATTTTGCCTTTAAAAGTATATAATTATGTCTCATATTATAGAAGATATACAAATTTGTTCAGTTTATCACACGCATAATCAATGTGCGGTTTCCAGGTTGATTCTTCATCCAAGATTGGTATAAAGAATGGTTAATTGGTTTTCCGAAAAACCTGAACAGTCCAGGATTATATAATTCAGTGCTTTCATGCATCATATTGGACGTCATATACCACGAACCAGCAAAATTCCAATAAGGGAAAATGGGGTAATATCGCCACTTAGGCATATTTGTCTATCACAGCCCGGGTTTGCACTCAGGAGCTTCAGATTTTGTTGCAAATTATAAAAACACATCTCCTTTAGTGAATTACAACGTTTTTGCTGATTGTGTAACAAATTTGTATTAGTAAAAAACAATTTATGAGACCCTTGTAAATGGCGGTATTACCCCAGCTAGCTGGTGAAATATCGCCATGGGGTTAGAGTAATACCGCCATACTAAAACAAGGGGAAAATGAACAGTCACATCAGAACATCGGAATAGCGATTTATTGAATTTCAAAAACTCTTCCTGGGTAGCTTCTCACCATATAGGGAACTTTGTTGACAAGAAAAGGATTGACTAAAGGTTGACAAACAATTTCCACATCAGAATAGTGAAATTGGAACAAAATAAATATTGGTAAAATAATGTTGGTTCCTCACAGGAACTGAATTATTGACAACGATCAACGCACAATTCGTTAAAAAAATAATAAATATTATATAGCATGCCATATTCCCGGCTTTTAAAGTTTCAAATTTTTACTCTTCTTCAGGTTGCAATGAAATTCACAAGACTAACGTCCATTGTCAAAACGGGAGCATGAAGAGTGGAATCTTACAACGATTATGTTAATATAGGTAGATACTGTACAATATTATTCAGTAGATAGGTAGGTAAATACCTAATAAATCACGATTAGGTAAACATAGAGGTGCTTATTGAGGTAAACTATCACAATGTAATTAGTATTTTAAATATTAATTTATACTACCTAATTAGTCAGAATTGATAGAAATAGGTGATTATTACAACAAAAAACGTTGAAAAAATCCAACAAGACTGAGGGATGGAGGATTGACGTAATACCGCCATGGCGAAGTTAGCTTGAATTTGGTGTGGCGATATTGCCCCAGTAAACTCATCGAAATAAAATATCATTAAAAACTACAGTTTTCGTGTAAAGTAATTTGTGGAAATTGAAGCTAAATAATTTTTCTACGTCGTCATGCTCAACAATTTACGTAAACGTATAAAAACTGTTACTTTCCACGAAAATTCGACAACAGTAAAACCAGAACGACAAACTTTTCAAAAACTATGAACTCGCTTATTTTTGATAAAACAAATTAATGACCCCCAAACCAACTTTCTCCACATTACTGCTGATCTAAAGATGACGATATTTGGCTACAAGATTTGTCACTCAGGTGGTTAAATATTTATATGGGGTGCGGGTATTCCCCGAGTTGGCAGTATTACCCCACTCTCCCGTACCTAAGATTATTTTAAATGGAATCGTGATTCATATAACTCCACCGCGTCATTCTTCATTATAACATTCCCTACAGAATAAACAAGCCATCCCTAAATTTCTTCAAAGTACGAGGCAATAAATCGAAGTAAGAAAATAACTTCGGATGTCATAATGGAATTATGGGGGCGCCTTGCGCGGGGATGAAAATTGAGATCGGGACGCCTCCAACTTGTAATTGGTTTGAAGATGGTGAATTATCGGTGATCCGCTCACCCGAGCCTTCGGTTTTGGAAGACTCGTGCTCACGCTTGCGGTTGGATTCAGCTGTAAGTCCGCGTTTCCACCCTCTGCCTCCCATTTTCGAATTGCCGTTTCGAAAGGCTGCCAATAACGAAAATCGAGAAACGAGAAAAAGTCAATAATAAAGTAGAAACGTGACCCCGGACTCAGCGGGATGTTTCGAAGTCTATAACAAGAAATGACGGCGTACATAGAAATGTGCTGATTTCGGCATCATAATTTGAATTAAAAAAAAAAAAAAAAAATAGAGTTCATCTGCAATAAAACTCATCAGAAAAATCGTATACAAATCCGTTTCATACCATTCTAAGACAGAATCTGTTGAAGTACGGTGGTAAATGCCGAAAATATTGCATACAAGTCTACAAGACATTGAGACATTTTACCTCACCCCTCTGCACATCTTTGTCCAGAGGACAGCCTTCCTTGGAGCATATAGGATGCTGCAGACAGGAAATCTAAAGCTCCCTCCCCGTAAAGGTAGTCATCAGGAGATATTGTCCAAAGTAAGGACTGATCCATTGACTACGTCAGTTCCCGACACAATGTCGGAAAAAATGAACTTTGAATTACTCTTTAGGGTGATCGTTAGTGATCGTGAATGCTGGAAAAGAGGCATACCTCAATTTGAGCCAGGTTCACTCCTGTGGTGCACAGATGGATCCGTGATGAATGGCAGGGTAAGCCTGGGAAATAAAGGCCCAAATTTCAGCCTATCCAAAACACTGGGCACTGCTACCACCATCTATCAGGCTGAGACCCATGCCATTGAAATATGTGCACTAGAGATCGCCAGGAAACGACACAAAGGTGCAAAAATTTACATTTTATCTTATACCCAGGCTGCTCTAAAGGCTATTTCTGTCTTTTCAATTACATCTCAGCTGACCTGGGACTGTCTCAAGTCTCTCAGGAACCCCCCATGGCAACAAACTCACTTTGCTCTGGGGATCATCAAGAGCTTATTACTCTACAGGTAAACAAATGGGAAGATAGCAAAAGAGCTGAATATTGGCAAAACACTCATAAGCAGAGGCTAGCCAAGCAATTAATAACCATCCCAAGAAAAAGAGCTACAGCTCTTCTGTCACTGAGGCGTAAAGTCCTTCGCATTATTGTCGGTCTCCTCACTGGCCATTGTCCGCTGAGATACCATCTCAACAAGATGGGCAAAGCCAGGACAACAGATTGTCGCCTTTGCTGCGAAGAGGTCGAAACAGAGGAGAATATCCTCAGGGATTGCCATGTTGTTGCGTCTTTAAGATTCTGAAACTTTGCTAAGGGTACCCTCTCCCCTACCGACATTGCTCAGGAAATGCCCGAAAAACTCCTCCACTTTGTGAGAGAAGAGGCAATAAAACGGGTTCTTAAATGACAACAGGGACTTTTTGTCACAAAAAACCAATAGTGGTCTCCGTGATTAGAGGCTCGTACCCCCCCCCCCCCCCCCCCCCCCCCCTTCCCCCCAAAAATCTTCACTTTTTAGTCTAATAGTGGTTGCAATCATGTTTACAAAATTAACTGAGAAGGATCACCTGTATGTAAGCAATTATTCAGACAACCACGCACATACCTCAGATTGTTGGCCACGCACTGCGCAGTGGTTAACATAATTTGATTAGGTAAATTGTTAGCTTTCCAACGACTGGCAAACGATTTTTGTACGACGATAAATGCCCAAGATACAGTTCCGTAGCCACGATTTGGTTGTAAGCGATAATCCAAAGAAAATCAAAAGTAACACTTTTCGGTAACGTAACATAACACTTTTCGATTCAATAAGCCAAAGTAAAGACATAGGATGTTCAAAAAGAAAAAATTTAGCCATGCAGCATGATCGTATGAGCAAATTTTCATAAATGATCGTATTATATGTAGGTATAAGTTACCTTGTTTTACAATTGTTTGCCCTATTTTCAAATGTGAGCACTTTGAGTGCAAAGAAATAGTTAACTACCAATTTTATGGCAACAAAACTCGTTCAAAACAATATTCTACATACTCGTATTTAAAGAAAATTTCAAAATTTTAAGCTTTTTTTAGGTAGTTTTTGTAGGTTTATCAGCAAATATTAATGGAACTAGAGTACATTTTTCTGCATAATTTTTTGAGTACATTTTATAATGTTCTTGTTCTTTCTTTGGCTAAAAGTCTGCCAAAAAACATAAATTAACCGATTTTTTCCCCTAATGTTTTTGATAATTTAGTAAATTCAAGTTTTATCGAAATATGTCAAAAAAAAAAAAAAAAAAGGGGGGGGGGGGGTACCTACGGAAGCACGGTTCCTATGAAAAACTTTGAAGCTAATTTCTGAAATGTTTTGATATTTAAGAAGGCATTTTTTCTTCAAAGGCAGTAATGTAGAAATTTATTTTTTCTACGTATCTGTTGTCACATTCGAAATTAGTAGTGAATACATTAATTCCATATTGTAGTACCTAATTGGCTGTTACAAATGAACGATTTGAATTTGACTTGAACTGTTTTGGATCCATCACAAAGTCCAAATTATCTCCAAAGAGCTAATATGGATATATGGGGTTGATGCAGCTACAATGAATATTATGTATTCATCTGGTTCAATTAGCGAGTCAGTGCACGTCAAGCAACCCTTGTCAGAATACGCTTTTAAGCAATTTTCCGGTATTCAAGGACGGTAATGGGTTTCCTATTGTGAGGTCAACTAATTAAATAATTGGATTGCAAATTACTTCTCTAATTTCTCATAATACATAAAACTACACGACTCGGGATATACTCGTATGCAGCTAATTAGTCGCCCGCATTGAAAAACGATATTTTCCGTGGTTGCTTATAATAATTATTTTGGCATTAATTCATCATTAATTATGGTTACGGGCCCTGCCTGTCTGGATAAGATAAAGAGTAACATGTTAATAAGTTGGGAACCTTTCCCTGTCAATAAAACAGCTCTGCTTGAGCGCACAACAAATACATTGCATATTGTTGTATTAAAACCTTCTGGGACCCAGTCGAGGTAAACTAAGCGGTATGATTTTTGTTTTTGGTTTATTATTTTCACTAATGATGCTTTATATTCGATCACCATGAACAAGGAAAAAAATTAAATAAATCATCCCCCCGCTCAATAATATTTTCTTGGTTCATCTTCAAGATGCGTAGAATCGAAAACTAAAATTAAAAACGTCTGCAAACTAAAGTTGTGTGGGCAGTATAGCTTCCTCACAATTGTAACGTGGACACAATTATTGTAACATCATTATTTTTAAATGTCTATGTACTCTTATGTAGTTTTTGAATAAACTCCGAACAAAATAAATTATGTATGCTTTACTATATTACCAGTACCTGTAATAAATGAAAATAATAATAAAAGTTATCAGATGACGCACTTCACCCCCAAAAGAAATTTTTCAACTTTTTGACATTTTCATGTCTCTCATATGGCACATAACAAAAAATCGTCACGAAAAAAGTGGCCACAACGATGATTATGACCATCAGAAATGACGTTGACCATTCATAGGTAAACACATGAAAATGTCCCAATGCGTTGCAGACTCGTATGCAAGCGTTAGGTTCAACTTAGAGTAATGAATCAGCATTCCTTGACACTACAATGGCTTAGAGGTCATGAAATGTCGTGGTAAAATGAGAGTTTTCAGTGAATTTTTGGCTGCAAACCAAATGAAACATTTTCGAAGATTTTTTTGGAAATTGTTCAGCATGAACTCAGCTTATCAATGAACTATTGAACTATACAATTTCGGTCAACCCTTGAAATAGACCAATTGGGCGACCATTTGTTCAAAGACTCGAAAATCGATTTTTTCACAAAATGTGTTCTTGGTTTTCTTTTGTTTTTGGCTTAACCCTGGAATGCCCCGTGGGGTTCAAACCCCAATCGCGATTTAAAGTCATGTTGAATCCTGCACGTCTGGCTCTTCTCGCCCCCTTCAATATCACCCCCCACTTCTTCCCTAAAGGCTTCAGCTTTTTGGTTTATTATTTTCAATAATAAGCCTATGTGATCGTATAGCAAAAAATTTTTATAACCCCCCCTCAAACTTTGTCATTTTACGTTTCAAAGTGCGTAGAATCCAAATTTGAAATGTCCGTCCGCCGTTCGCCGTCCGGGCCATAAAGGGCCTTAGAATTGACTTAAAAAATCCGTTCTTTCGCACATAGACTCCATTTGGGGTCTAGTTGGTCCTAACGTTTAGCCATCCCGATCGCTTTACTCGCATAGATGATATGGGCCGAAAACGGGCGAAAAAGTGTCCTTTTCGATGCTTTGTGTGGTAAGACTGACGAACGCTCGCACGCCTTGTGGGTGGGAGAGGGTGGGCGGGAGAGAGTGAGTGGGAGGGCGAGGCGGAGAGAGCGAGAGGGAAGGGAGGGCGAGGGAGTTTGGGGGAGGCGGAGGGGAGAGAGGGGAGGGAGGGGAGAGGGAGTGAGAGGGAAGGGAGGGCGAGGGAGTGAGAGGGAATGGAGGGGAGGGGAGAGGGGAGGGAAGGCGAGAGAGAGAGTGATGAAATTAATTCCAATTAGAAGAGATTGTTTATGAGTATGAAAATACTCATAATTCTATTCTACGCTTTATGATATAAAGCTTCGCTTCCTTCGGGCGTCCCTAAACGGCCCCCTTTATTATTATTTTTTCCTCAACTTTACTATAAAGCGTAAAATTATGAGGTCCTGGAGCTGTAATGCAGTGAACGAGTGTACCAAATATTGGAAGCACGATGCCCCGAGTTTCGATACCTAGTAAATATACTATGAGTGAGGCTAAATAATTACGGTCAGTTTTCTACGTAGAAGGTCTGTATGATACAGAAATAATAAACCTTTGTGTAATAATTTGCAGCGTTTTTCCAGTGTAGTAGGTTCAAGACTTCTGTGTAGTGTAGTACTTTCTTGTGCCTGGGGTTTGACAAACCCCACCGGGGAGTTAACCGCTAGGTAAGTGATCTTCTCTATTGCAAGTATTATTTTTGTGGGCGTTCCCACAGTTTTGTTATTGGCTCATCGTTAGAAATGGCTGAAAAACGCAAGTTTTCGGATCCTGAAGACATTAGATCCATTTTGGAACAGTTGGAGGAAGAAGATGTATATTTTGGCGGAAAAAATTCAAACACGGGGGATAATGTCGAGTTATAAGAAGTTGCCTCCGATGAAGAAGCGTCAAAAGTGACAGTTTTGGAGAAACTAGTTCGATGTTCCTTCTGTGAACATCATAGATCTTCTAAGTGTTGAGAATGTTGATTCTATTGCTTGGTGCCAATTTTATGTTACCTTTTCATTCTAGTTCTTGGGTTTTGTAAGTGGTATCAAACTAATCTCAGAAAATGGTTTTGTAGATTTTATTCATTTATTTATTTTTGGTTTTAAATGAAAATGTTCTAATTTTATATTGAAATTTTGTTACAATGAGGTACCTTTCTGCTATTATTTTTTTCTTCAGAGCGTGAGGTTTGTCTTACTATTACTTTTTTCTTCATGAGCTTAGGTACCTACTTCATGTTTCTTTACACTCTTGTTAACAGATAAAAAATAAAATTTGATTCAATTGTAACTTATTTTTGAATTTTCTAACATTTTTCAAAGTTGGGGTTTGACACACCCCACCGGGGAGTTAAGTGTTGGAAATTTAGCCGGGACATTCCTGGGTTAAATAAAACAAGATTTATTCCTGAACAAGATAATATATTGCATATAAAATTCAAAAAATTGAAATGTCTCATAAATCAGCTTAGAAGTTGCCCGCCTCATAGTCCGCCTCCTCTGCTTCTTCAAATTCATCTTCTACTTTGCGTTATCGTCCTGTTCCAACTCTCCTAATTTCTTCTTGGAAGATGATAACCTACTTGATTCGCCGGAAGAAGTAAACTAGGAACAGGAGGGGTTTCAGAGAAAGAAGTTCCAGGAACGGAAGGATCATAGGAAGCCAAGGAGTGAGAGCCGGGTGAAGGACTTGAGCTGGATGCTAAGTGGCGAATTTCGGTCGGAGAATCATCATCACGCAACTTTTTGGAGAAATTCGCGATATGGTTGACCTTCTTGAATATTCTTTTACTTATCGTCATTGCGTATAAGACTAAACGAATACGGACTAAACGAATTGCGGACAAACCGAACGCGGAAAGATGCACGGACGAGTGGAAACGTAAACAACAGAACATTTTATCATTGTTATCATCTTATCATTCTGGTTGGTTGGCTCGTTGGTATTATGCTCTGACTGTGTGAAGTGAAGTCATTGAGGTTACTAACTCATTCACACATATTCAAGTCATATTAGTTCACCAAAACGTCGCAGAAGCGCGAATATCGTTACTTTTTCGTTTTATGGCTCTCCTGAAAAGTAGCATATTTTTGCGCATCGGACCCTCTATCTTGGGATCTACTGAACCGAATTAATTTTTCTTTCTTTAGAAAGTTATCTCTCAACCTACTGCATAAATCTGCGGGATTAGTTTATCGAAATAAGTTATTGCAATTACGGGACAGATAATCGAAGTTAACTCAAATACCACCAATATTTCCGAAATTGGCTTCGATATTGTAATGCGGCAAATTAATATTTTTTCAATCTGATTCCGCAGATCTTCAGATCTTTACAAGATCTATCAGTTAAAAAAAGATCATCGAAATCGGCCCAACGAGTGCCGAGATAATGGGTCACGAACTTCGCCATTTTTGGGGGGGTACCAAGTGCCCTTAAGTGACCTCCTGCAGAGTCACAGTAGAGCTGAGGGTGAAACTCACCTCAACCCCATTTTAACACAGAATGTGTTTTAGCCATGGACTAACTAGCCGAAAATGGAACGCGGGATGGTAACGAAATGTGTGACGGATGATTTTCACGTACAACCGAGTCGTTGCTAGGGATATGGTACTTCGTCGTTTTTCATCCCACAAAATTCGTTGACCATTCGTTCGAAAGCTCTCGATTTATCCAACAATATTATGTTAACTACTGCGAATTGCGTGTCCAACAAACTTTGTTATGAGCATGGTTATATAAATAATTGTTTACACACAGGTGATCATTCTCAATGATTGATATTGTGAACATGATTGCAACCGCTTGTTAATTTCTGATGATTTCATTGAGCTTGTGTTTCGATGGTTTGATTCATAGCAGGTGATCTGAGTATTACGAAAACGGTTTGATTTGTGAAGCGGAGGTTAAATAATTTGAATAGGTAATTTCTATACTTTACACTCTAGGAAGCTGTAATTTCGTTTGTAGCCTCTTTAGGACATTTACTTGACGATGCTCAGGGTCCGGATCAGATGTGTGGCTCTTAAAGCTAATTTATATGCTTTACACTCTAGGAAGCTGTAATTTCGTATGTAGCCTCTTTAGGACATTTACTTGACGATGCTCAGGGTCCGGATCAGATGTGTGGCTCTTAAAGCTAATTTCTATGCTTTACACTCTAGGAAGCTGTAATTTCGTATGTAGCCTCTTTAGGACATTTACTTGACGATGTCCAGGGTCCGGATCAGATGAGTGGCTTTTAAAGCTAATTTCTATACCTTACAATCTAGGAAGCTGTAATTTCGTATGTAGCCTCTTTAGGACATTTACTTGATAAATCGCTCTTGATTTATCACGAATTTATTTCGTATTTTTTTTCGTAGTTTCATACTATAACTATATAAATTGATGTTATAAATGAATAGTAAACAATGACGCTTGTTTGGTTGTCACTTGGTTGCGCGACAACGCAAACACATTCTGTGTTTCAATAATTTCGTCCGAAGTATGTAAATAGAGGTAACCGGGGGTCCAGGGGGCTTGCCCCCTGGCGAGGCGCGGAGCGCCGAGTTTTGTTTATGAATCCCGTTGAGTGTGCATTTGGGTCGCACACTCAGTGCACCCCTCAGGGTCGCCCTCAAATCACGTCTATAAATCGCACAGAGTGCATGAATTCCCTTATCGATACATGGGGACTCACTCAGATTCAATTCCTGTCTATGAATTCCGCCCTTATAATACTTACTAACTAGTACTCAAATAAAACTCTTTATACCTACAAAAATCTAGCGTTTTTATGTCAGATATACGTATTTATTTCACTTCTATTAAACTTCAAGATTCTAGGTATCTATTACCATTCACGATTCGGATTCATTGAAAAAAATTACGTTGATCCCAAGAGCTAGTCGGCTTAAATCTGTTGAGGGACCACCTCATTTACTTGATTAAAGGTCACCAAATTGACTGTTGAACGTCCGGTAGCTGGAAATTACAGGCAATCTGTAAGCTGAACTCGCCGCCTGCCGTGATTACAGGGTTGGAGATAAGCTGCCACCCTTTTTACGGCCTTGGCGAAGATGGCAGGACGGACCGACATGCCGTAGAAAGACCGATGATACCTTAAAAAGATGCTGCCAAGATAGCTCTTTCACCTTTAGTATCATAGACTTGTAGGATTAATTGTAGAATTTATCGCATCAAATGTTGTACATTGTTTTATTAACCAAAATTGCTCTTTTTCTCAGTTTTGTGGTTGGTTTTTTATTTTTATATTTTTTATTACTATTATTATTTTTATTTTAATTTTTTTTTTTTATTTTTTTGCATCAACATCATGTTATTCAGCCATAAGATACTTGATTTTAATATGTAAATTAACCAAATGTTAACATTACAGTTTTCTACATATTCATACATTGCCTCGTACCTATGTATATGTTTATATTGCCGGTTGACAAAAGGTAAAAATAATTAATTGGGAGTTCTACTTTGGATGCTATCTGCCTAAACATATCGTCTCTTTCACTAAAGTATAAGGGACACTCCATAAAAAATGTTCAATAGATGCCTCAAGGATCGCCGCAGCGGTTACATTGTGGGGCATCTTGCAGGCCAAATCTGTGTAGGTAGTGGTCGCTTACCCCGTGGTTTCCTTATTCTGTTATTAAACGACAGAAAAGTTTCGACACTGCTTTTTGGTAGAACCAGGGTTTAAGGGGACCAACGGTTGGATTTGTTTGTAGAACCAACCTTTGTCTCTGTTATTGGTATATATTTGCCGCCATTCTGTTAAGGTACGGTCTTTGATTTTCGGGTAGTAATCGGAATGGTTGTTTGGTCTTGAGTGACCTGGTATGCTGCTCTTTTTGCTAGTGAATCCATTATTTCGTTGTTGCGTAGACCAGAGTGACAACGTTTCCATTCGAACAAAATTTGAATGCCTGCCGTTTTTCCCCTATATAATAGTCTTATTTGCTTGGTAATTAGGAGGTTGTCTGCTCTTCATATGTTACAACCACTTATTTTCTGAATGCAGCTCATTGAATCTGTAAGGATTCCACGTTGATGGATTTGTGGTTGGTTGCCTTATTTAGTAGGTTGATTTTGAGGATGAGATTTGATAGGCTCCTCATTTTTGTAAGTGTTTATTCGATGAGTGCTTTCGCTAAAAGTATTTTCCCTTGATAATGTGCTCCATCCACGAAATTTTCCTGATTTCTCAATTTAAAATTAAAATCGACTCCAGAAAGATAAACAGAAACAACTGGTTGCTAGTATAGTACATGATGGAGAAGGATGTTCCCTTTACTAAACAACCAACACAGCAATCTTATTATAGGTACAAATCCAAAATCTCTGATGCGGTATTAACAGGCGAAAGTACTCAGCGAATAAATACTTGAAAAATGGGAAGCCTATCAAATGTCATCCTGAAAATGAACCAAGCTCATTTCTCTGTACATCGATTTTATTATTACAATTCTTCCAAACTTTATTCGTAGTATGCAATGAGCGTTACCCAGGTATTCATTTTATATAATTAATTGAAATTAGATTCCATTCTATGAAATTTGATACCACCCGCACTTTCCTACGCTGAGTTGGTTTCTTCCTATGATTTTTCAAATTTAGCACTGGCGACTGGACAAACTTCTTGATATAGAATTTGCTTCCATTTAAAAATTGTTGAAATACCTTTTTCGCACCCATGGGTAAAGCTCATTCCTCAATTTAACAAATTTACTAAATTGTATTAGTAGCCAGTGATTCCTTTTATTGTTCTCCTTTCTGACAAGTAGATTTTCTTGATTAAGGCGTTTCCGTGTTGAGTTAGTTGTTGTATATAAGACTTCTGACAAGCAGGGTGTGGTACACAGCTTCCTCGAATCCGTGACATATATGAATTGTATATTTATGTAACTAAACACAATTGAAATGTTTCAAATAATCGGAACAGGGTTCCGATGGGTGAGGGAAATGGTAAGTCAAGATGTAACGTAAAACGTTGAAATCAGTCAAGTAGGCAATGAGATATTGATGCTTCAGAGAATATTTCGTTAGCGCATGCGCAAAAGCTACCAACGAGTGGAGGTGATGAAATTCATTGGTAACTATTTACAGCCTGAACCGTAGGTACATTTTCTGAAAATTCTATCGATCGATAGAAAGCTGTAGAAACTAAGCTTGTTTTGAGAATTTGAGGTTTGCGCATGCGAAGCAACTACTATTAATACGGTCGTGAAAAACTCATATGGAGTAATCAAATAGTCAATACTTGATGGAATTTACGTTTGCGCATATGTAGAGTGGAGTATTCATGCGTGGACTGAATGTGGGCCGCCCGCAGCCTACACCCCGTACATTCCCTGAAAATTTCCTCAAAGTGATATGAAAACTGTGAAAATTAAGCTTGTTACAAGGATTTCACTTTCGTGCAAGCGCTGCGGCGACTAATGATAACGATACATCATAATAATGATACATCATAGTGATGATATTTATATAGTATAATTAATTCGTCAAGAGCCCTAACTATTCTCCAAGTATGAATGAGATCGGACGACTAGGGTGTGAGAAATACAGATACATGAAATTAACGTTTGCACATGATCTGAATGAAGTTTGCTTTGGAAACATTGAAATTGATAAGGTACCATCTACATCACGTTAATAACGTTAATAAGGTACCATCTACAGTACGTTCCATGAGAACTTCATCAAAATCGGTTGAAAATTGTGGAAATTAAAAATTAATTTAGGTATGTTAGTTTTGTCGACCACTTGTATAATAATGAAGTTGAGGGTTAGCGAAGGTTGTTCAATAATTCAAAAACTCTTCTACGCCGACGTTTCGCTATATTTGTATAGCATCTTCAGGGCTACAGTACAACAGAGAATAATAAGTAATTTAGTTAGGTAGGTAGGAGCACCATCAGTTCAACACGTGGTACATTCTGGCATATAGACTATTAGGACAGCAAAACTAATAATTCAAAAACTCTTCTACGCCGACGTTTCGCTATATTTGTATAGCATCTTCAGGGCTACAGTACAACAGAGAATAATAAGTGGTACATTCTGGCATATAGACTATTAAGACAGCAAAACTAATATAACATAGGAACATAATGTTAACCTAATTACTAAAATTTGTATGCAAAATTTGATACATGAATTAATGTGGCTACTTCTGTGGTATAATACTAATTATGACACTGCAACTAAAAAATGTTTAAATTAAAATAATGACTACTTTGTTATTCATTAGTCAAGCGTTCCATTATAAATAGCCACATTAATTCATGTATCAGATTTAGCATACAAATTTTAGTAATTATGATAACATTATGTACCTATGTTATAACAGTTTTGCTGTCTTTATATTCTATATGCCAGACTGTACCACTTGTTATCCTCTTTAGTACTGTAGCCCTGAAAATGCTATACAAATATAGCGAAACGTAGGCGTAGAAGCGTTTTTGAATTATTGACTAACCCTCGCTAACCCTCAACTTCATTCAAAATTAATACAAGGATTTGCGGTCACACACGACACACACACGCGCACGCACACTGACAGACAGTCTCCCGAAAGTGAAAACAATGCTTCCGCTATCGAAAGGATGGCTCGAAGCAAAACCAGTGAAATAATTAGACTCTGGAAGCACTTATACATTATTAAAATTATATATTTTAATATATCCCCTATACTTAGAGGGAAGGGGAAGTCTGAAACCACCTAGAAAACCGGATTATATTAAAACGCAAGAGGGCTCAACACTAATTTATCAGTTATTCTTCACCAGCCACCTCATCTCATGATTTCTTAATGTTCGCTGAAACATGGCTTGCTCCTTTTGTTGAGTCGACTGAGCTTCGTCTTTCCAATTGCAATGTTTATCGATCTGATCGCTCGCGGCTCAATAGTACTAAGAAGTACGTGTGGGGTGGAGTTATGATAGCTGTGGCCCGAGCGAGCGGCTAGTAAATAAATATATATTCTCATGGGTTTGTACTCAGAAAAACACAACAAGCAGGTTTGTAATGTTGAGAAAGTAGTGGAAAGTTCCGTACCAGACGTTTTGAGTTTGTAATTGTATGTACAGTATTATGTAAAGAAGGAAGTAAATTAGGTTGTTGTAGAAGGCCCCTAGAAGCCTGTCAGAATGACCATTATTCTCATTATAAATGATTAAGGATAAATGATTGAATTTCGGTATCTTAAATATCATTCCAGATAAACTAATGATAAAAAGTTGCGATACATTGTTATTCCTTTTGGTACTCACTAGTTTCTAAGTACTTTTCCTTGCGTATCGTGGTCATACTTCCACGTATAATAACGCTGAACAGAGGTCGGCCATGTTGTAAAAGGAGCCCCCGCCGAAAGTATCCGAATTTTTGAAGCGATTCCGTGTACATCCCTATGGATTCGTCTGCTGATGCGGGTGGAAAAAGAGCGTAGCAGAAACGAGAACAAACTAGGGTCAAAACGTGATACCCTATTACGAGCGTGGGGGAATATCTACTTCGTTAGTGCTGAACCCTGAGCTCAGCCCTTCGGTTCCTTCTTGGCCCTGGGGCTCGAATGACCCTTAGCGAGAAAAATATGCCCGTAAAACGAACCCCAGCCCTTGGGGCTGGAGCATCCTGGGTTTTTCTTTTATAACGATTTCTTCTCTCTTTTTTCCACCATTGTCTTAGAGAGAGGGTGGACAATCTCTCACAAAAACATCAATTTTTTGTTTTGTTTTATGTATTAATCCAACAATTTATAGATATGACCTGCTGGAAAAAGGAAAACTTCAAGTATTTTGGAGGGCATAATATAAATTCCAATCTTTCGTGGATTGACTATGTTGGTTTTTAGGACGTCCCTCTGAAGCTATGTCTTATAGTCAAGGCTTCGTAAATAAAACGGACGCCAATCAGAATTGATCCTGTTGGTGGGGGAAAACCCAAGCCACAATTCTCAACCGCATTTCGAGATTCTTTCTTTGTTCGATCCCAATTTCAGTTCTGCAAAAAACCTCGGAAATTCTGAATTTCGAGATGGAAGGGGGGAATGGAGGGGGTAAAGCCAAAAAGTCGTGTTTTTTTGACAAATTTTATGACGTCACTCAGGCTACAACTCTCAACCGTTTTTCGTAATTCTTGTTCGGTTCTCTTCCCATTTTAGTCTAGTTGTGCAACAAATCTTGGGAATTTCGGGTTTACTGTCAAGGTGGGGGGTGGAGGGGATAATTACCGATTCTTTCAGGTTCTGCCCAAGGTACATTTCTCGACCGATGTTTGTGATTCTTATTTTGTTCCATAAAGAATTCGATATAGTTTTGGAAAATATGTCTGCGTTTAAAGTTTCATCATGTGAAGAGGTGAATGGAGGTGATAAATCATGGTGTTTTTAACAATTCTCGTCCGATTTTCGAGATTCTTTTCTTTTTTTTGTTCAACTATGAATTCAGTCTAGTTTTGAATCGTATTATGAAAGTATTCATTATGAAAGGGTGTGAATGGCGCGGGTAATAGTGGTAAATCATCATGTTTTAACTAATAACGTCAGATTTTTTTGATTCTTTTTTTGTTCAACTAAGAGTCGGTCTAATATTGGAAGGTATATCAGGATTTTAAAATTGCAATATAGAAGGGGTGAAGGAAGGGGGTAATGGTTATAAATCATGATGTTTTAACTATTCTCATAAAATTTTCCTGAGTTTTGTTCTAAATTCAATTATGAATTTGTTGTAGTTTCGGAAATTGTGTCAGGAGTTTCAAATTTTATACTGGAAATTTATTGTCGGTGGAGGAAATTAATGGGGGGGGGGGGGTAAATCGGAAAAGTTATGATATTTTTGTTTTTCTATTATTTTAACTCTCACCAAAATGATATAGATACAATCCATTCATACGGACGTCTCTGTAATGCATGCATTTGGTTTTTTTCTTCTAAAAACTTGTATAAAGCGAACTCCCTATAGTCAAAAACCACCCTTAATAGAAGACAAAACTTATGCTTCCGAGTCTACCTATTGGTAAAATAGAATATAATAGTATTTAATTTTTTTATTATTATTATTTTTTAAATAGAATTTGAGCGGCATTTCAACCGGAAGGGTCATTAGCGGCAATCAAAAAGGGTGTCAAAGGGACACTGCAACGGGCACAGTTCCAAGGGGAGCCATGCTGACCGTACGTTACTAAACGGATTGCCATCACGGACTCTACTGGCAGATCGGAGGGGGAGAAATAATAATGATAACCCGCGAAACGAGGCATCGTCGCACTCTGCCTCAAGGAATACAGCGATGACCACTTTGTAACCCCTTCAGCTGATCAAGGTACCCCGTAATAAAAACTAAACTACGACTAGATGATCCTTACAACTACATAAATACTATTGATAAATATATAATGATAAATACTATACATCTTAGTTAAATAAAGGTACGACTAGATCACATAAATAAATGAATATTTCACAGATCAGAATATCATAGTTCGTTGTTAAGCTCAGTGAATTTCAGGCACACCAACGGGGACTGGACCTTGTCTGGTCCGGACAGATCATCCACCCACTGAGTCCATAAGGGCTGGACAGTCCTCCAAAAAGTGGCGGATAGACAAAACACCCCCACATCTCCCACACACAACATCTCGAGCTACTGGATCTAGCAGGTGTCTGTGAGTAAGATGGGTATGGCCAGTGGTGACCCGATTGACCACTATTCGGTCCCTTCTTGGAAGTGAAACTCCCGAAACCATCGGTGGTCTAAGCGTTACTGTTTCTGTGTCACCTGGTTTCTGGTTATTTTATATTTATTTATTTATTATACATTACGGGATTTTATTCCCAATTACATATTAAGAATTTTTCAACAATTCTCAGCTGCAGAAAGTGAAAAACAAAATGAAAGTGATAAATAAGAAATGAAATTTCGTCACACATGAACTAATTCAATACTGCAGGTAAAATTTATATAGCATTGACTTAATGTTATTCACACTGTCGAAAAACGGATCAATGTCGACTGGCGACTCGTTCGCTGTCCGTTGAAACCGTGTGAGAGGGCTATTCATAGCGTAGTTTGTTCCCTCAAAAGATGGTGAGAAAAAGTCTCTTGACCTAGTCGAGTAGGATGGAACCCTTATATTCACAAGGTTTAACAAGGAGGGTGAGTCGTATGAGCCATTTAACAATTTCACTAGGAAAACAATATCAGCTATTTTCCTCCTCTCCTTCAAAGAAGCAAGTCCAAGAGACACCCGCACAGCAACATCGCAGAACTCAACTCCATCACTCCGAGCCCTTAAATGCGCGTACTTAAAGAATCTACGTTGGATCCGCTCCATCGCATCACTATGCGTTGCGTAGAAGGGATTCCAAACACAAGAGGCGAACTCCAGACGGCTTCTCACGAGGGACACATACAACACTTTGAGGCATTGAACATTGGTAAACATGCGTGTAGTTCTCATCAGAAAGCCAAGCTGCCTCGACGCTGAGGAGACAAGCTGTGAGTAATGAGCCGAGAATGAAAGCCTTGCATCGAAGATCACTCCAAGGTCACGAACTTCGGTTTTCTTTGACAATGGTGTGCCGTTGATATTGTAGGTCGCATTGGCCTTCGAGAAAGATATTGAGCAGCATTTACTGACATTCAGTTCCTGCATTCTTGCTGCAGTATTGAAAAAGAGAGTCAATATTCGACTGAAGGATATCGACATCATCAGGATCCGCCACAGCTCGAAAAATCTTGAGGTCGTCGGCGAACAGGAGAAAGCTAACCCCAGAAAATATATTGGACACGTCGTTAATAAAGACCAAAAATAGCAGAGGGCCTAAGTGAGAACCCTGCGGAACTCCTGAAGTTGGAGTGAAGGGACCTGATAGAACCCCGCCAATCGAAACCTTCTGACAGCGATCGCGAACATATGAAGACAGCCATTGCAGCAATGGTCCAGTGATCCCAAATGCACAAAGCTTTTCCACGAGCAGATCCAGATTAACTCTGTCGAAAAGTCGGTATGAATTGCGTCAACCTGACCTCCCCGCCGAAACTCACTGATAACAAACTCAGCAAACTCCAATAAATTTGTAGCGAAAGATCTCTTTTTCAGAAATAATATATTATTTCAGGAATATTGCTGTAATATTCTTAGTTCTCGCTTTATTCTGATCAGCTTCGGAACCTCAAAAACAATTCCGAGGTTCGGAGGACCACAGAATAGCTGATGGGGCCTCTGAGGCTAATTTCTTTACTTTTCGACCTGCCATTTTACTAAGTTTTTTGTTCTGTTGTTGTGAAATTGAGGGACTGTAAAGGTGTGAACCCTTTTGGGAGGCACGGTGCGCCAAGTTTTGATTTATATGGATCTTAATAATAATTATAGACCAAATGATCTACATAGAAGGGCTATCTGATACAGGAATATTAAACCTTTGTTTTGCAGCGTTTTTGAAGTTATACTTCTTTGCGCCCGTTAGACACTTTGGGATGGGATGTTGGTCGAGAAACCGCGTCACGCTGAATTTTAAGAACTATCGGATTTAAGAACAAATTTTTAAGAACTATCGATTAATCGAGGAGGAGGAGGAGGAGGAGGGAGGAGGAGGAGGGAGGAGGAGGAGGAGGAGGAGGAGGAGGAGGCGGAGGAGGAGGAGGAGGGAGGGGGGCGGAGGAGGAGGAGGGAGGGAGGAGGAGGAGGAGGAGGAGGAGGAGTTAGACCCTTTGGGATGGGATGTTGGTCGAGAAACCGCGTCACGCTGAAAAGTAAGAAAAGTAAGAAAAGTAAGAACAAATTTTTAAGAACTATCGATTAATCGAGGAGGAGGAGGAGGAGGAGGAGGGAGGAGGAGGAGGGAGGAGGAGGAGGAGGAGGAGGAGGGGGGGGGAGGGGGGGGGAGGAGGAGGGGGGGGGGCGGAGGAGGAGGAGTGAGGGAGGAGGAGGAGGAGGAGGAGGAGGAGTTAGACCCTTTGGGATGGGATGTTGGTCGAGAAACCGCGTCACGCTGAAAAGTAAGAAAAGTAAGAACAAATTTTTAAGAACTATCGATTCATAATATATAAATTATAATTAATAAATTATAATAAATTTATAGATTATTATTATAAATTTATAAATATTATAATTATAAATTTATTATAAATTATTATAAATTTATAAAATTATAATTATTATAAATTATAAATTTATAATTTTTAAGAACAAATTTTTAAGAACAAATTTTTAAGAACTATCGATTCATAATATATAAATTATAATTAATAAATTATAATAAATTTATAGATTATTATTATAAATTTATAAATATTATAATTATAAATTTATTATAAATTATTATAAATTTATAAATTTATAATTATTATAAATTATAAATTTATAATTTATAAATTATTATTCATAATTTATTTATTAATTATAAATTATGGCCACAGAAGTATAACTTCCACCGTGTGGTCCGACGCACACCGATTTTTTTTTTTCTCTTATTTTAACTCTCACCAAAATTATGTACAATCCATTCATAGGGACGTCCCTGAATGCATGCATTACTTAACAATCTGTTTATTACAAACATTTTGAAGTTCACAAATTGGAAAGGATCACCAGTTTTTCCAAAAGAATAAACATATTTTAAAATTTGTAGCTTCCCTATTTGATCTTCGAAAATCGTATTTTTGTGGCCGTTGCAATAAATAAATACTAAACTTCATAATGAACTCTCGTTCCCCTTAACAATTATTGTTCTCAGACTGGTATTGATGTAGTTAAAATTACTCATCGTATAGATTAAGATCGCCCGCCAACGCGGCTGAAGCCAGCATGACGAACCCAACGACGAATTATTTTAATAACTCCAACAATGCAATTGCAACCCCCCATGGCCACATTTAAGTTGACGAATCCATCAAATAATAAGATCTACGTGCTCGATTTCTTCTAATCGCCGCCAATTAGACCTAGGTATGGGCCTTTATTATAAAAACTTAATCATTTCCTTCGTTGAGATGGTTAGGAGCTTTGAGAACTGTTGGGGAAGATAACAACTCGGAACATCACCTTTATCGCAGTATCGCATCGCTTTTTTTTTCTTTTCTCTTTCCAACTAATAAATGGTTGTTTGCCGTCTGATGTTCTGAGTTTTGTATACGAGAGCGTTGAAGAAATTAAAATTTATTGAGTGCCCTAATTTTTATTCAATGGGGCGAGAAGAGGTTGAAAACTATTAGCTGTACTATTACTATGACCAGGGTGGTGTACTTACTAGTCGATATAAATAACTAGAAATGTTTCTGCTCTCCGTAGATTACAATACGCCTGGATTATAGTGTGTGTGTCCCTCATCCCTAGAGCCAGCGTCGGGTAAACCTGGGCGTCCTCCCCATTTCTTTTATTTATTCTGTGTTTTAACTCCCGCTTTTGAAGGGAGTTTTTCACACAAAAAAATTAGTTTTCCGGTGAGTAACCTCATGTGTTCGGCTTTCACAATAACAGATAGCTCTGATTCAATAGTTCGATACTGTCGGTATTGAAGCGAAAAACAGTCCAGCCTCAACAATCTAAGCAAGACGACTTTGCTAAAAGTTTCCTTATAGGACGGATAAAAGCTTATCTGACGACTCTGGAAGGTAAGACGGTAGATGAACGTTTAATATAATATGTATAAGATGTGATACCGTCTAAGGCACATCCGATTTATTTCTCACTCGACTCTCTTCGTGTTTTATGGCTAAATGCTAACTCACTTGGTCGGTGAGATCTGAAGATTGAAGATCGTGTACGTCTTCCCAGTCCTGAGGTTGTTGCTGGAATTACCGCTTTACTTGTGCTGGTATAGAGCAGAAGAGGCAGAAAACCAACCTGGAAAACATTATCAATAATTTATCATCAGAAGTTCATTACCTATCTTGTGTGTTAATTTCTTTTATACGAAATATTGATTTATTTAGAAGGCTTTTACTTTTTCATGATATTGTATTGATTGTAATTCATATTGATCTCAACGATGGGAATAAGTTTACAAATGAACTATATAGCGGGCCGTTGGTTGGGAGACCCCTGATCTAGACACCGTACTTTAGGTTCTACTAATCGGTTCATTTCTTATCCTATCATTCCATCTTCATGTCAACTAGTCAAAGTATCGGGGTAACAACAACACCATTGTCAATGTTATCTGTCAAACAAGTCCATGTGGCATCAAATGATCTCTTCTTTCTTCTATATAATAGGTATCTTTTATAATAAATTTCATCAAAATTATTGAGTTTAGATAGTCAACAACAGTTTCTCCAGTTGATGTGTAGTGTGCTAATAAATGATAATAGTGTGCTACAGTGCAATATGTCCTGCAATGATTGTATGAGTGTACAAGTTAGCTGTGCAATGAGGACCTAAAAAAATTTTCTGCTCCACTACTAAGGTACCTACCTAAATTTTCTAGTTTCAATGTCATCATTAGTCTAATTTTTCTGTTTTAGGTATCCGCAGTATTTGATGTATTTAAACATTAGTTCTTATTGATTAGGTTATAGTATATACCTACATTATATATAGTATAATGTTTGTTGGCTTTATAGTCCATGTGCCAGATTGTACCATTTGTTGTCCTCTGTTGTAATGTCCTCTGATTCTATATAAATCTATCGAAACGTCGGCCTAGATGAAAGTTTTGAATTATTGACCAACCCTCGCTAACCCTCAACTTCATTATTATACAAGTGATTGAGAAAACTAACATAATTCAAATCCCTCCCCGTTATACCGTCTCAACCTGCATCAAAGCGGTTTTTGGGTGTTTATTCGTTTATTTGGTTTGTAGTTTTAATAAATGTACACATCACATTCTGTGAAAGGGAAAACGATTATTATTCATTTGAATTTGAGTCTTGTGTCGAGTGTGTCTTTGAATTTAGTTACCATTGAATCGCAGAGTTACTGGTTCCCCTTAGAGATAATTGTTGAAAATTTAGGTATATTGTAACTGACTAACATTGGTTTTATGATCTGATACTGAGTGGAACTTGAAAATTGAGATAGAGGTGGAGGTAGGATGTTGTGGTAAGATCATCCTGGCGACAGAGCCTATCACCGCAGACTGATAAAGGATGAGTACTTCAGGTTCTACTCTAACCGACCACGTTCGCTCTTAGTAATGATAAATATAGGTATGCATGATTCGACAACACTATACAATCACCGTACACCCTGCAGGGAAAGGATGTGCAGACTTCAGTAACTACTTTCCAATCACGCACGACCTGTGAGGTAAAGAATCTTCAAGTTCGGCGGACACCAACCACCATCGATGGCATAAAGTAAGGGAAAAGAGGTAAGGAGGTTAGAGGAGCTTGATTTACGAAGCACAAGAGGTTGAGTTTGAAACGAACATGAATCAGTATGGCCTTATGAGCAAATATTGACGTGAAACTGCACTGGTGGGGTTCAGCATTGCCTCATGAGAGAATTTTAACGTAGGAAAGATAGGATTTTATTTGTGCAGCATGGCCTTATGAGCAAATATTGACGTGAAACTGCACCGATGGGGTGCAGCATGGCCTTATGAGCGAATACTGACGTGAAACTGCACTGATGGGGTGCAGCAGTGCCTCATGAGAGAATTTTAACATAGGAAAGATAGGAGTTTATGTGTGCAGCATGGCCTTATGAGCAAATATTGACGTGAAACTGCACTGGTGGGGTTCAGCATTGCCTCATGAGAGAATTTTAACGTAGGAAAGATAGGAGTTTATATGTGCAGCATGGCCTTATGAGCAAATATTGACGTGAAACTGCACTGGTGGGGTGCAGCATTGCCCCATGAGAGAATTTTAACGTAGCAAAGATAGGAGTTTATTTGTGCAGCATGGCCTTATGAGCAAATATTGACGTGAAAGAATTTCAGAGGTGAGAGCCAACCCACATTCTCTCTGGCTCAGAAACTGGCGCTGCCAAATTCCCCTCTTTTTCCTTTGGTTGGCAGCAGCAGCGACGACGACCACAGCAGCAGCGACGACCACCTCTTCACCGTCCATGGCGCGAACTGTTGTCGCCCGTGTAAACGAAAAAATTGAGCAATTTCTGCTAAACTTTTTGGTGCAACACAGTGCAATTAATTCCTTGCAACATCTTGACGCAACACGAGGCAATTTTATTGCTTCGTGTTGTGTACAACTTTTCTAGTGCAATTTTTTTGGAGTTGCGCAACTTTTGTTGCTCGTGTAATCGGCCCTTGAATTCGATAGCAGTCCGTTCTCCTGTTTATACTTTTTCCCTCCCCTCCGGTGTGCCGGCAATGGCCGAGGGATGTATTTAGGTCACAGACTGCCGTCGTATTTCAGGTTTATTGAGTGAACCACAAAAAGTAATTTACAAGAACTCACAACAGTTATGAATGCTCAAACTTGAGTGAGAACTCCATATGAATGGTAATACCACTTTTCTGTGGAGAGGAATGATTTCGAACTAATAGCGAGTTAGGAAGGTATATCGAGGTATATACTGGGATGCATATTAAAGAACAGGTAATATATTTGTGAAAAACTACTTGAAAAATTCTATCCGAGCTTGTTCCAGAGCAAAGCTGTACCTACTAAAAAACAACGCATGATGATATGCATACATAATATGGGATGTAGTTGCTTACGTGTCAGCTAACATCTTCCGTAATAATCCCACCAGTGTCCAACTACAGGGATTGATTACTTGATGTTATGTACTTTTGAGATGCGAGCGTTGCATCCAGACCACTGATCAGCGCAACTAGTTAAAAGTAGTATAAGCTTGTCTACACCCACCCAGAGAGATTTTACATAGACCAGGAAGACCAGTTTTTTGTTAAGATTAGTGGTCTGGATGCTCACTGTGCTTGCATCTCAAAAATAGTTACATTATAACATCTAGTAGACTAACCCTTGGTGAAAGATCAGATTTGTTGGAAACGGTGGGCGGCCTCCAAAGTTTGCTGAAACATGTATGCCCATATATGCATATAATTCGCATGATATTATCAAAGCTAGTGCTTTTTGAAATAATGGAAATGATGGTTTAACGTGTCACTGCTGAACCTAGTGGAATCCAGTAGATCCAGTAGAGTATTTCCCATGAGGTAGTAGCTGGATTCACCACCATAACTCTACTACTTCTCATAGTGTTATCCAGATGTTTACTATTTGAAAACAATGCTGGTTGTAGTGAGATTCACCTTGCATTATATCACTGTTACGTCACCATGCTACCACTGTAACCACTGAAAAACTTATGCTGCCTGTTACCTACCACTGAAGACAGAAGTTGCTGAATCGTGAATGTGGGGACGGTAAGTGAGATCAACATAATACCTTGCTGTGTGGCTTCAATGATATGAGAAAAGAGGAATATCAAAGAAGTTGGAACAGTAACTGTAGGCAGTTCTGTTGGAGGAATAGTAACTACGAAATAAATGTGGGCACCCATTTTGATGTATTAACCCAAAAAAAAGCGTAATCTATTTCCATGAAAAATGGAGTTACATACGTGATAGATCGGCTTAGGTAGTTTTGAAGGACAGGTGATCATCGGTAATAAGCAATTATCAACGTACCTAATCGATCTAACTTTGGAACTCTTCATTAACTTTATCTTAACAATATTGTAACTACGGGTTTTTTCATTGAAGATCCGCTAGTATAGTTAGGAAAGAAACCAGCGAACTTTCTTGAATTATAATAAGGATTGATTATTATTTTTGATTCATTAACCAAATATACCTTAGTTTTATATGCAACCCATTTCAAAAACGTTGTCAGTGTGACTGGTCTATCCATAGATCTTATGGTTTTCCAGTGCTATGAAGGAAGTAGTTTTCAGAAGAACGTTTAATTCTTCATTCTACATTTCGCTGGTATACACTGTACTTAGCAGCGCCACACAGTAGCTCTATACTAATAATGAAAGAAAATGCAGAATCGTGCATGAGGGGACTAAAAGGTTGCTTGATAAGAGAGGTAAATAAATTTACAGCCACCCCGTGCGGCTTCAATGATTTCTGAAAAGGGGGAGAATCAAGAGAAGAGATCAAACCCATTTCTGAAGGTTAACAGTTCTACAGATAGTTTTACTGCCGACCCGAGGAGTGGATGACTCCATTAGTGAGCTCCAAAAAGATCTTAATCGAAGCAAGCAACCTCCGGAGTTGGTATTCTCCCCTCTCTAAACTGCCCGTTTTAAATCACTCAAACTTGAAGATCCCGAAGGGGCTTCTTCGGGCGTTTTTGCTTTCGCTCGCCCAAACGTTCGGCAGATCGGATCTATGAAAGAGTCGGAGAGGGTAGTCGATAAGACTAGTGCTGCCTTCGCACGCAAAGGAGGTGGTGAAAGAAGTAGAAAAAAGCTCGTTTTTATTTTTCCTATTTTGGGTTCCGCTCCTCCCGTGTGCAAGGCTATAATGCAGCCGCCCACGCCAAGCAATTACATGAGACTTTAAACACGGAGTTCAACCGCATATAAGGGTTAGAACCTCCCACTTAATTTAATATGAATAACATTTTCTCCATTCAAGGGTACCGAGGTTGTTATAGTGAAGAAAGAAGGTGGTCGTGAGAAGAGAACATCCATGTTGTTGCCAAAGAAAATAACCATTGAACAATTTCCACGTAATGGCTTTGTGAGCGAGATACCTACTTTGTCTGTGAAGGCATTACTACGCACGCACCGAAATAATATTTACTACTAGCTAGTTGGTTCACCCGTGCGTTGCACAGGTTGACTTGAACATTATCAAATAGCCTGTGACCCAAGTTAAAGTAACTCTAATAGATTCGCCCACACAGATCCCCAGTTGGTTCATTGACGTTGAAAACGCTCTAATAGTACGGTGTAATTAGACCTAAACCTCAACATCCAAAGTAAAAGTTTTCCTCCAACACCAAATTGCTCTACATAGTCCCCTTATTCTATGGTAAAAAGTTACACCATTTTGAGCGTCGGGTTTGGGGGTGAGGGGGGGGGATTTGAAAAATCACTAGTTTTTTAGTTTTTCGTAAATATTTCAAAAACTAAGCGGTTTATCCTAAACATTGTTATATACAAAAATGTTCTACGTTAAATTTTAAATAAGAATGGTCCTTTTCATAATCACTCTAAATTGTACGGTTCAAGAGTTACAGACGGTGTAAATGTTAACTTTTTCGTAATTTTGATAATTTAAAAAAAAAATAAGCTTCGTAAAAGAATGTTGCTATTTCAGTGGCCGGTGGTATGTTAGTGATAAGCCCTTGAAGGAACGACAACCTCACCACCTTATCAAGGGGCACTCTTTTTTAAGGGAAAAGAGGCTTCCACAGGCCTAGGCCATATAAACCTGTGGTACGGAGAAACCCACCCTGAACTTTCTACGAACATTGCAACATAAATTCACTTCTTAAGCATAAATATCTTTCAAATTTGGAATGTTCAATGTCTTTATTAACTCCACTCATCCTCCAGCACATTATCCTCCTCCTCTAGCTCGTCGTCTAAGATGTTCTTATTGTCCATGTTATCACATGCTTGGCCTGAGCAATTGCTGCATATGCTAGTGCAGTTTAGACCACTCCTTCTGCATTCACAATTACGAACGCATTCATCTTTGCATGTACACATTATAAGGGACAGTAATTCCTGGGGGGCTGCAGGACGTGCTGTTGTAATTGGTGTCAGGTGGTCGCCAATCTTCTTCCAACCCCACTCGAGTGGATCCTTATCTTCATTCAGCCACTGTTGTACCTGGTGGTAGGTCCTAAATGAATGCTGTCTGGACGCTCCTGAAGTGGGGGGTAGTGCATCCAACTTCAGTAATGCATGTATAGGCTGCTTTGCAATCGTTTTCAAGTAGGACTGGTAGCGGAGACAATCTAGATCTTCAGTGTTCTTGGCTCCAAACATTGCAAGTAGGAAGTAATGTCCTGCATCAGCCACTGCACTGGGGTCGGCTTTGGGGTTGTTGAAGACCAGAAGTCCGTGTCATCACCAGTTAGGACCTACCACCAGGTACAACAGTGGCTGAATGAAGATAAGGATCCACTCGAGTGGGGTTGGAAGAAGATTGGCGACCACCTGACACAAATTACAACAGCACGTCCTGCAGCCCCCCAGGAATTACTGTCCCTTATAATGTGTACATGCAAAGATGAATGCGTTCGTAATTGTGAATGCAGAAGGAGTGGTCTAAACTGCACTAGCATATGCAGCAATTGCTCAGGCCAAGCATGTGATAACATGGACAATAATAACATCTTAGACGACGAGCTAGAGGAGGAGGATAATGTGCTGGAGGATGAGTGGAGTTAATAAAGACATTGAACATTCCAAATTTGAAAGATATTTATGCTTAAGAAGTGAATTTATGTTGCAATGTTCGTAGAAAGTTCAGGGTGGGTTTCTCCGTACCACAGGTTTATATGGCCTAGGCCTGTGGAAGCCTCTTTTCCCTTAAAAAAGAGTGCCCCTTGATAAGGTGGTGAGGTTGTCGTTCCTTCAAGGGCTTATCACTAACATACCCGGCCACTGAAATAGCAACATTCTTTTACGAAAAAAATAATTTTTAAAAAATTATCAAAATTACGAAAAAGTTAACATTTACACCGTCTGTAACTCTTGAACCGTACAATTTAGAGTGATTATGAAAAGGACCATTCTTATTTAAAATTTAACGTAGAACATTTTTGTATATAACAATTTTTAGGATAAACCGCTTAGTTTTTGAAATATTTACGAAAAACTAAAAAAACTAGTGATTTTTCAAATTCCCCCCCCCCCCTCCCCCCAAACCCGACGCTCAAAATGGTGTAACTTTTTACCAAACAATAAGAGGGTTATATAGAACAATTTGGAGTTGGAATAAAACTTTTACTTTGGATGTCAAGGTTAGGCCTTTTTTTAGGTTAATAACACCGTACTATAACATCCTCCCCCCTCCCCTCCCCACTGGGTCAGATTTCAAAAATTTGAAAAAAGTAGTCTTTGACTTGAATTAGAGCAATTCAAACATAGTCGACAATCAAATTCCTAGTTCGTTCAGTGATGACGAAGATGCCCCATTTCTCCCCCCCCCCCCCTTTCCCCTAAAACACCTCCTTCTATGGGTTAGATTTGAAAATTTTCAAGTAGCCTGTGATTTAAGTTAGAATACTCCAAACATATTTTACAACTCAGATCCCCAGTTCGTTTAGTGACGTTCGAAACGCTTTAACTCCCCCCACCCCCTCCCCCTCCATTGTGGGTCAGATTTGAAAAATTTGAAAACGTAGTACTTGAATTGGAGTAATCCAAACATACTCGACAATCAAAGCCCCAGTTTGTTTGTTTGTGTCTTGATGACAAAGATACTCCATTCCCCTCTCCTCCCCTAAAACACCCCCTATGGGGCACATTTTAAATTTTATACCTTTTAAACCTTCTCTGGGCTTCCACAAATAATTTAAGACCAAAATTAGCCAAATCGGTCCAGCCGTTCCGTGTTTTAGCGAACAGTAATTGATTTTTATATATATCGATTTGGGTCAAATGACCACATGCAATCGTAGAATATTTCAAATCCAAGTTTAGTATCAACATTTACTGTAAGTTACAAATCCAAACTGAGTATATTCACATTTCTGTCCTAAAGATTTTCGGAACCATACGATTTTTTTCTTTCTTCGGTTTCGTTTTATTTGAGTAGAATTAGCGAATTTTCGTAAAAAATGAAACTATTGCAATGGCTCGGAAAACTTTAAAATCAAAAATTTTGAAAAATGTCTTCATTGAAATCCATTTTGAGGCATTCTGAAACGAATCCTAGTGTTTAACACTTTTTCATATATATATATATATATTTATTCATTTATTTATGTGCCATTCCAGACGATAAATCTCCTTAGGATTGAGATAAAAATTGCGTTCTTGCGCCAAAAAATCAAGCTCTCCAAACAAAAGGATGAGTTTGTTGGACAGCAGTTTTTGAGCACATTGAATTAGTCAAATTTCAAGAAATGTTCTTTAAAAAAAAAAAAAAAAAAAAATAAAAATGGCTAAAAATTGTTAAATTCATATTTTTTGGTAGAATATTGCTCAAATAAAGTTTATTAACTATAAAATAGAACATTCAAAAATGTATGTGAAAAATTATGGTGAAAAATGTGCTTGAAATTCTTTGAAGTTTGCTTAAAATCGATAAGAACTGCAAAAAAAGCTGAAAATTCGAGATTATTATTTAGAATATATTTTTGCCATAAAATCAGTAGTTAACTAATTCCTTGCACTCAAAAAGCTCAAATTTTAAAACAATTTAATATTATACAATTACAAAAATTCGCTCATACTATCATGCTGCATGACTGGAACTTTTTGTCCCTTAATTCCAATTAGGTGTGCTTGTCTGCATTTTCACAGTACATTCGACAGTATTTTATGGGCATGGGTATAATAAAAAATGAAGAAAATTTGTATATATTTAGAACTTACTGAAGATAAATGGTAATTATAGAACTAGAATCAATTATGGTACATAATATATAATGTACCATAGACCTCGTCCAGTCATCAGTTTAAGTATGTCTATAGTACAGTCGGATTAGAATAGTACAGATTTTGATTGATTAATAGAACCATTGTGTAATATTTTGGAGCTTTGTTAGGATATTTATTATAATTATCCCAATTTACACATCGTTCTTTGGTATTGATCTGAAAGAAAAAAAAAAGTAGATTAGTGCTCACGAAGTGTGTCACATGATAGCGGCTGATCAATGACCTCTCATGCGTCAGTGGCCCCTGATACATCTTTATCCTCGTCATGTTACAGAGTACATCCATACCAAGTTTCATCAAAATCGGACGTCGGGAAGTGGCATTTAAAACGATTTTAAGAGGACATGCATACATCAAGTGACAATGTGAACACAATAGCTCATTTTTTCTATTTTAAAAGAAAATACGCTAAAAATCAATTTTATCCAGTTAATTCTCGTTGAAAATGGTGTAAGAACGTAGGCGATTGGTACTTAGTAAAAAGCTATCTTGTTACAAGTGCCGTTTCAATCTGTTCCATGACCCAAGAAAGGAAGTTGGACCTGCGTGAAACATAAATCTTTAAGCTATTAATTTTTTAGCAATGACCAATAACTTCTATATAATAAGCACGTAGCACCCGGATGATTGTGCTGTTAGCCAGGACGTATAATTACGCTTGTAGCTCCGGGCTTGAGAGGGATTTGAAGACTCGAAGTTACGCCCATCTCCACAACGCCCATACCCCCGCCGCACTACTATTTACAGCTGGTCAGCTACCTGGGCAACTAATTGAAATGAGTGAAATCGTAATAACCGGTAGATGAAAAACCGGGTGATTCTTCGTAGCCTCAACAACTGCTTCAGTTACGACGTTTCAATTGTGGGTCCCGGCTTGCCAAGAGATGAAGTTCTTAACTCTTTCGATTATGCCGCCAGACCAAACAAAAGGAATTAAAGTTTACCTTAACTGGAAGCGTGTCGACCTCAAAATGTTTCTTCTTCTTCTTCGCTAAACGGAATCAATATAAAAAACGGAAGTTAGTGAAAAACGTTATCTATTTCAGGGAAATTTGGGGAAAGAATAGACGAGGATCAGGAGGATTTCAGGGAAAATAAGGGTGGTTCTACGTTTGCGAAACATTTTAAGGAATCCAATCATAGTTAAAATTATGATTAGACATATAGACAGTTTGTAGAATTTCTTCATTTTTGTCCAAAGGGAGGTATGTTGAATGTAGTTGAAAAATTCGAAATTATCAAAAGTGACAGATCTGGTAAATGTTTAAATGAGGATATACCTCAATATATTTCACTGATAGGTCCATTTCTGTAAAGCTTGGAATTATCCCTTCACACTGTTGAAACCATAGGTATTTAGTTATTTTTTCCCCCTTTCACTTCATCTAATTAGCTATAATCCCCCTTCACTTTGTTTGCGCTTGATTGGTTGTACCTCCTGCCCCTTTCCTTTCTCTTATAACCAGTGGAATTCAATCTCCCTTCACCTGTGACTATAAAAGCTGTGTAGTTTCTAATGTGTCTTCAGTTATTGTTTGTTACTGATGATGGCCTAGCCGTCGAAATCGATTTAACATTGCAACTCCTTATTTTTCGTGGAAGTAGACAACGTTTTTCACTAACTTCCGTTATGAAATGGGTTTCCACAAATTTGTCGCGAGTGATTTAGTTCGGAATCAATATTCTCACAATAAACCATGGGCTCACCAGAGAGAAAACTTGAATGGATGGCCCATTTTATGAACGATGTAAAATTTCGAATAACATCTTTACTGATGCAACTGTTAGTAAAATAAGTATTATTTAACTTGTCTACATTATTCACAAGGTACTCTACCTTTCGTAAGCCATATCATAAACATCACCACATGCCGATGACCGTTGTTCCGTTATTCTTTGATTTATAGGTGATTTTCTTGCGTCTTCAACACTAGCGCACCCTTACATCGAGGTAAGGCTATAAACCTTATTGTCGAGGTTATTACTCCTTGTTGCCATGGTGACGAGTAAACTATGCAAATTTGCGCCATTTTCTGTCAGTCACCGCTTGCATACCTAGTATAGTCAACTTACCCTAGTTCCTACTTCAGTATTTTTAGCGCATTTTCTTTTGAAAAAGGAAAAATGAGCTATTTTGTTTACTTTGTCCGTTGATGTATGTATGTATGTCTTCTTAAAATCGTTTTAAATGCCACTTCTCGCCTTCCGATTTTGATGAAACTTGGTACGGACGTAAACTGTAACATGCCGACGATACAACTGTATCAGGGGCCTATCGCATGAGAGATCATTGATCGGTGGAGTGAACTCCAAAGCCATTTCGTCTCCTATAAGACGCAGGAAGCTGAAATTTCAGAGAGAGGCTGAAGGAAGAATGCTGAAGACGACTGAGAGGTCATTGATTAACTGATTAAGCTCCATAGCCATTTTATCTTCTATTCAACGAAGGATGCTGAAATTTGAGAGGGAAACTCAAGGGGGAATACTGAAGACGCATGAGAGGCCATCTATCAGCTGAGTGAGCTCCAAAGCCATTTTGTCTACAATTCAGCTCAGGAAGTGTCTATTTCACGCGGATCTCCTTACAAGAAAATGCGCAATCATGTGACTCACATGGTGAGCACTGATCTACTTACTTGTTTTATTATGCCAGGTCATGCATTTTATGCGAATTATATCAAGCTGTAAACTAGCCATGACCTGAAAAACTTTACAAACACAAGATTAGTTTGTGCGGTCGACGTCCCTATGAAATGTGTTTCTGGGAGGTTACAAACAAGGAAAAGTTGAAGTTCCAGACATCTGCCGCGAAGGTATTGTGGATTATACCGTTTTGAGAACTCTACTTTGAAGCAATCAAAAACTAAAAATCTTTAACTCCTGCGAAAGTGGTCATGTGAAAAGACGAGCTGTAACGTAAGAGCTTAGCTAGACGGGAATATTAGGTACCTACCGCCATTGGAAAGGTAAGTATCTTTATAGATAGGTATACCTACCTACTTTCAGTATATTATTACTTGTTCCATAGGCAAAAACCGAAATAGGTACCTAATGAACTTTTTCCCCCACAAACTGGCGCAATAACTGCACCGACAATACCATCTTTATGAAGTTTACACCTTCACATGAATGAATGTGTTTCATGTTTCATTAATAAATACTGGTAACCTCAAGTGCCAAATGATAAAAAATCCGTTAAATGTGGCGTAATTATTGTTTGTATATTTTTAAGCACGTGTGGCACGTGAAATACCAACAACTGAATGAAAAATTAGAGGCGGATTGATTGAGAAGTTGATTTTACAGTGAAACATAATTATCATTCTGTGAAGTTTGTTTTTCTGCTTGCAGCGATTCCAACGCTCCCCCAATGTTTTTTGTAATTTAATCCGCAGATAATGAAGAACGGGAAAAAAACTTGTGAGGGTGTAGTCGGTTATGGGGAATAGAAAAAGGTACCGCTGCTCATAACGTGTGTAAGGAAACAGACAAGATTCATAGTGTTTCGATGACTTATGGCCCCGTACTGGAGGAGTTTTCGAAATTTTTTTTTTCTGAAGGGCTGCGGAGGGCCCGAACAAGTGTTGGAGGGTGGATGTCGTACATCACCGGGGGTTTCTGAGGATCTCCTGAAGGGACGGGGTGGCGCCTCCAAGGGCATGAGGGAGATAAATCAGCGAATCCCCTCTTCCCTCCTGTCTATATGAGCTGCCTTTTTCTTCCCTTCGAGAGTTGGCTCGTTCTGAGATGAGGCTTCGGAAGATGCTTCCGCCAGTCTGTCTGGAAGGGCACAAAGACAATCCACGAACGTCTGAGAAAATTGGCAGGTTTAAGCCCTAAACCACCTTTACCGGGTTGAAGGTAAATGAAACAGTTATTTGAGGAGTAGTCAACAGTTTGAGTTTGTTCACTGAGGCAATTGGCAGGGACTCGCAAACTATTTCAAACTCGTTGGAGACTGTTGAAATGCGCATGCGTGACTTTAGCGAACTTTCAAATTGATTTCAAACCGGTTGGCGATCGGAGTCCATCCATTTTATACTTGAATGTTTGGGAAAAATACTGAGAGGCTTGAAGTAGTGGCGTTAACAGAGCCTATAATTCGAATGATTTCATAGGCTGCTGTGAGTTTGGAATGGAGGGGGCAAACAGTCAGGAAGTGATCAGCAGAAAAAGCTCTGACCGATTTGACGATCCGCAACGGGTTGGAAACCAGTTTGGAATCCTCTGCGAACAGGCAGTGACCGAGGGTGGGGGAGCTCTGATGATCAGAGATCAATGCGAACACCTCAAGTGGGTTGCAAAATGATTTGGTGGCCTCAGCGAACAAACCATGTGTTCGGAGTTTGGAAAAGGGCTCGAACCTCCGGTCTGAAACGAAAAATTTCGTTCCACAATTTGTTCGTTCCGGCCTTATTTTTGTGCTCAAACTGACAAGAAATGCTATAAAATATGCTTGGAAACTTCCTCTGAAATCTAGAAAAGCCAAGAACGACATAACAATCATGATATTCGCCCTAAGGAGAGATAAACTAAGCCCGCCAACCGTTCGTCTGTCTACGTCACTATTTGGTGGCCCTGATCAAGTGGGGTCTCGCCTGTATGTGTGGCATCTACAAACTCACTTTCAAGTAAGGCTCTCAAGAAGAATGTCAAGAATCTATAAATTCAAGCTGAACTTTATTGTGTGAACGCCTTTTTCAAAATGTCCTTTTAAGGAAATATCTTCGACGATCGATACCTTCCATATCTTGATTCAACTTATTTAATTATTGTGTAATGTCACGTTATATTTATCTAGTAGCCAATGTAGATTTTTATGCCAGCAGCCGAAGAATTTTATAAAAGTACTCGTGCAAGCGTTTTATATAATTTTTCTGTGATAGAATTGTTATAGATATTATTAACCATTAGATATTTTATTTTTCTTATTTCTATTTTTGTGTGTCGATATTTCTGTTGTTGGTTGTATGAATGAATGCTTTGTGTGCGTGTAATTTATAAATTGACTGGCTGGTATATTTTTGCAATTAATTAATTTCGACCTGGGGCTCTCGGTCAGCCTGGGGTCGATCTCGCCTGGGGTTTTCTCGTGATGCGATTTATTAATTATATCTAGGGGTGATCACCTAGCAATGGGTGGTTACCCTAGGGAGGCCGCCATGGTGGGTCGGGTCCGGGCTCGGCCGGGTCTCCCTGGTCGAGCCGCCCTTTGGGGTGATTGACTCTGCTAGCCTTTTCTCCCTCAAGTTCCTTCTATCTCTTGCTGGCTACAAGATGAACTACAATGCTTACACTACGGCTAAGTGCATAGCACTTATGTTGTATTGTTTATCTGACAATAAATTGTCATAAATGCTTTGTATTTGACAAATACAATATTCACTATACGTTCTATCTTCTTTAAATTAATCAGGTGATCTTTTTGATGTTCATTTCTTTAGCTCATGATTATGACGTTATTGCTGATGTACATTTCATCGAGAAGACTTCCTGAGATGTTGCGCGTTCCCATATAATTTACGGGGAATCACATGGAATTTACTGGGCTTACCCGTGAAAAATCATCTACTCAAGAAATCTGGCCATATGTCCCGCGGGTACGGCGGCCCACGGGAGAGCGGCTGGTAATGGGATAATTATGATTAGGAATCACCTGTTTTTTGTGTGGAATTCTGAGGACTCACGGCCCCTCAATAATTCACGGTTTCCCTCTACACACAACAGAAATTAATGGAACAGCCGCGTCATTGCGCGCTCATGAATCACGTCTCAATCAGGGGCTCATTCAGCAACCCTTCGCCGGCTGAGCCATTCAAAAAAATACCCGTCGGTTGTCTTCCGAGAGATTTTGCATGTCAACTACCTTTGTAAGCATGATATGCGCTACTTTGTGTTTCTATGCTAAATACAATTTGCGCCCCTATCAACTTTCAGAACAATCACAAGTTTCGCGCAACAATACGTTCGTTTACATGTAATAAGAAATGTTGACGGAATGTACGAGTGATTCATATAAAACCAAATTCTAAAACGTCGTTAATTGCCCGCAATTTCTCGCCAATGCTTACTTTTTCGCTCACACATTTGTTTGTATTCATTTAGCCCCTCCACATTCATAACTCTGATTATCTCACAACTATTATTCCGATAATCTGAGAGTAAAGCAAAACACCTTTTTCGTTTTTTAAAGCATACATAGTCAAACCAGGGTTGCTTCCGAGAATTCCTAGACACTACATTTTTCCTTTCATTCCGATTCTTGGCCTGTCTCGACGTTTCAATGATAGCTTGCTGAATGAATTCACCTTTATCTCTCCATCAGACCGGGCAGGGTAATCATCAAAAATCTGTTTCAACGTATAGTTATACACACTTTCAGAACAATCACAAGTTACGCGCAGCAATACATGTAATAAGAAATGCTGGCGGAATGTACGAGTAATTCATATAAAACCAAATTCCAAAACGTGGTTCCACTATCGCTTACAATCACGATACGCGTGTCTCCAACCCCCTACTATCAATTCGGACATATTATCATCAAGACTTCTATTGCGCTACTCAGATCACTGCAGGTCATCCTTAAAATCTTACTTCTTCCTCCTCCATCAGATGGTATACAGTTTGTTGCAGTATTGGATGAACGGTAATATTCAATTCGTTCAACCTCATTAAGGTTGTAGATTTACGATTTCATTTCGGTTTATTATTTTCAATAATAAACCCTTGCCATTGCTCATAACTGATGGATACGAGAACATTTGATCCTCAATGCTGAATCCTCAATGCAGGGTGACGTCACTGGTATGCGTGGTGTCCTACAGGACTTGTGCTTGGTGGGCTCATTCGTAACCCAACTTCCAAGGAGAGACCGAGTAGGGGTCAACCGGGTTGCCACTGGTCATACCCGCCTTACTCACAGACACCTGCTTTGCGCTGAAGCTCGAGATGTTGTGTATGGAAGATCAGCCCTTGTGGACCTCCGAGTCCAGAATTGGCCCCCTCAGTGGGTTGACGTTTTATCTGGACCAGAGAAGCTCTACTACAAACTGTAATATCTGATCTCTGATATATTTATATACATCTAGTCCTAGTTTTATTTCACTTTGCTGATTATATATAGTAACATGTATTTAGTTTTAAGCCTATTTTTAATCTAGTTTTTGTTGTATTGTTTTATTATTATTGTTATTATATTATTTTTTTTATCCGTTTAAGGGTATTTGCCAGTGGAGTCAATATGGCATTCCATTTAATAGCGGAAGGCAACATGGCTCACCTTGGAATCGTGCCACTTGCAACTTGCAGTGTCCCTTGTTTTTTAAATGTTACCAATTTAATATGCTAAAAAAGCGCTGACCAAACGAACTCATCCTTTCAGTTGGATTGCTTGATTTTTGTCGCAGTAACGGAGTTGTTATCGCAATCCTAAGAACATGTATCATCTGGAATGACACATAGACACACACATTCGTATCAGAAAGCCTCAAAACGGATTTCAACGAAAAAATTTTTCGAACCACTGCAATAACTTCTTTTTCTACGAAGATTCGCTAAAAGTGATAAATTCTAGGATTCGTTTCAAAATGCCTCAAAACGAATTTGAATGAACAAAACATTCAAAACTTTTATTTTAAAAATTGATGGATTTGATGGATGAGCTGTAACTTCAGTTTCTACGAAAATTCGGTAACGTATATAAATGTAAATATGAATATAAAATTAAACTTAATTACAGCAATCCCGAGTAAATATTGTCGTATACAATCATAAACAAAAATGTGATTTTTTCGATTAATGAACTAGAAAATGTTGGGTTTTACCTGTAAAGGGATTTTTACCAATAAATGATTAGTACTAGGTTCAGCAATGTTAGAAAGAGCAATGGATGGTGAAGTTGGGAGTTTTTACCATTATTATTATGTTTTCCCGATAAAATTTTTTCTCCTTTTTTTTATTTTAAGGTTCAAGCCGCACCTCAACCAGAAGGGTCATTAGCGGCATTGAACAAGGTGTCTAAAGGGACACTGGAAGTGGCACGATTCTAAGGGGAGCCATGGTGCCATCCTTGACTGAAAAGGAGCGCCATCATGGGGACTCCGCAGGCAACTCGGAGGGGAAAAAAATGAGGGGTACAGTGATGACCACTGTTTGGCCCCCAAAGTTGATTAAAAAAACCCCAAAAATAAAGTAATACAACTAAGACTAGATGTAAAATAGTCTAATAGGTTACTACAGGGTGCGGCAGAGAGGACGGATGGTTTTAAAAAAATCATAAAATAGTTAATTTCTACTCAAAAACAAATGTATTGATGCAATCAGGTTCGCAAGAAAATAGCATTTGAGACTTGTGATTTGAAGTGTGAAAAATCACATCAGGCATGTGGTGGCCGAAATTGTTGATGCAGTGGTGGAGGCGTTCTTGGCCGTTATCTCCAACATACTCTCTCAACTTGGGGGACTTCCACGGGAATTGCGTCCTTCAATTCGTCCAGAGTTCGGGGCTTGATCTCGTATACTCTAAGCCTTGAGGTGTCTCCATAAGAAAAAATCGCATATGGATAAATCTGGGGACCGAGGAGGCCAATGAACATCGCTAAACCTGGAAATAAGGCGACCAGGGAAGAGAGGGCGAATATCGTCCATTGATGCTCTGGCTGTGTGGGCGGTCGCCCCATCCTGCTGGAACCACACACGTCGGGTTGGAACACGTCGCCGTCGTAATTCAGGGAAAAAGAAGTTGGTGTTCATTACGACGTAGCGTTATGTTGGAGAGAGTCTACGCGAACTTCCAAGAACGCCTCGAGCACTGCATCAACAATTTCGGCCACCACATGCCTGATGTGATTTTTCACACTTGACTGTCTCAAATGCTATTTCCTGGCGAACCTGATTGCATCAATAAATTCGTTTTTGAGTAAAAATGAACTATTTTATGATTTTTTTAAAACCATCCGTCCTCTCTGCCGCACCCTGTATAAATATATATACAATCAGCAAAGTGAAATAAAACTACGACTAGATGTATATACATATAACACAGATCAGATATCACAGTTCGTAGTAGAGCTCAGCGGCTCTCAGGTACAACAACAGAGATCGGACTTGTCTGGTCCGGATAAAACGTCAACCCACTGAGGGGGCTGATACTGGACTCGAAGTTCCACAAGGGCTGGGCAGTCCTCCAGAAAGTGGCGGATGGACAGACCACCTCCCACACACAACATCTTGAGCTTCTGCACTAAGCAGGTTTCTGTGAGTAAGACGGGTATGGCCAGTGGCCACCTGGTTGACCACTATCCGATCCCTCCTTAGAAGTTGGGTTACGAAAGGGCCCACCGGGCTCAAGTCCTGAAGGACACCACGCAGACCAGTGACCTCACCCTGCCATTGCTCATGCCAGATCGAATTGGCTTTATGTTGCATAGTTCTTAGTATAACTAGGTATATTGAAATGTATCACACACATTACCTTTTTGAGCAAATTATTCGTACTGAATACGGTTATATGGGGGCAATCAAATAATATTTGATTGATGTATTAATAATATAATAGTTAATATATGAGAAACGTACATACCCCACAACTGCATGAAAATCGTTTCAGGTATTGATCCACTAACAATTCTAAACTATACATTGCACTTCTTAACCGACTTCACGTTCTTACAAGCGGTGTTTGAAGACTGAAAGCACATATGTTTTGGTAACCACTTTATTTCCCTTTCAATCCCCCCACTCATTCGTGCCCTTAATTGATCACTGTTAATTATATCATTCCTACAACCCTTTCCTACAGAAAAAGGGTTTGGGCTAGGCTTTGAAAGCATCACATGTAATACGTTAATTTTAGTCGCAATAGTAATTATGCTAACTAGGTTATTAGGAGGGTAGGGTCGGGACAATTGAGCTGGGTAGCGTCAAGAAACATGGTTCTTATTCCACCTTGTACATATTATGAAATCACTGGTTTCCTCGAGGCAGAAACTAATTGCCTGACGAAAATTCAGGTGCGAGTTGAATGCAGCTGTATCCACCAATTTCATTTGTCTCAACACTGCCTCACAATTTACATGAATATTCATAAAATAACAGTCTGTTATCGATCTCGTTTTAATTAACGTAGCTTAACAATTGTTTTTTTGTAACCCGCTTGAAAAACGGGTTTTTTCAATTTTAATTTTTTTGCCCGTGATTTTGACCTAACGCCACTAAATCGGTCATAACTCCCTTAATTTTCTGTGTAAACCGTTCAAATGCATTACATTTCCTTTCGGATACGAACTAAATCACTCGCGACGAAGTTGTGGAAACCAATTTCAAAACGAAAGTTTGTGAAAAAACGTCTATTTCCGCGAAAAATAAAGAGTTACAATGTTAAATCGATTTCGATGGTTAGGCCATCATCAGTAACAAACAATAACTGAACACACTTTAGAAAGGACACAGCTTATATAGTCACTGGTGAAGGGAGATTGAATCCCATTGGTCGAGAGAAAGGAAAGGGTGCTGGAGGTACAACCAATTACGTGCAAGCAAAGTGAAGGGGGATTATAGCTAATGAAGTGAAAGGAGGGGAAGAATTACTGGTTTCAACAATTTAAAGGGATAATTCCAAGCTTTATAGAAATGGACTTATCAGTGGTGAAATATACTGAGGGGTATCTTCATTTAAACATTTACCAGATCTGTTACTTTTGATAATTTCGAATTTTCAAGTACATTCAACATACAATAAGGCGGGTAAAAGTCGGGTTTATAAACTAAAATGTTCTTGCGGTTACGAATATTACGGTCAATCTGTTAGGAAATTCGAGGAAAGAATAGAAGAGCATTTCAGGGTAGGTCGACATTTGCAAAACATCTTCAGGGATCCAATCATTATTACAATTTTGATTTGACAGATAGAAAGTTTGTAGAATTTCTTCATTTTTGTCCAAAGAGAGGTGTGTTGAATTTACTTGTATATTTTTCAACTTGTATATAGCATTTCCAAACCTAATTCAACATTTCCCAAACCAAACTCAACATTTTACAAACCAAATTCAACATTTTACAAACCAAATTCACTATGTTACGAACCAAGTTCAACATTTTCCAAAACAAACTAAACATTTTATTAAATCAACCAGCATTGAAAAGAATATGAATTGGGCATTATCCACAATCTGGAGTGAAAACGCCATAAAGAAGAGATGCTCCGCCTGTTTTATGCGTCTCGACGCTCTCCTAGTGTCTCCTCAATGGATACGACTGATCATCCGTCCAGGTACATCAGAGTTCTGAGTTGTGTCGTTGTGCATGGCAAAGTGGTGATATGAGTGACTCCTATGACTCTCCCAGTGATGATGTCAGGAGGAGGAGAAACCGGCGAAGAAACAAAGCGTTGGTGAGTAGTACAGATGAAGATGACATTGTTGCAGATGTTAAAATGAGGAGGAATAGAATATCAGGTCCGCGAGGGAAATGTCAGACCGTTTCTCAAGAGAAAAAGAAACTATTCCTAGCACTGTACGAAGAAGGGTTTACTATTAAAGAAGCGGCTTGTAAGTCTTCGATTAATTATTCCACTGCCAGATGTATTGTACGCAAATTAAACAATGAAACGCCACAAAGTCAAACGAGAAGGCGGGGTGGAGCCCGCCGTACCAAACTTACGCCAAACGTTCTTGCAGCTATAGAAGCAATAGTTGAGGAACAACCAAGCATAACTCTGAAGAAAATCGCGGAGAAACTTTCGGAACAAGGTATTACCCTAAGTACGAGTACACATAGTACACGAGTAGTACATCCTCAGTCGACAATGGCCTTCGGAAGTTGAGGATAACGCTCAAAAAAGCCTCAATCGAACTGGATCGAATGAACTGTGAGCGAACCATACAACTGAGAAAAGAATTCGCCCTTCGTTTTAATGAGTCAGCACCTCGTAATCGAGAACAAATAATATTTATCGACGAGTCGGGGTTCAATTTGCATTTGAGGCGAACGCAGGCTCGATCAAAAGTGAATAATACCCGAGCTGTGGTCACGGTACCCACTGTCAAGGGACGAAATGTCTCCTTGATCCTTGCCATTGGGACTCAGAGAGTCGTTCATTACAAAATTGTAACATCAGGAACCACCAATGCCCAATTGTTTGGTGATTTCTTGAACGAACTCCGAGAAAAACTGCAGTACTCAGGTAACGAATTCGTAATGGTGATGGATAATGCGCAAATTCACCGCTCCACCGAAATTCGACAACTGGTTGATTCAAGTGCATTCGATGGAATAAGTCAAATGTTTCTTCCACCTTATTCCCCAATGTTAAATCCAGCTGAGAGTGCATTTTCTAAAATTAAGACCGTGGTGAGGAATATTGTCAGCGAAGAACGAGACCATGTCTTACCACGTGCAATTGAACGCGGAGTAGCGGCTATAACTCCATGCGACTGCTCGAATTATGTTATGAACGCTTTGCTTCTTCTACCAACTGCGGCAGCTGGCCAACCTTTACACTAGTACTAAATTTCGTTAAAAATGTAATGAATGTTGAATTTGGTTTGTAAAATGTTGAATTTGTTTTGGAAATTGTTGAATTTGGTTTGTAAAATGTTGAATTTGGTTTGGAAAATGTTGCATTAGATTTGGAAATGTATAAATGCATATGAAAAAGCGTTAAACTCTTGGATTTGTTTCAGAATGCCTCTAAACGGATTTCAATGAAGAAAATTTTCAAAAATTTTGATTTTAAAATGTTCCGGGTCATTGCAATAGCTTCATTTTCTACGAAAATTCGCTTAAAGAATCCCCTTTTCGAATAACATAATTAATGTTAACTGCTCACGTTTGCGAAATTTTTTCTTTTTGAGATTCCTACAAGAAGAAAAAAAATATATATTATGTATATACATATCTATTGAATGAAAAAAAAAAAAAAAAAAAACATTTATTTTTTTGACCCATTATTAACGATTTTAGCAGTGGGGGGAGACGTTTTTGGGGACATCATATATATATATATATATATATATATATATATATATATATATATATATATATATATATATATATATATAATTTTGAGTCCGTTGAAAACGGAACGGACTCGTCTTGGAATATGTCTGAACAGGGACATAGAACAGGAAGCCAGAGAGTCGTCAGCCTGGTTGATAGTAAAAGTAGTTCGTCAAAAATAGAATTTAAGAATAATAATTTATGTGAAAAATCTGGTACTATTGCTTCTTCTGTTCACTCGGACTTTAATAAGGCTTGTTTTTGGGATATTAACGGATGTCCGGATTTAGCTTCTGAGCCTTAGTTCATGCAGTTACGATTTGTTATCTTTTACAGAAACGTGGCACGAAGACGATAATTTTTTATGTTTTGCCTTTCGCACTAGATGATTATGCCTGCGTTGACACAAAAGCTTCTAGGGAAAAACGCACTGGTCACGCCAGTGGTGGAATAATGGTTCTTTTAAGAAAGTCACTGAGCAGTTTTTGTACTGTACTAGGCAGTACTAGATTTTGGGTTTTCTGTAAAATTGAGCTGCCGACTATTGTGCTGGTAGTTATACTTTCTATTTAAGTCCTTCGCTGGAGGATGATCTGATTATTGATCTGGTTAGGGATTCATCCACTTGGGTGATACTGCCCCCTCTGATTCTGTTTGGTTGCTGGGGGGAGATTAGAATGCGAGAGTGGGGATTTTGGGGGAATGTGACCAGGAGCTGGTTTCAGGGTCTAACTTGCAAGCTGTTCGAAGCTCTCGTGACTCTAAGATAAATAGGCGAGGAACTTTGTGGGTTGATTTGTGTCATGAATTTGGCTTGCTTGTGTGTAATGGCCGTGCTCCTTCGGATTCGCTGGGGGAGTTTACATTTGTGAAAGCCAGTGGTTAAAGCCTGATAGACCTCATAATGGTAAGTAGTTCTGCAGTTAAATTCTTTGAAGATCTTGTAGTGAGCGATTTCTCTCATGTATCTGATCACCTGCCTTGTATCGTGTCACTGAGATTTTCTAACAGTGCCGAGGGAGAGGAAGGGTCGGGGCAGCCACCGTTTGTCAGTGGGAAACTCTGGGAAGCCCTACTGGGTTCTCGAAGATAGCAATAAAATAGAGACATTTCGAGGATCCCTTGGTAATTTGGTTTTCCGTGTGGACGACGATCCAAATGATCTATTCTCTCAACTACTGAGTGCTTTGCAGAGTGAGGGTGGGAGAGCGGGCATCGTGGTTGTGAAAGGGGTCCGAGCATACTCCCGCCGGGGCCAACCCTGGTTTAATGGAGCATGTAAATATATGCGGAATAAAGTAAGGAATCAATATAGGAAAATGCGTTGGAAAGGTTACCCAGTAAATTTAGTGATTGACTATGCCAACTTAAAAACCAGCTATAAGAAGAAATTAGCTACAGCCAGGAGAGCATACTATTGTAAGATCTCTGACGCCATAAATAACTCAAGACGTCCTGCAGAGTTCTGGAAAGCCATGAGGTTAGCTAGAGGCTTTGTGTTTTCCGAGGATCCCGTTGCCATACACAAGTGGAAATGCTTTTATAAGGATTTGTATGGTGAAAGAGAACCTGCGATTGAGGGATTGGATAATAGGCATTTGGTTGAAGTGCCCGAGCTTGACAGACCTTTTACTGTGGTGGAGGTGAGGAGGGTTTGAAGAATTTGAGATGTGTTAAGGCTTCGGGGGATGATGGTGTTCCTAACGAGATTCTGAAGGCTCTTCCTGATCACTGTATCGAGTTGTTAGTAGAGGTTTTTAATAAGTGCCTGGGCAACGGTGAGGTGCCTCGCTCATGGAGTACCATACTTCTCCGCATAATGTACAAGAAAGGCGATAGATCGCTTCCCGGGAGTTATCGAGGAATAGCCTCCACCTCTTCGAGGAATAGTTAACACCACCTCAAAGTTATTAACACACCTCCTACCGGATAGGATAGGATAGGATGAAGTCATGGGCAGAACTGAGGGGCATCTTGCCAGAGTCCCAGGCGGGGTTCAGGTCTTGGAGGTCCTGCATCGACCAGATTTTCACCCTGTATGCCGTTTCGGCTTACTTCCGAGTCAAGAAAAAGCAGAACTTGGTTTGTATAATGGCAAACCTCTTCCGAACCTTTGACTCAACCAATAATTCTTTATTGTGGTCAAAGCTCTCAAAGTTGGGAGTTAGTAGCAAGATTATCTGTGTGCTTAAATCTCTTTATGAGACCGCACTTTTCAAATTATCGAAGCGGGAGACTTACGAATTTTTCGAGCAGGATATTACTATGGGTGTTTTGCAGGGTGATTCGATAAGTCCGTTATTGTTTTTATTTTTATGGCTGATTTGGAGGAATTTATGATGAGCAAGGGGTGCTCAGGTGTCAGGGTCGAAAGGCATACGTTCATGTTGCTTTCTTTTGCGGACGATGTCGCTATCGTAGCGGACTCTGTTCCAGATGCCCAGGAGAAAATGGACTTTTGACATGGATATGTCTTTTGGCTGGGGGTCAAGGAATTTTTTGCGACACTTTTTTATCCCGACCGACACTTTTTTCCCGACCGACACTTTTTTCCCGACCGGCACATTTTCTATAGATTTTCACGTACAACCAAGGCGTTACTAGGGAAGAGTAACTCCCATAGTTTTCATAGTAGGAAAATCGTTCGCCACTTTTTGGAATGCTCTCATTTTACCACGACATTTCATGACCTCTAAGCCATTGTAGTGTCAAGGAATGCTGATTTATTACTCTGAGTTAAAAACTAATATTGTTTTGTAACCATAATGGAATAATCTTGTGAAAAGGAGGCACTACATGGTTGGTATACAATTGAGTAGTAGGTACCAACTGGTAAGCAGTAAGTACTAGACATATCCATGATCTTTTGTTTTTCCCATCAAGGGAGAAATTTTCGGGATGATAGTGGTACATCATAAGATTTACTTAATAACTTTTACATGGATATGTCTTTTGGCGGGGGTTTCCTTGAATACTGCCGAATCAACGCACTTACCATTAACACTAGCAAGTCTAAGGTTTTAGTATTCGGACACAATACTTTCGGACCATCAAGAAAGATTAGATTGTGGCTTGATAAAAGGATTAGATGCGGTTCAGAAGAGTTGGACTATGTTTTCGATTTTGAGTATCTGCGGGTGTCATTCTCGTCGTCGGGGAAGTTTCGGGCCAATTTGGACCACCGAGTGTCCAAAGCAAAATGCTGCTGGCCGTTTGAGAGATATTTGCGCAAAAGGCAGGGTCACGTCATGGGATACCAAACGAGCACTTTTTCGATCGCTGGTGGAGTCAGTGCTTTTGTACTCGACTGTGGTCTGGGGGGTATGGTATGGCGATGAGCTTGGGCCAGTGCAATCTCAATTTCTGAAAGGTCTCCTCTATCTCCCACGTAATACACCGAATCACTTTTTACGAATTGAGACTGGGTTCCCTGCACTTAAGGAAATTGTTTATGAGAGAGCTATTAATTACTGGGTCAGGATTTCTATGATGGATGAGAGTAGGTGGCCCAAGATTTGTTTTAGGGTATTGGAGAATATGCATAATTCTTCAACCAGTTCAACTGACCATAACAACTGGTATACCTGCATTTTTAACATGCTTGCTGTCCTTGGCTCCCACGATATCCTAACAGCTGAGGACCCTCGAAATTTGAAATCGATCCTACCGTCACTAATCGAAAAACTCTACAACCATTTTTGGTGCCAGGACATCAATCTGGTTTACAGTGCCAGATTTAATATGTTCTATAGGAGGATAGCGGACTATTCAGGTAGGCAGAAGTACTTGGGACTCATTCAAAATGTCCAGATTGAGAGGGTGTTGTGCCAGTTGCGTCTGTCTTCAAAGTTTTTCGTAACTGTTTATTATAGAGGTACTTCTCATAAGTTTAGAAGTTAGAGCTTATGCAATATATACAATATGAAAGAAGCTGACACCCTCTGCCATTTTTGTCTACGTTGGCCGATCTTAGAACCGTACCGAAGGCAATTCATTGCGAAATACATCTGTGGGCTCCCAGTGGTTGAGGATGAGGATCGTCTGGCTAATTTGCTCGATTTTGGTGATGATAGGGAGAAAATGTAAAATTTATTTCATTTTGTTACTAGTGCACTAGCTCTTCGATCAATTGCGCTCACCGAATAGGTGTCTGATATGTACAGCTTTAGCATTGTATAGTGTACAACAGGATAGGCTTGTTGTGGATATTGTGCGAGTACCACAGGCATAGCTTGGATGTTATGAATTCATAACGGATTATTATTCTTTATATTAATTTCATATCGATGACCTCGTTTATTTTGCATGTAGTTCATTAAGCTGTAATGCCCTTTTAAATAGATTAGGAAGAAGATATTTGACTTATTTCTTACCTATTATATATTTTTCTAATGATGATGTGAAAGTGAACCTGAACTCTTTGTAATAATCATTGATTTAATTCAATAAACAACTAACTACTAATTTAGAGTCCGTTTAAAACGCGTCAAGATGAAAAGTAAGTTAGGTACCTACTTCATAATAATTTGCTGTTGAGCATCAAGAGGGTGGGCTTTCATGACAGTGATATATAAATTAGGTATCGCATTCCCCCCGCCACTACAAAATTTGTGAAACGCTTTTTGAACTCATCGAATCCAAAGCTCCTCGCTGGGGTCGGGGACAAGTTTATTAGCGGTTTCTGTGTCTCGTTCACCCTATGACCCTCTCGCACAAAAAAAAGTAAGTTCGCCGCGTTTATTATTCTTTAATCAATTCACACATGGACTCCCCCCAGTCGTTATGTTTCCCCCATTTTTTTTTCCACGTCCACGAAATAAAGTTCGGTCGCGTGATTTGTGACGCCATGCTTTGCTTCTCGGATCTCACCCCTTCGCAGGAGGTTGGCATCGGTGGCTTCCGCCCTTAATTTTCTGCCCCGTTTGGTAATCGTTCACGTGTCTGGTGCGTAGGGTCACGTGATTTTCGTCGTAATCATTCGATGGGGGGAATGGGACCCATTTAACAGGAAACATAACTCACAGAATGTATTTTCGCTTTTTATTTCCCTTGTCAAATTTTTCGGCAAAATAATTGGTCTCTCTCTCTCACACTGTCTTTCTCTTTCATTCTGTACTTTTCTCTATTTTTCTATCTCGTTCTCCCCTCCTAATTTACTTTACAGACATCCCAAATGATGCAGACTGAATAAGATCAAATCTAAAGAGCTTCGCCAAAATGCTTGAAAATGAAGAGTTTGATGGTTCACTGGTACTCCTTCCAAAAACAATCCAATCTCTATTCAATACAAATATATATAATATATATATTGTAACTTCTCAAAATAATGAATACAACTTCCAGGATAGATTGAATCAAACTGGATTTATTTTAAGGTGTGTAGAAAAATGGCAACAGGTAAACAAAACGTTGCTAAGAGTTGATAAACATTTGTTCGACTCTACCAGGTTGGATAAAACAATATACTTATGTGTCTCTAATGTTACAGATTAGCTTAATTGAGCTTGAACAGTTATCTGCTTCTGCGGGTAATCTGTACTTGGAAAGCAAGCCATTGAGCAAGAATTTATACAGAGGATTCAGAACAAATTGGGGCATACGTTGATGTGTGAGCGGTAACATGAGGAGAAATTTTGATGAAGAATCATTCACGATGTACTAATACTCAGCTTTTAGAGTATTCAAGGGATTATTCAACAGAATTAGAGTATTCAAGGGATTTCCTGTTTGCGCACGCTAGGCGACACTTAATATTGTAAACATGATTGCAACCGCTTGTTAATTTCTGATAATTCATGTTATATGGATAAATTAAAACTTATGACGAGAAGGTTTTAAATAAATATGGCGCCTTTGGACCCCAAACCCATCCCGCGGGGGGGGGGGGGGGGTAAATATACATTTTTCGTGTGGGGGCTCAAAAGAAAGCTTATGACGAGGAGGTAAATAAAACAATTTGACATAGCAGTGATAAGATACACCGCAAAATATGAGTTATTCTTATATGCGGGTTTCATGGGCTTATGTGAAACGCGTGAGCTAAAACACATTCTGAGTTTCAATAATTTCATTCGAAGTATGTAAATAGAGGTAACCGGGGGTCCAGGGGGCTTGCCCCCTGGCAATGCGAGGAGCGCCGAGTTTTTTAACTAAATAGATACGTATATTTATAAATTTAATCGTTTTCATGTATAGGTAGGTGATATAGGAGCTAGTTTATAGTTTGGACTATAAGTTAGTACAGCATAGCCCGTTGCAAGGATAAGCAAACACGTAAGCAGGCAGGAAGGCAGAAGACCAATATTGTTCATGACGGTATTTTTTTCAGATTTTCTTTTCTTCCTCATTTCTATCCCATGATCAAATTTGTCTGTTACTTTGCTGGAATTAAAAGTTTTAGATTATTGTAAATTAATTACTCTCGCATACCTCCACCAATAAGAAAACCATTGGACACGGGATACGAGCAAGTAAATCCAACGCAATTGTTTCTTCTTTCTCCGTTGAACCTACCAATTCATTTAATCTGCGGTTGCTCCAGATATACCTACCGGTGATTCTTATAACCCTATCATCTTCCTTGCCAAACCCTTTCATCCAAAAACAATCAACCCCTATAATCACGCTTCGATAACAGAGTTCGTTTAACCCGATGATTCTAGTTTTCAAGAAGTGAATAATGAATAGTAAAACCTCCGCATAAGAAATAACGAAGATAAAACGGACGCTAATAGTTTACTACAATTATTTCACTTTTCCTAATAACTCAAAGAGCGGCCCACGCATCTGCCCGGGATCGAGTTTCGGTCGAAAAAAGAATTAATCCAGTCGGCGTGTGCTCGAAATCAAGGGGTTGAAAACCGCATTTAATAACGGATTGGACCCATCATCCCCTGCAGCACCTGCTATTTCCCACCCCTTTATTTGGATGCTTCTAATAAGTTTTCTACGGTAACGTAATTCCTACCAAAAAAAAGTGAATGATGAACATTATGCCCAATTGGTAGTTTGATTGTATGTAGATTATTTTCATTACGGATTGATTAAACTGTTATGAACGAAGGAAATTATCGTTTTCAGTGCTGTTTCTGGCCCGGGGTGGAACAAGTGCCTGGTTCTAAGTTTTAAGCAAATAAAAATTAGAAAAAATCTAAAATGTTTTGGACTATCCAAGGGGCGGTAACCAGTAAGGTCCATATTTACGTACTGCGCTCTACATCGAGCTTCTCATGCTCAGACCTCCATTCTGGCTCTGTTAGTATCCGGTACTCTCTCCAAGTTTCAAATCCGTATCTGAAAAATTGTGGAAAAAAGTGGGGTTGTTACGTTTGGGACACCGGTTAAAAAATTCGTAGTAAGATGTGAAGGTTAATGTAATAATAATAGAGAGTTTTAGTGGCACGAAACTGACAACGCATCCGCAACTGTATTCCTTGACCGGAAACGTAGCACACCATTTCGATACGGAACGCATCGCAGCCTGGCAATGCGTTTACCGATACCGCACCAATTCGCGTTTTCGATTAACGGCAGCGGCGCCACCGTCGCATCCATAATGGTGGGTTGGATCCTGACTCAACTCACACAAGGCAAATTACCATTCGTTCACTGAATATTTACTAATAAATCATGAACAACAACACCATTTATGACGGTCATATCCGTACACGGGACAGCAAAACTCAAGTACATACCGGAAGGTAAATAAGAAGTTCAAAAGGTTCATTTGTTTATTATTTACAAGTAGTAAGTTGTAGGTATTTACCTACAACCAGTAGTCAAGTATTAAAAGTATTTTATTTTGGATTTTCTTAGAAATGAATAAATTAGATTTGATTGTACGCAAAATGCACAACAGATTCTCACAATTTCACCGGAGTACAGCTTCAAATGCTCATCATATAATCTTGTGTGGTTTCTTATAAGAAGTAGAGGATTTCCTACATACTTGCACTTGTTCCACAAATTTTATTAATTAATGAACAATGTCAAGATTTCTAAGATTTCAATAATATATTCCACTTCAAATGCACCTGCAAACCTGGGAATAGCAGATCATGCAAGTTCGTTCCTAGTCGCAGTCTTGGTTTTCTGTAAGGTACCCCCTACCTATTCTTATTAAAATTATAAAGATAATGGATGTGCAGTGCATAGAAATTATAGTAATGTACTACAATTACAAATGTAGGTTTTTGATTTGCCAGAATTCCTGTGTTCCAGTTACTTACTCTCTTACTCTTATTTGTGCTCTCGTCGATTTTTTAAATCCAAATTTGTTCGATTTCATAGTGTTTGGCATATTCCTCAACGACATATTACTGTTCTCCCAATCCTCATTCATAGTAATGTAAATTTAAAACTTTTTCGTATGATGTTACGTAGGTAACTCTATCTCATTAAGGGAAGGGAGGTACCATTCGAACCATCTAACCAATAACGATTTCTAACGGTTTCTATGGTAATTGGCCGCAACCATCAAGTGTTTTTGCTGTTTGAAGTAGTGTGACGTGAAGAATTACCAAACGCTGAATTTGAGGTTACTTTTGCATCGAGACTGGATGCGTTGAACATTCGCCAACGTAACTGCAACAACGTATCCCCTACGAATTAGGGGATACGTAATTTCCTAAATAACGATTCTTTCTCGCCTCAAAATTTGTAGAATGTGAATTTTTCAAAAAAATTTTATGCAGAAATCCGTTTCAGGCTATTCTGAATCATATTCTGAAGTTTAACGCATTTTTGTATGTATGTATGTATGTATATATGTATGTATGTATATCCATCCAGACGATAACTGTCCGTAGAATTGTGCTATAAACTTCAAACAAATTTTAAAATGTTAAGGACACAAAACGAAAGTTCATGTTCGTTGGCCAGCATGATCGCATTACATCTTCGGGTTGAAATTTTCAAAAATGTAGTCAAAAATTTCAAAATAGCCTGTTTTTTGCGATTTGTTGTGCGAAATACTTTTTTCAGCATACTAACATGTGGTATATTCGGAATCAGCGTAAACTTTCCTATAAGAATATGTATCAAGTTTTCAAAATTTTCAAAGTTGAAAAATCAGTCAAAAATCGAAATACCTAATGCCGTTCGCTAGTTGTAAAAATCGGTAATATTTGCATGAAACATTGTCCAAATTCAGATTGAACTACTCTTATGGAAGTATCCCTGTATAACCAATCCTAGAACCATGCTGTTTAAAACGTAGGTAGTAGGTGCTTGTAAAAAAAAAAAAAAAAAAAAAAAAAAAAAGTAACCACAACTGATGAGTTTACTCTGTGAAATATTCCGTCCTCCGATTCTCTTGGTCGCTCTCTTTAATGTTTTACGCTCAACTGTTTTAGGACTTGATGCAGCTTTAATACTGACTGTGGCTTAGAAAATATCAGCCATGAAATTATGAAGAAGTTCTATTTATGTACGTACTAGCACGCAGACACGTTAATCTCAAGGCCTCCCTCCACTCGGCCGTCAGTAACGTTAAGCCTAAGGCCTCGCTCCGACTGAAATGTCGAAGATTTCTTCAAAAATTCGCTCATGGGGTCACGTGAAGAAGGCATAGGTGCTTTTTTCCAAGGTCAGCTGTGAATGTTGAGGAGGAATAAATGCAAAACCAGCGCATTCTGGCAGAATGCAGTTATATTAAGTCAGTCAGGTTAGGGCTCCTAGGGGTTTTCCATTGAATTGTTACCTTCCCAAGGGTTAAGTTTTAGTATTTTTCGCGTTGAGGTAAAAATTAGAACATGTTCTAATTTTCCCAAATGAGTTCATAAAAGGCTCCGCCAGGATGCGCAATGGTCGAAAAAGATGACCTTGGAAAAAAATACTTTGCCTTTTTCACGTTCGAGCATTAAAAATGCTAGAAAAAAGTTGAATAAAAATGCAAGTGTGATACGGCCTTAATATACGGAATTCGTAGCGTCGATAGTAAACGTATCTAATTGGTCAAGATAACTCACACTAATGAAAGGTTCTGTTATAGGCCGCCGCGCCGTAGCTCCAGATTGATTAATTCAGAGCAGTAGGTATCAAGTTATCAATCATTAAATCTCATCGGCTCTTTCACGAAAAAGATCTCCATTATAATAAAACCCTAGCGTAGTTTTCTCGATTAAGTTCTAGCCATGCAGGCTTAAAAAAAGGAAAGAAACTCCCGATTTCTCGTTTGACGATTTATTGGCCAATCAAAATACGGAGGTTCCTCTTATCTTATCGGCGTGATCCGGATGTGTAATATTCGGCTTCTCGTTGAATATTAATAATGAAAAAATCGCCTGAGAAATCTGGGACACTTTCTCTTCATAACGTTTTCTCACGGAGCCATCACCCCCTCCCTCGCTCCCCACAAATTGATATCGTACGCATAATTTTGGATCTACTGGGGTAATCATAACGCACAGATACACCCAAGGAGCCGATTGGACATGTTGATGATTTGGTATATATTATAATTACGTTATAGTGTGGAGGGACCAGTGTTTGGCACCTAAAGAGAAATTTTGACTTAGACAAGCAATTTAGTTGTTTTTTCGGTTTTTTCAAACTTGAATCTATTGCTTATTCAAACTTGAATATTGCTTCATCAGAATGTCCTCTAACTGCTCAGTATTGAAAAAAATCACTAATTCAAGTCAAAAAACCATCATAAATTCGTTTTTTGGAAATCAATTTTTTGACCCAGTATTTGACAGCCAAATTTTTGGCTGCACCTATGATTGACACAACAGTTTTTCTGCAATAAATTATTCCGTCTACCAACAAAACATTCATTTCAACATTTTATAAATAAATTGCGCATTTCAACTTGGTTTTATTAATCTAAATATAATATTAATACGAGTATTCATAAAAACAAGTCGAAAATATTACCAGATGTTTCATCACAAAATACGTACCTACGGTAGGTACCATAGGTACAATACATTTCTAATGGTAAACTAGTAGCTTCTAGTTACAATGTATTTATTTATATAAACATGAAATATAAAGAACAAATGACAAGAACGAATAGAGATCTATTATATTGACAGCACTGTCAATCACTGAGGGTAGCATTAGTTTGAGGACTGTTAATTGACATTTGCATTTTCACGTTATTATTTAGATTATTACTATATTATTTATTGATTGTATTATTTTATTGTTTAGATTATTTCAAATAAATGATAGCATAAATGCAATCTACACAAAAAACTGATTGAGAGAAACCATGGGAACAATCAAATGTGAAAATGTGTGGGGGGGGGGGGGGGGGGGGGGGTGTGGGGGGGGGTGGGTGGGGGTGGGGGGGGTGGGGGGGGGGGGGGTGGGGGGGGGTGGGGGGGGCATGGTGAAGCAACATAAAACACATACTTCCTTGCAAAATCACAAGAAACAGCACCAAAGAAATGACAGCACGAGGTTTGTTGGGTAACCTTCTCCATTTCACTAGAACCCGCCTGAAACCATTCTTCACCTGTATACTTCACTGGGAAGGTATTTCGTATCAAAATGCAAAAGGATCAAGCCCGTATAACACTTTTATGCCTAATTATTTAAACTTTCTCGTGAAAACCTTGTCACTTTCAACCTGACCCGCACGTTGCCTAAAAATTTCATCAAAATTGGATGAAAATTATGGAAATTAAAAATGAAATTAAATGGCTCGTTACAAGGATTAAACATTCACGCATGTGCAGCAGCTGCTAGTAATGATATGATCTTTTTGACATTGATGTGGGTTGATCAAACCGTCTTCTTCCAAGTATCCTACAAATTTGAGCGAGATCGGACGACTATAGGGTGTGAGAATCGTTGATGCATGTATGGAATTTATGTTTGCGCTTGCGCAGATTAAAGTATTAGTTTTGGAACAATGAAACTGATAAGGGACCATCTGCTGCCTAACCCTCACATTCTCTGAAAATTTCATTCGAATCTGATGAAAACTGTGGAAATTAAGCTTGCTAGAAGGATTTCACAGTTGCGCCCAATTAAATGATTATGTTGAAATTGATATGGATTTATAAAATCATTTTCTCCCAACTATCCTCTAAATTTGAGCAAGATCGGACGACAAGGTATTCAAGTTATTAATTTTTATTAAGTAATTTTCCTTTCAATTACTTACAGTTTTTATTTGTATTAGGCTTGCCCGTATTAATAATACATTAATAAATCAAGTTTAAATCGGTAGATATTATAACTTTTCCTCAAAGAAAACTCTCTGATAGAAAATATAGGCTTTTCATTAGAGGTGTTAGTAATCGGTCGATTTCTATGTTAATATTGCGAAAATCCATAATATCCACCATAAATTATTAAATGATCACACAATTAAATTATCGGTAGAAAATTAATATAATTTTTCGCAAAGAAAATTGAGATACTTTATGCATAAACTTAGTTCAAATTCCTGGTTATGTGTTTTTATTTTTTTATTTCTGCTCAGCTGACAAGTAAAGATTCAGTTGACTTACTTACGTATTATGCTGGGGCAGCGGGCGGTGTCTCCCCTGGTATAGCACTGAAGAGCATTGCGGATCGCTCATTCAGAAGTACAGGGATCTAACGGTGAATTGAGCTGTAAGATAACAGTATACACTGTTTAATTTTAAAACTCTAATTAGTATGAATAACGGGTCCCCGTTAGAAATGGCTTCGATCTATCGGATTTGCTAATCTGCTCTATACAATATCCACCACAAAACAAACAAGCGATATTAGGCGTTTATTATCTCCTGCTTGTTGTTTGATTGGCATATCATCGTCAAATGCAAATGAGATCAAGCCATTCGTTCATGAAGTACCTGATCTAGATATTGTGGTAAGTACTTCATTCACACAAGTTCTTGTATACAATGTGGTTTAGCATTTGGGCGAGGGGTCTCGGACAAACTTCTTATTTGTTCCTACAATATCTGTATAACTTGTATAAGTATTTATAACTTTGACCCTTAAAAACTCTATTGTTATGTGAGAGATTACGTTTATGTTGCTGTAATTTTCTCAGTTCTCGTGTTATTCTGATCAGCTTCAGAACCTCCGAGGCTAATTTCTCTTCTAATCGACTCACGTTGCTGAAATTTAATGGAGCTCGTTCGGGACACCTCAAAAACAATCGGTTCGGAGGAACAGTGAATAGTAGCTTCTGAGGCTAATTTCTTTCCTTTTCAATCTGCCGTTTGACAAAGTTTTTTGTAGTTGTTGTTTTGAAATTTTTTCAGCATTCACCTGCTATAAACTGTAAAATTGTGGGGTCCTGAGCTGTAAAGGTGTGATCCCTTTTGGGAGGCACAGTGCGCCAAGTTTTGATCATTTACTAGATATATATGGGTTTAATAATAGTTATAGGCCGTACACAGATTTAATAAACCTTTGTGTAATAATTTGCAACGTTTCCATATGTATTGATATACCGCCTGTATCTGTTTTCGAGGCGGATATCAGGGCAAGAGGCCGGATATCGTTGCCATCAAGCCCGATGAGTATGCTGGATGTCCAGGTTGTCAGTGGTAGAGTGGACACGGACCAGACCTGGCGAGCTAAAACAAGTAAAAATGATAATAAAACTGATCTGCGGTAAGCGATATCTGAACTATAGGGAGTCGCGACCAAAAACATCAAGGTCATGACGCGGGGTGTGGTGCGGGAAAAGTGCCACGGAGTTAATCAAGTTGGGCATCTTGGCGGGAGTGCTCTGTGGTATCACCATATCACCACCCGCATCCTCATGGGTTCTTACTCTTACTTCAACTGGTAGGCGCTTCTTTTATTCCCTCTCCCCCTTCCCATCCTCCCGCAACTTCCTTCATCCCTAGAGCAGTCGTTGGGTAAATCTGGGCGTCCTCCCCACTTTTTTTATTTTTTATTTGTTCATTTTTCAATTTATTGGTGTGCCAACTCCACCTTTGAGGGGTTATATTAATTAAGAAAATAATAATATGAAAAATAATTAATTAAAAATTGAGTGTGTGTATGTGTGTGTGTGTGTGTGTGTGTGTGATGGGCTTTCTAATACTGATATAATAACTCGTTGTTTGATCATTCGCACATCAAGGTGCTCTCAGCTGTGCTGAAATACGGCATCGTTATTTCGTTAGATCGGCTCGCTCAAATGAGAAATCTATCGTCAACGTCGCGGTGTACTCTATATTAGATGCCTTTCACATCGTGTAGGTTAAGTGTGAAATGAAGGCAGTGTCAAGTGACGACCATAGCCTATGATCTTCCCATTTCAAATAAACTTTCTTCTTTTTTCATCCGTCCAAAAGTAACTTTATCACTCAACGGCAGGTGTCGATACTTCTAGAGCTGGACACCTGGTCGAATCCCCCGGGGGGTTTCGTCCGTAGGAAAGTCCAAGAGCAGACAAGAACATACGTCAACGCCTCTTTTTTTACTGTTTGGTGCTTAAACAACTTCACTGAAGACAATATTATATGCAATCTCATTTAAGCCAGTCTATGCCAAAAGATTTTTATTTGCTAGTTATGACCAGATGCATGCCGGGGAATAAAATCAAGATGAACATAACTTCATAGTAAACAGAGCCCGAAAATCCCTTTACCTTCAGAACTCGCGTACAAGATGCATACGGTAGTACCAGCGTCGGGTCATAGGCGACCCATTTTAAAAAAATTCGGGGGAAAAAATGATAAAGCTGGTCAAAAGATAATAAATAACAACTTTCCGATTACAGGAACGAATATTTTTTTTTGAAATTGTAGCAACAAAATAATCACAAAAATCAGTTTTTCTATTGAACTGAAGATACTCTTTAATGAGGTTATTTCGCTTTTCCTTTTTTTCCGTTCCCTACACTCTAGATTTCTTTGCCTGATTTGTGTGAGAGTGATGTCTAGTTGGTAAATGTGAAGAATTATTATTTTGTCTTTCTATTGTCCGTCGAACTCATTTCCTAACGCGGACTGTTAGCGAATTTTTGAAAAAATGAAGCTATTGTAATGGCTCAAAAAATTTTAAAATCAAAATTTTTGAAAAATGTCTTCATTGAAATCCGTTTTGAGGCATTCTGAAACGATTCCTGAAGTTTGCGCTTATATATATATATATATATATATATATATATATATATATATATATATATATATATATATATATATATATATATATATATATATATCAGGTGAAAACTGTAGTCATGCTTATTACAAAGAGTTAAGGTTCACGCAGGCGCAGCTTTTACTAATGATACGATCGCGATAAAATTGAAGTTTGATGATGAACTTGTCTTTCTTAGCTGCCTTCCAAATTGAATCAGAGCGGACGACAAGAAAGTGAAAAAATAATGCCTGATGGAATTTAAGTTTGTCCATGCGCAGAGGTGTATTGATTTGTGAGTAATGAATCTAATAGGGGACCGTCCACAGCCTAACCCACAGATTCCCTAAAATTTTCATTAAAATTGGAAGAAAACTGCAGAAGTTATGAGTGTTTTGAGTGGGGCCATTCCAGGGAATGCATTCTTCGTTTCGTGTATGTATAAACCATCGAAAAGTTTGAATGATCTTGGAAAATTCCAAAGCGGACAAGGATAAATCAATATCCATCTATCTATTTACTGAGACAAGCAGACACGCTTCCTTTTATTATAATAAGATGAAGATAATATAATATTTAAATTCTAGTCCCAACTCATGTTTAGCGGGAGTTTCAGAAAAATTTTGTTGTCTGATTGAATTATGTCGTTTGCCTTTCAGGGCGCATGGGAATGTAACAGAAAATAAGCGAAGCTCATTATTCAAATCGGTTACCATCCAAAAAGAAAATAGAGATATTGACACAGTCAGCATCATAAATCGGAGTTTGTCAACGCAATAATGCCCGAACCACTATTGTCACGACCCCTTGCTCAGTTTCATTCACAGTTGAGCTAGTGAAAAGAGAGAAAAAAAGGAAGAGAAAAAATATGTTCTTCATAGCCGTACGGAGTTAAAAGCACAAACAGCGAAAGGCATATTGCAAATGTGACCACTTAGGCGCCGTATCAATAGGGTTTTAGAGGGTGTAACGAGAGGGAGAAAAGTAGAGGGTGGAGAACTAAGCCTTGGGGAACACCAGGGTTCAAGCATATGCCCCACGCCCGTCATCCGCACAATGCGGCCACCCGACCGTGAGCTCAGTATGAGCCTCTTCATCAACCACGGTCAACGATCCCCTCCAGAACTTATCATGCAGCCTCCCCTCCACTTCGTCATGGTAATCAGGTAAATGCGATAACTCCACGAGCGAACGAAACAGTTCGTACTTCGTAACCACTCTCGGCACTTTTCTGGGTCTGCAAAATTATTTTATAACTATTTTTATAACTATAACTATTTATACCTCAGCAAATTGATTTAACTTAGTTACAATTCTCACCACTAGAAAGTATTCTGTATGTCTCCTATCCTCCTCCTATTCTGATCTATCCTTCTTAGAATTCCTACCAAGGACAATAACTTCTAGTCCATAACTAACGTGTACATCACAGAAGTAGGGTTTTTCAACCAATTTTTAATTTGTCACGTTTTTCACTGGTCAGTGTATGTACATGACATGAATGTACATACTACATGTGCTATAAACTACGAAATGACTATGTAGAAACCTGCCTAAATTCTCCAAGGTATGTAATACTATGTATAGGTATGTATATTTATTATTAATTTTTCTATTTGTCATAATGTTACATGTCAAACAACAGCTGTTAAATTAATATACTTTTGGAATCTCATCTTGTTGTAGGCCTGATGATGATGTATGAATACATCGAAACGTTGGCTTTGAAGACCTGAATTTTATTATCCTGACCGACTCTCAAGATCCTAAAACTGTGCTAATTATCACCTAGCGGTCAAGAAACTAAACCATATTGTCAAAACTATTTTAGTTGAGAAACGCTGCAAATTATTACATAAAGGTTTATTATTCATCTATTAGACAGCCCTTCTACGTAGATCTATGGTCCATAATTATTACACGCCGCTTATAGTATATTTAGTATCGGAACTCGGAGCTTCGGACCTCACAAATGGGTTCAATCCATTACAGCAGCGGAATCTCACAATTTTACGCTTTTTAATATAGTTGATAAACAAAACAATTTATTACCAAGTCATCTTTCCAACACATAAAAGTGTTACCTATACTGTATATTGATATAATCTAATTGGTCAATTTCAAAAAATGTGCTGACAAAATCACTGAAAATGGCTAAGAATTGTTAAATTGATATTTTTTAGCATAAGATTGGTCAAATAAAGTTTATCAACTATGAAATAGAACATTCAAAAATTTATGTACGAAAATATGCTAAAAACGCTGCAAATTATTTCACAAAAGTTTATTATTTTTTATGATCGTATTTTTAGTTGGCTAGCGTACGTCATAAGGCCCGTCCAGACTCCTCGGCGTGTCCTACTTCGAATCGCCACAACCTATACTTCTATAATTATATACGCATGTTTATATTTCTCGATTTGAGCTCCTATCTATTCAAATAGTTATTGCCTTAATAATATCATTATCTAAGTACGTACGAAAAGTCGAGAGGATATGTTATTAAATATGCGTAGGAAAAGCTTTGGTACTAACACACAAATATGACCTTGAAAAGAACATATTCATGCCTCGAAGGAACGCCGGCGCCGTACCCACCACAAGGTGCCGCGGCGCCGGCGCCTCCTCTCACTCCACTCCCCGCTCGCCCCCCACCGTGACCCCCTGCCAAGCGTGCCAGGCGTGCGCGCGTCGAAAAATACACTTTTTTGCCCGTTTTTGGCCCATAACATCTATGCTAGTAAAGCAATCGGGATGGTTAAACGTTAGGACCAACTAGACCCCAAAGTCTATGTGCGAAAGAACGGTTTTTTTAAGTCAATTCTTAGGCCTTTTATGGCCCGGACGGCGAACGGCGAACGGCGGACGGACATTTCAAATTTGGATTCTACACACCTTGAAACGTAAAGTGACAAAGTTTGAGGGGGGGTTATAAAAATTTTTTGCTATAAAAACTTGAACTTCATTAAATTTTGTTTTAAAAAATCTATAAAATTGCAAAAAATAGCCTAAAATCCAAAATCTCTTTTTGAATAGAAGAGTATCATTTAGAATACTTTTTTTTCCATAAAATTAATCGCTAACATTTTCTTTTCACTCATAAATCTCCAATTTCTATACAACTTGAAATATACAAAAAAAAAAAAAAAAAAAAAAAAAAAACACTTTTTCACCTATTTTTGGCTCATAGCACCCATGAGAGTGAAGCGATCGAGCTGGCGAGAAGTTAGGACCAACTAGACCCCAAGTGGAGTCTATGTGCGAAAGAACAGATTTTTTAAGTCAATTCTAAGGCCTTTTATGGCCCGGACGGCGAACGGCGCACGGCGGACGGACATTTCAAATTTGGATTCTACGCACCTTGAAACGTAAAGTGACAAAGTTTGAGGGGGGGTTATAAAAATGTTTTTCTATACGATCACATAGGCTTATTATTGGAAATAATAAACCGAAATTAGGTAGGCAGGTATCAGATGCACCTAATGTTCTAAGGTATGGTACCTACGGACTTATTTTCACGAGTTTTATCATCTGCAAAAGGCAAATTTTAACAAGGATCTCAAAAATGGGGCAACATGATGTAAAAATGTGACAGTGCAAGGGAAAAGGGAGCTTAACTTGCCAAGGCTTTTTTCAGGAGAACGAAAAAACGAAGATTAGGTCAATAAAGGACTTTTTTTGTAATGTTTTTTTTGGGTCCCAAAACTATCTCTCTTTCCCAATAATCATCAAAATTTGAATTTTCTACTTTTTTCATTGTATTTCTATTATCGCAAAAAACTGCAGTTTTGGAAGTCCGCTGAAAATTTGCAATTTCCGGGCTCGCTTTTTTCAAACTTTGAAAAATCATAAATTTTGATTGGAAAATGATAAAAAAAAAAAAAAATTGTTCAGCATAATGTGTAGAAAAACAAAAAATATAAACTCAGATTTGACGTCTGGCAAGTTAAACTCCCTTTTCCCTTGCACGGTCACAAATATATTCACAAGAATTTTCTAGAAAAAAAATTCGTTTCACAGCAGAACATTTCCCTTATAAAACTAACTTTATCTTCTATTTTAAAAGCCATAATCTCCACACAAATCACTTACAAACGTGTGAAAATATCTGTGCATTATAGGGAAAATATCTGCTATGCGGGATTTCACAAATCTCCTCTAGGATGACTTCTCTCAGGCCACGTATACTCGTAGAAGTACTCTAGCAGACTTAATTAAATCTTCTGCAAAATTTGACGAAATACAACGTTGTATGGATCATATTCTATCCTAATTCACTCGAAGAGGCCTCTTATAGGCGAAACTAGTTGAGAAGAAGAATAAAAAATATTATAAAGGAAGAAGCCGCCTAACTTCCACCCTCATACCAGTACTCTTGTGATAAATGATGGCTACCAACACTATTATTACCTTTGTGAAATAATTTTCAGAGTTTGAGATTCAGAAGAGGTGCTCGACTTGATGTCAGGAAGCATCATCATTCATTATGACGGATAGGGTCAAAATATGGGAAACCTCGTCCCATGCGCGGTACACGCTCCTGGTGGAGAGGGTTGGAGCCCCGCAGAATGAATGGATCCGTTGAGACGAACATGATTCGAATGAGCCGCAACAAAGAACTGCCTCCGCAAAGAGGCGTACTTGTCTGCTCGATAACTGTGTGGAGGGGTGTAAGTATATTCAAGACCTGCAGTGGTCTCCTATCCCTGATAGTCCTGGAGCCCAGGTAAACGATATAAAAGGTAATTTCCGCTAGTATAGTGATAGTTAAATTATCATTTTCGTACCTTTCGGAGGAATCCGTCGTCACTAGAAAGTCGAGTACCGGGGGCGAGCACTTTCGATGCAAATACATCATCAGCATCAGTGTTGAAGCTACCTAGTTATTTTCTTTTCTTTTAGTTTAGCCTAATGATTGTTATTGTATTGCCGCTACCTGATATTGCCTTATCGCAGTGCCAAAGTTTTCTCGTAGCGTCAAGTATTCACGTTGCCTTATTGCAGCGTCAAAGTTCAGCTCCGACTTTGTTCTTTTGGAATGTACATACTCCTGACTAAATGGGTAGGTGAAGAAGGAGAGTACAGAAGAGGCAGTTGGATTTGATGCTTCGACTCAAGCTCTCCTCTATTCTTTTCTATTGCATATGCGACGATTTGAAGATTGCCTACGCCATCTTTTCGCTCTTTCTACTAATACTTTATTTGAATCGTCAAATATACCTATCTATTTAGGTACTGATTTTCAATGAGCTCTATATTTTCTCGTCTTCCGGTGAGTTTCAACCCTTCAAGGCGATTATGCTACCCAATTCTAATAAATTTGACTGAAATTTAAGACAACGTGGAAGCATATTGACTAGCCCGTTTTCAGCAGTTCCTCATCATCCCCCACTAATCTGTTTCAGGATAAGCGAGGCAGTTTATTTTTTTCCTTGAATTCATCTGATCTCGCTTGATCTCTTTCTCTCATCTACAACTCTATCCTGCGCCGCACGTTGTTATTCTTTATCAGGCAGTTCCCAATACTCACCTCTCGTCTAGGAGACGTCCTGATACCATTGAAGGAACAACCCCCCTCTCGGCCATCGCAGCGACCTCAATTCAAATCCAGGTGACATCTATGATTTTTTTTTTTTTTGCTGATCGTACATCGTCGATATCTCCACCTAGGAGCACCTAGTAAAATTTTCAAAGGCCTTCTTGGTAGGAGAGACATTCCTTTTTTCTTCCTAAAACTTATCGATTATTTGTTCGTACCTTAAGAGTAGTTTTCAATAAACGTACGACTTAAAGGTGTAAAAAAATTTGCTCGTTACCGCACGCCGTATTGAGACCAACGGATCTACTAGGAACTCTTCAATTTCACTAACAAGTAGCAATGGATGATTATCTGTATCGCGCTACTGTCGATCTCCTCTCTCGTATCTCCCTCGCATAACGTTTTTCGATCGTAAAGGCATGGATAAAACATGTTCATGCTGAAAAAAAACTATAATGCTGCCGAATTCGGATACACACTGTTTAATGAGTGTTTTTCATTCACAAATCCAAACAATCCCAAACTCCCCCGAAGTAAGCCCACTCGACACAGATCGATTTCTCTGAAGTATTTGCTGACGGCTTACATCTGTTCGAGAGCAAATAATCTCTCGAAAAAGAAAGCAAAAAGAGAGAGAAAAAAAACCCTCTCCTATTTTCTTTTCTTCTCGTTTTACCCCCCTCGCCTCTTATTTTTCTTCCGCTCCCATGAAAAAGCGGGGGTGAAAAAGAATCTTTGATCCGAGAATACGCCCCACACTCCTTTCCCAATTAGTATTGTGACGTCACGGGGCCTCGACATCATTACCGCCTTCTCCAACTACGTTACCCTCACCCTCTACTCTACTCTACCACTACCTCTTCCCCAACAAAGGGGTCTCGGCAATTCTGAGCTCCGGCTCATGCAATTAGGCGATGCACTTCAGAACGGTTTAACACCTGCATTCAATGCGAAAATCACTCGAGAGTCGGTCGGTAGGTGCCCGCCCGTACCCATCTCTCATTCATGAAAAATCCTTTCTTTTTTTTTCGTCAACCCGCGAGAGAAGTCGACGACTAATGAGGAGCTACCACTGAGCACCAAAGGGACCTCAGCTTTATATGATTTGCGTTCTGGGGAAGAAAAAAACTTAACTTTGAGCGTCAAAAACTCTTTTCAGTAGTCTTTTCTTCAAGATGCATGAAAAAACAAGTGTAAGTAAACGTAGAATGTGAACATAAGGAAAGAACACGGAGTTCTCGGATACTCAGTTCAGCAAATTGTAAGACTCTTTATGAAGCACCATCTTCTGTGTTATAGAATATATATCTTCTTGTATTTATGTATGTCAGGTGTTTCCTGCTTCCTCACACATTTAAAATATGGGATATTGCGATGCAACGGTCAGGACTGTGCTATGCTATGCAGCCCAAGTTTGGGGAAATAAGAGAAACTAGCAGGAGGACCGTTGCAGATGGACTTCATGAGAAAGCTGTTTGGCGAAATGGAGAATCCTATTTTTTAATGTACTTGGAGGCAGGAAGGACTTCGCAATGGGAGTTAAATGGGAAATACATCACAAAAACCCTCAAGATGAGTGCGGCTTGATAGCCACATATATTAAACAAAGAATTAGCAGGAAGGGAACTTGGTTGGACTAATGACTGGGGGGTGGTAGCTGAGCGGCTTGGATTCAAATTCGAATGAGATTGCATCCAGGTAAAATGCAGGTAATTTGGGAAGATTTTACGCAGCGGCTCCAAACAGAGGTCATGGAGAGAAGTCGACGAATAATGAGGAGTTACCACTGGGCACCAAAGGGACCTCAGCTTTATAGATTTGCGTTTTGGGGAGAAAAAATACTCAACTTTGAGCGTCAAAAACTCTTTTTTTTTATAAGTCTTTTCTTCAAGATGCATGAAAAAACAAGTGTAAGTAAACGTAGAATGTGAACATAAGGAAAGAAGCACAGAATTCTCGGATACTCAGTTCAGCAAATTGTAGGACTCTTTATGAAGCACCATCTTCTGTGTTGTAGAATAGGTATCTTCTTGTATGTGTGTATGTCAGGTGTTGGCCTTCAACCATTTCTGCTTCCTCGCATATTTAAAATATGTGATATTGTGATGCAGAGGCCAGGACTGTGCTATGCTATGCAGCCCAAGTTTGGGGAAATAAGAGAAGCCAGCAGATGGACTTCATGAGAAAGCTGTTTGGCGAAATGGAGAATCCTATTTTTTAATGTACTTGGAGGCAGGAAGGACTTCGCAATGGGAGTTAAATGGGAAATACATCACAAAAACCCTCAAGATGAGTGCGGCTTGATAGCCACATATATTAAACAAAGAATTAGCAGGAAGGGAACTTGGTTGGACTAATGACTGGGGGGTGGTAGCTGAGCGGCTTGGATTCAAATTCGAATGAGATTGCATCCAGGTAAAATGCAGGTAATTTGGGAAGATTTTACGCAGCGGCTCCAAACAGAGGTCATGGAGAGAAGTCGACGAATAATGAGGAGTTACCACTGGGCACCAAAGGGACCTCAGCTTTATAGATTTGCGTTTTGGGGAGAAAAAATACTCAACTTTGAGCGTCAAAAACTCTTTTTTTTTATAAGTCTTTTCTTCAAGATGCATGAAAAAACAAGTGTAAGTAAACGTAGAATGTGAACATAAGGAAAGAAGCACAGAATTCTCGGATACTCAGTTCAGCAAATTGTAGGACTCTTTATGAAGCACCATCTTCTGTGTTGTAGAATAGGTATCTTCTTGTATGTGTGTATGTCAGGTGTTGGCCTTCAACCATTTCTGCTTCCTCGCATATTTAAAATATGTGATATTGTGATGCAGAGGCCAGGACTGTGCTATGCTATGCAGCCCAAGTTTGGGGAAATAAGAGAAGCAGGCAGGGGGACCGTTCGCAGATGGACTTCATGAGGAAGCTGCTTGGCGTAATGGAGAATCACCCCATTTTTTATAGTACTTGGAGGCTGGACTCCGCAATGAGAGATAAATGGGAAATATATCATAAAAACCTTCAAGATGAATGCGGCTTGACAGCCACGTATAATAAACAAAGAATTAGCAGGAAGGAAACTTGGTTGGACTAATGAGTGGAGGGTGGTAGCTGAGCGGCTTAGATTCGAGTTCGAATGAGATTGGATCCAGGTAAAATGCAGGTAGTTTGGAAAGATCTTGCCCAGCGGCTCCGAACAGAGGTCGTGGACCACCAGTTGATCAAATGGGCGATAGACTCAAGCTTCGTTCTCAGTGTGCATTCTGCGAGTTCGGATCAAGCGCAGTCGAGTTTTGTCGTTCGCAGTGCCAGAACGCCCAGTTCCGGAACGGCAGTTCGGCGTTCGCAGTGTTTTGCAACCCAGTTCCGAACGGTTCTAACAGTACCCGTTTTTTTTTCGGAACTGTCAGAACTCGAACGCAAGGACTTAGTTGACGCATGCTCATTTCACAATTATTCGGAGCTCTTGGAGTAAACAATATGCTCTCTTCGGCTTTGGTTGCCGCGCGTTTCCCTGTAATTTTCCATGTAAAATTTCGCTTTGTTCTGTTGTACGCTGTTCTTCATTTAAATGTCTTCTTAGAAATATCAACTAGTAGCTCGTCAAGTTCGGAAAGCGATAGTTTCGATGATGGTGGTGAAGTTTCATAGTTTGTAGAGATGAAGTCGAGATTGAAATTGTAGTTGGATCTCGTCTACATCCACGAAACTCGAATTTTTTCGAAGAAATTGTGCCAAGGTTCGACGACGAAGAGTTTGTAACAAACAACAACACAGGTTATTCCAGTTTCAAGTTCTGAAATCGTTCGCAGTGCAGAACTCGGTTCCACAAGTTCCGGAACGAAGATGTGCTCCATGCATTACTTATCAAAGAGAACATGTTATGCACTTCCTTGGAGCGTGATCTATTCCGTGTGAAATCAGATTTAAAAGCTTCAGGTAGGGAATGATGGATAAATACTGCTGTATCCAGTTAATAAAGAACCCCGAAGTAGGCAAGATTGTCGGATATTGCCGGGAGGCGTGGCAGTACGGTTGGGAGTTGACAAAATTCAACTTTTGAGACGTGGATGTGCTTCCAGAAAAAATGCAATAGAACCTAGCGTGTTATTAGGTACTGATTACAATAAATTACTATGTGGTATTACGTTAATTGTCAGAGCAATATAATTTTACATACAAGAGGATAACAAATTATTATTATCATTCAAACAGATTATTACTTCAATCTCAAAACAAGCTTAGATGTTAACAGCCAATCCTGTTGACGGTATTTCGGCCAGTACTTGTAATGGGTTATATCTAATAATTGTGTCACTTTACAAATGATTTTCAATAAACTTTCATTCTCATTTATTCAAGCTTCAAGACGCATGAAAAACAAGTGTAAGTAAACGTAGAATGTTAGCATAAGGAAAGAAGCACGGATTTTTGGATACACAGGTCAGCAAATTGTAGGACTCTTTTCGAAATTCCATCTTCTGTGCTGTAGAATAGGTACCTATCTTCTTGTCGTACATCAGTCAGCTTTTTTTGCGTCCTCGATACCTAAGAAATATCGCAAGAAAATTTATCATCAAAAACCACCTTTGTAAAAAAAATTATTGTAGGTACGTAATAAAACATAGAAAACATAAATTGGGATATTATTGAAAAATTTTGAACTCGAAGCACTGTGGGACTGAGGGACGCATTTACTTCCGGGTAAAAACACATTCTGTGTTAAAATTTTTTGAGTGATATTGGCATAGAGCTTTGTTTATCTTTCCTCCACATTTTATCAACGACCCACATGTTATTAACTACCATGACAAAATGTGAGCATAGAAGTTACCTCACTCTGCTGATCTGGAAAGAACGAAGAACCTATCAACCCATCATTTCATTCGTCACTTGATGTCCCAGATAGCCTCCCTATGTACAATTTCAACATCCTACCGCTAAAAGGAGAGAATCTAGAACACTCAGCTGATCAGGAAAAAGCCCATCATCTCATTCATCTCTTGATGTCCCAGAAAGACTCCCTGTAAAATTTCAATATCCTACAGTGAAAGGAGAGAATTCATCTCACTCACCTGATCAAGAAAGAGACTATCATTTCATTAGTCTCTTGATGTCTCATAGAGGCTTCCTGTCAAATTCCAACATACTACAGCGAAAAGGAGAGATTTTAGCTCACTCAGCTGATCAAGAAACACCCCATATATTGGGGCGGTCCCGGTCGCAGGCCAGAGGTAACTTACTCTACTTAAGCCCCGTTTACACGAGCGATTTTTTCCGGCAATAATTGCAGAAAAAAGTATTGCACAACTATTTCAAAAAAGTTGGACAACTATTCTCTCCTCGAAAAAGTTGCCGAAGATTGCACGCAATTAATTGACGGGAGTTGTACAACATTTCAGACCCACGAGCCCTCTCGGCAACTGTTGCATCGTGTTGAAATGAAGTCCAAGGGGTTTGGAAAATTATTGCACTATTGCGGCAATTTTTCGGCCTTGGGTCGGGAGAGGGAACGAAACAGCCAATCACATTGAGTTTATTTGTGCAGCATGGCCTTATGAGCAATATTGGCGTGAAACTGCACAGATGGGGTGCAACATTGCCTCATGAGAGAATTTTAACGTAGGAAAGATAGGAGTTTATTTGTGCAGCATGGCCTTATGAGCAAATATTGACGTGAAACTGCACTGATGGGGTGCAGCATGGCCTTATGAGCGAATACTGACGTGAAACTGAACTGATGGGGTGCAGCAGTGCCTCATGAGAGAATTTTAACATATGAAAGATAGGAGTTTGTGTGCAGCATGGCCTTATGAGCAAATATTGACGTGAAACTGCATTGCCTCATGAGAGAATTTTAACGTAGGAAAGATAGGAGTTTATACGTGAAAGAATTTCAGAGGTGAGAGCCAACCCACATTCTCTCTGGCTCAGAAACTGGCGCTGCCAAATTCCCCACTTTTTCCTTTGGTTGGCAGCAGCAGCGACGACCACCTCTTCACCGTCCATGGCGCAAACTGTAGTCGCCCGTGTAAACGAAACAATTGAGCAATTTCTATTGCTCAACTTTATTGGTGCAACACAGTGCAATTAATTCCTTGCAACATCTTGACGCAACACGAGGCAATTTTATTGCTTTGTGTTGCGTACAACTTTTCTAGTGCAATTTTTTTGGAGTTGCGCAACTTTTGTTGCTCGTGTAATCGGCCCTTTAGAATAAAATGAAAATCTCGTTCTTGCGCTAAAAAGTCCGCACCAAAATCATTTGGTGTAGAACCATAGCACCGTGGAGTAGACACCATTATCATTGCATATATATCACAATATGATTATGTAAAAAATTACTTCTATTATCTTAGTAATTAATAGATGCTGAAAGGTTGACTGATGTGCCAATATATTTTTGCGGGCAGTTTTAGCCCACATTCATATTTGGGCGGGTTGTTCCAGTGCTGAAACCGGGCGACCCTCACAGGGGAACGAACCCTCTAGACTCCTTTCAAAATCCCCTTCAACCGATTCGGTGAAAATCGCCTCCCGCCCCCGGGGGCGGTGAACAGAAGTGGCTTCATTACCGGAGAAACATGAAGCTGCGTCCTGTTATAGCGCGGGCTCTCCCCGAAGCACGCCCTCCCGCCCCCCAGAGCGCCCCTCACGCCCCCGGAGCGCCCCTCACGCCCCCTGGAACGCTCCTCCTGCCACCCCTTTGTTACGAGGGTGACTTTAGTCGGGTTACATTCGTTAATCCGCATCAACCCCTCGAACTGTGCATGACTTTTGTTTCAACCCTTCTCTCCCCTCCTACCGCCCAAATCCCGGACTTCATTAGTTGGTTGAGTCGTACGTACGATAAAAGTTACCTGTAACGAAGTACAAGCTAATGAGAAAATCTTACGTAAAAGTGATTAGAATTCTTTATAGAAAAAATTGCATTACGCAATGGTTTGTATACTTTCTTCTTGAAAATCAATTTTGAAACATTCTAAACTGATTCAGAGGAAGGAAAAATGTAGATCAATGATCGAAAAATATAGATTTTTAGGACGTTCCAGCAGGCTATCTATCTAATCTCTGTAAAACATGATGAGTTTGTGTATGACTGTTAAACCAAATCCATCGAAACAATAGCCTCGGTCTGCTCACTGTAGGTTCTGTTAGACTCTGTACGTTTGGCAGTTTTTGTTGCCTACTTACGTATGACCATCCGTCGTGTGAATGTCGACTAAGGTTCTGTCTCTAACCAGCGAAGCTGAATTTTGAGATATTGTAACGAGTGAAGTTGTTGAGTGAGAATGGTGACATTTGGAGAATCTCCGAAAAGCTCAGCGAGCCCTTGAGATAACTTCATTCCTAAACGACCAATGATGCTGAAGTTTGAAATGGAGTTCCTACATGACTCCAAGGTGTTTGGTAACCAACGAAGTGGGGGTCATCAGCATCCATATGAGCTTATTGAGCCATGAGGTCTAGGTACTATTTTTTAGAACGTCCCACTGAAGCTAGGGTTTGTCCGGGGGTTGGGGACAACCCAAGCATGAGAAAAAAATAACCTCATACAAATTCGTTTCAATCCATTCTACGACCGTATCCGCTTGAAAAAAATTGTGCAACAAAATTTGTCCCCGCCACTCTCAACCGATTTTCGTGATTCTTATTTTTTTCGATTCCAATTTTAGTCTAGTTGTGCAACAAACCTTGGAAATTTCGGATTTGCTGTCGTGGATGGGGGTGGAGGGGATAATTGCCGAGTTTTTTTCATCTCCACCGATTTTTGTGATTCTCATTTTATTCCATTAAATTATGCGGTTTGCATACTGCAGTGGTAGGGAAAGGTGGGAATAGCAAAAGGGCAGTAGATATAAATCGATGGTGGTACGAATAATGGTAATTTTCAATAACAAGTTATTTCGACGTACGTCAGGAAGGTTGTGAAAGGGCAGCTGAGCGCCCCCAGGAACGTTCCAAGTAACAGTTCCTCCGCCCTAAACCTATGATTGGCGCAGAACTGTTACACGGTAGACGAGTAGAAGTTAGTATATATAGAAAAGCATAATTCACGTTTCGTTTACTTCAATGAAACAGTGTAGTCCCGAACATAGCAGTCTTGCGAACAGTTCTTAGCTAATAGAAAGAAAACCTTTTTTGATGTTTTTTGAGTGTTTTGGACATAAACATCTATCTTAAAACATCTTTCAATACAAATAACGATGGATATCAAAATCTGTGCCTATTGTAACCAGTGCCAGTTCTTAAGAGAATAGGTATGATTTTATCATGGAATATTTTATTAAACTCGAGCTAACTACTAGAGAACATTAGCTATTAGAATAGCTTAAAGTGGATGGAAATTGTAATCTTATGATGTAGAGTTGAAGTTTGAATTTGAATGTTGATCTGAAGTTTATTACACCGCTTTACCAGAGTAAAGTTCTAGTTTTAGAAAGTATGCCAGGATTTTCAAATTTCATCAAGAGTGAGGGTGAATGGAGGGGGTAATACTGATAAATCATGGTTTTAACAATTCTCCTCCGATATTCATGATTCTTTTTTGTTCAACTATGAATTTGTTCTAGTTTTGGAAAATTTGTCTGGAGTTTCAAATGTCATGAAGATGGTGGATCCATAGGTCGTGATATTTTTACTATATTCATCAGATTTCCGTCACTATTTCTATTGTTTGTTCGATCCAGATTTCATTCCAGTTATGCAACCTTGAAAGTTTAAAATTTAATGTATGGCAAGGGGGGTCATTGATAGTGGGGGGGAGGGAGTTTCGAAAAATCATGATATTTTTGGTTTTTTCTCTTATATTAATTCTCACCATAATTGTATACAATCCATTCATTGGCAAAAATATGTTGACTTTAGAAACAACTACAGATTCTGCTGAAATTGTTGGTAAATTTCATTAAATAGTAATGGGATTTCAAAAAGAACTAAAAACAGTAAATAATTACACAAACGTACGTTATTTCTGTACCAAAACTGTGAGGCAATGACAACTGTCACATTGCCTACCAACACAAGTAATATAGACAGATAGATTTTATTTTCCCTCGCAATCAAACATAATTTAACTCGTGTACAAAACAACCTTAGGAAAGTTACCCACCCACTTTAAAGCACAGCTTTGTGAATATATTCCATCAGTCGCCAATAGTCACCATGAATCAATATTGAATTATCTATATATTTATAAATATATATATTTATACCAATATAATGATGTACACAGTATCAGGGTGCCCCCTCCCCTCCCCTGGAAAAGTCAGGGAAAACCTGGAATCGTCAGGGAATTCTTTGCGTCGAGAAAAGTCAGAGGATTTTGAAAAAACTACCAAATGTCAGGGAATTTTTTAAATGAAAACTTGGTGTAATAATTAAAAGCGTTTTTAGGTGTATTATAACTCCTGAACAATCAAACTTCAATAGCGTACTTATCATAATAGGTTGGTCCATATTATTTCATAGGTGAGTTATACGAATGACAAAAATAATTATCAAGAGTTGTGGTTCAAACTGTTCATGAGTAACGACGCTACGCGCACATAAAGAGTGAAAGGATATGCCATTGGCTTCTCTGGTAACTACATCACCTAGAATGAACCATTTTTGAGAAAAATCAACTGAGTATTGAACTAGGGAAAAAAACCTAGAAGAGTAGTAGATTGATCCAGTAAGAGTCCCAAAACTAGTTTGCATACATAAGCTAGGACTTCCCAGGAGGGTTAAGGAGGGGGAAATTGGCCCATCGGAATGTGGAGTCATGTGTTATAAATTCACAGAGCAACTTTCCAACGAACTATTTTTGTGGGATGGGAAATCAAGAAGTTTTTCTGGCAACGATTGGTAGTAGGTGAAAGAAAGCGTGACATTTTTTGCTGTCGGACGAAAATTTTGAATTATCCCCAGAGCTAAGAAATCCATGTAAGGAAAAATGTACTTCAACAAATAGCTTCAGATCACAAATTGAGAGACCATAAAATATTAAATAAAAAGTCATGCAGCATAATCGAATGGGTGAATTTCGTAAATTATCGTATTACATTTAGGTTAAATTGTTTTGATATTTGAGCACTTCGAGGGCATACATATAAGTATTCTGGTTTATAAAAAAAAATCGTTCATTTTGAGCTCAACGTTTGACAATGAGGTCACAATCATCTCAATTTTTTCCTCCACTTTTCTTAAATTAATGTGGAGAATCTATAAATTATTTCTGTTCTAGAACCAAAAATTTCAACCATGTATCATGTTTTCTCCTCGATATTGATTCGAAATTCTATGAAAACATCAGAAATTAACAAGCGGTTGCAATCATGTTCACAATATCAATTATTGAGAATGATCACCTGTGTGTAAACAATTATTTATATAACCATGCTCATAACTCAGTTTGTTGGACACGCACTTCGCCGTAGTTAACATAATATTGTTGGATAAATCGAGAGCTTTCGAACGAATGGTCAACGAATTTTGTGGGATGAAAAACGACGAAGTACCATTTCCCTAGCAACGACTCGGTTGTAGGCAGAAATCACTGTAACACTATATGTTTCGTGCGCGGAAAAAAAATTGACTCGCAAAATACGAAATTGTTAAATATAAGTGAACTACATATAAGTAGTCTGGTTTATAAATTATACGATTTTCGTTTCAGAAGCATTGAAGGTACAATAAAATGACGAGAAAACAAAAAAAATTTTTTTTTTTAATTTGATATTTTTGTCTGGGAAATTTGAAGTTCGGTCAGGGAAATTAAAAATTTCCATTTGGGGGCCACCAGTGTTTCTATAAATTGGTTTTATTTGGATTTATTAAAACATCGTAGATGAAGGAGACCAGATCGCCCGAAATCACAGCCTCGTAATTATTAAAATTAGTGATGATCCGCCCATCACGCTTAAATGACCGGCGAGGCCGACATCCGAATCACCTAATAGGGAAGGCCGTCCTTATCTGTCATCAGAATTTGGACCGGTCAACCCTCCGGCGGTAATTGAATTTAATGGATTATTGACGACGCCGTATTAGTACTAACTCAGCGCGTGCCGGAGTCATTAATAGGGCCGGAATAATCGGAAGGTCCTCACCCACAAAAAAAGCCGGTAAGGGGAGCCCCGAACGCGGACTGTTCACACAGATCATGGCCCGCAAAACAAAAGTACATTCAGCTCGGGAAAGAATACTTGGCAGGGGGTGCTTCTGTCTAGTATTTTCGCCCTATTGTGCTTTCGCAGCGAAGGTTCCCAGGCCCTTGCGGTCCCCCTTGGGGTGTTTTTCGGGTTTGTTCCAGCAGGGTCGCGTGCAGACTCCCCCTGTTAGGAGAGGTGGGCGTGCGTCTAATTGTTTTGTAGTATTTCTTCGATCTCAATGGTTTTTGACTGACGAGGCGTTCTGCTCTCTTTCATACTTGAAGATGATGGCTGTCTACTCACTGAAGGCAGGCGAGGCGGGTAGACGTCACGTATTCAGGGAAAACAGCAGATACTCGTAACCCATTGGTCTGAAAATGTTGTGTTTACTACTTTATGTCAGGGTAATATTGGTTTATGTCTTAATCCCTTAGTGTTAACGAGATTGAAAAATTCCCGTTTTCGTATCAATACGCACCGTCACGCTCGTGAAACGATTGACCATAACCAGAGAGTATTAGCTTTCGTATTTTCCCTGCTTCCGCGCTATTTTTAGGAAGAACGAAAAACGACAGGGCAAGTGAAATGATTAGCCAAGCATGATGACAACTTTAAATTGGTCAACACATATTTATTATTATAAATATTCAGACATCTGTTAGCCCTCCATGTACACTTGTACGTCTAGGTTTTGACAATTGTTTAATAGCGCTAGAGAACTACCTATAGTTCTTTACACTCCGAGAAACACCTACCTCAGCCTCCAAAAATCTCTATTCCGTTTCGCGCAGGTTTATCGGGAACGACTCCTGCGATCGGTCAGTCTTCCCATGCTCCCTCAACGGACGAAATAACTTCAGAACTAAGATGTAAGATTTACTTGTTATATGTAGTAACATGTATTTAGTTATTTCCCTGTTCTACATCTAGTGTTAGCTGTATTACTTCATTTTTGGAGTTTTTAATCCACTTTGGTGGGCTGGACTGTGGTCATTACTGTACCCCTCGTTTTTCCTCCTCAGATTTGCCAGTGGAGTCCATGATGGAACTCAGTTAAGTTACGGTTGGCAACATGGCACTCCTTAGAATGGTGCCGCTTACAATGTCTCTTTGGACACCTTGTTTAATCCCGCCAACATCTGGTTGAGATGCGTCAATAAAAAAATTCAAGGTCGGCAGAGAAAATATTTTTACTTCAAAAACCTAGGTACAATAACATACTTTCGAAACGATAATATATATTCTTGAGTGAAACTCAGTTGGTTAATTTATTACTATCAATGTCTTAAGGACCTATCAGCTCCCAGTAAATCATAAATAACTTGGTCGAGTTTTATAACGAGGGCAATGGGCCGAAAGGCGAAATATATTTCAGTGAAGTCAGCGCCATTCAATTCACCGGAATCGATTTTTGAGCTCTAAATCACAAATGTTGCCAAAGTTTTGAAATTCATTACGAAATTGCTTCTTTTATTAATACTCGTTATTTCACATAGGTACCTTTGAAAAGAAATGAATTTTTCAAATTACAATTTTAGCTTTGTTGGGTTTTTAAGTCTGTTACTGATTTTTTTTTAAATTCTCTTTAAAAAAAAAACTCACTTCTCACTTAATAAAAGATGACGATTTCATAAAAAGAAATGAATTAATTCACTTTGTTGATCGTTTAAGCTGCAAATATACTCAACCAAATTCAGAAGAGTCCCTTTGCAAAGTTCGGCACTTTAAGTTGAATTGGGATAAAAATTAGTCACTTATATGACGGGTCCGGGGAAAGAGCTTTTAGATCCCTGAAGCCTATGTTAAAGAACGAGCTTCGTCATTTGAAAAACGGAATTAAAAAATACTAGGGAAGAATGTTCGAAATCAGAGCGCTCGGGAAAGAACGGTTGAAGTCACCCCTCACGGGAGATAGGTGATTCATATGATGGTGGGAAAAAATGATCAAGGTCATGCACTTATTTTTTTTAAAAAGTGTGTCATTTAATTGTGTTCTTTTTATAAACATATTTACTACTACGATTTCGTTTAAAACCCTATTACAAAGCAGAATATCAAGAAAAAAAACTATTATTTCCTTCATTTTAGCGAATTTTTGAAGAAAATTAAGCTATTGCTCTCGCCTCAAAATTTGTAGAATGTGAATTTTTGAAAAAAAAATTATGCAGAAATCCGTTTCAGGCTATTCTGAATCATATTCTGAAGTTTAACGCATTTTTTTATGTATGTATATATGTATGTATGTATGTATATATGTATGTATGTGTCATTCCAGACGATAACTGTCGGTAGAATTGTGCTAGAAACTTCAAACAAATTTTAAAATGTTAAGGGCACAAAAGGAAAGTTCAAGTTCGTTGGCCAGCTTGATCGGATTACATCTTCGGGTTGAAATTTTCAAAAATGTAGTCAAAAATTTCAAAATAGCCTGTTTTTTGCGATTTGTCGTGCGAAATAATTTTTTCAGCATACTAACATGTGGTATATTCGGAATCAGCGTAAAATTTCCTATAAGAATATGTATCAAGTTTTCAAAAATTTCAAAGTTGAAAAATCAGTCAAAAATCGAAATAATGCCGTTCGCTGGTTGTAAAAATCGGTAGGTAATATTCTTCAAAAATTCGCTCATGGGGTCATGCTGCATGACTGGACTTTTTAACCCCAAAATGAATTGTGATAATTTCAAAAGCATTTTTCCTACACGAATCGATGAATAGTAGTGTCGAGTGCTCTTCACTTGTCAGGCGTCTCCTTTAATGCGTCACAACTAGCTGTTTAGTATTTCCTTTTCCAGCACTAATTAATTGTATAACCGCGACACAGTAATGTAGATTTTGATTTTGTTTTTCTTACTCCCTCCAGTAACTAAAGACTGTTACATTAACATTGTGTAGTACGATGTTATCTATTTCTTATGTATTCTATGCCTTGTTATTCATATACATTTTGCTTCCGAGTCTACTTTTTAATAGGTAGAGGAAGCATTGTTTTCATATTTGGGGGGAAGACAAATTTGTTGTCTCCAAAATCAAAATTTCCACTCACATTTGATGTTTTAGACCATTCGCGCCCATTGTTTTTTTATTTTTGTTTTATTTTAAGTATCTCTTTTTGGTGTAAAAAATATTGAATGGAAAATGCAAGTACCTAAGTAATGCAGTTTTTGTATTTCAAACAATTTAATTACCACCATTTATTTACCTGAAAAAACTATAGTGTATAATAGGAAAACAACCGTTTTAAATGGCTGCCTTGTGCTTGGTGGAGTTTAATTAAAGTTTGAATGTCCGGCTTTATGTTCGTCAAGTTCGGCAAATGACCAACTTGTTTCTTTGTTTTGTGAGGATCTGGACCTGGATCCATTGTGCAAGAACATATAACTTCCCAACACAACAAACGCACAAAACCAGAAAAGACACGCACAAAAACTAGGTAATGTGTGGCATACAAAGACGAGAGCTAGTGAAGACTGCTCACTGATGGTGATGGCGAAGGTCAATGTCCAGTACGTTGTGAAGAGGTGTGGGGAGGTTTAAGCTGGGTTAACATGTTCACATCCAACAAAACAACAGCTTCAGTTGGTTGCAATGGAAATCGATCCCCCACCACTCTCCGACCAGATTTTCCGTGTCTCTCCAACTGGCTGTAGCCAAAACAGCAAACTATTTTTTCCCCTTTGAATGCTCATCGCCCCCCCCCCCCCCACTCATTTATCGCCCCTGTCAACCCAAATCGCCCACTTGGGGGCGATCGCCTCCAGGTTGGGAACCACTGTTTTAGACCATTCTGAACAACTTTCGTTCCGTGCCTGTCGTGTGTGTGTGTGTTTGAGTCTTGTGCCCGCGAATCCTTGAAATTAGCTTAATTTCCATAGCGTTCATTCAATTTTGATATCATTTTCAGGGGTTCTGCAAGCTAGGGTGTAGATTGTCCTCTATTAGTTTCGTTGTTGCCAAATCAATACTTCTCTTTGCGAATGTGCAAAAGTAAATTCTATCTAGTATTATTTTCTCATGTCCTAGTCGTCTTATCTCGCTCAAATTCGGAGGATAGTTGGGAGAAGAAAATTTGGGCACTCCATATCAATTTCAAAATAACCATAACATTAGTAGGTCCTGCGCACAACAACAAGCTTCATTTTCACAGTTTTTATCCGATTCCGGTGAAATATCCAGGGAATGTGCGGATTAGGCTGTGTATGGTCCCCCCTATACATTTCATCGTTGCCAAATCAATAAGTCTCTCTGCGCATGCGTATACTCAAATTCCATTATTCTCCGTTTTTTCACGTCCCACTTATCCAGTTTCGCTCAAATTTGGGAAAAGTGGATAGTTGGGAAAAGACAGTTTGATCATCCGATATAAATTTCAACAGGATTGTAAAATTTCCACAGTTTTCATCTGAATTCGATGAAATTTTCATGAAATGTGCGAGTTAAACTGTAAATAATCCCCTATCAGTTTCATTGTTCCCAAACCAATACATAACACTGCGCATGTGATATCGTAAATTCCACCAAGCATCTCCTTTTTACACCCTAGTTGTACGATCTCGCTCAAATTTGGATGATAGTTGGGGGAAGAGGGTTTGATCATCTCAGAACAATTTCAACATGATTGTATCATTAACAGCAGCTGCGCATGCGCATGCATGTAGCGACCTTAGTTTCCTCAGTTTTCATCAGATTTTGATGAAATTGTCAGGGGATGTGCGGGTTAGGCTATAGATGGTCCCGTGCGATTTTGCATGCGTAAACAAAAGTTACTTCAATAATCTTTTTTGGTTTATTATTTCCAATAATAAGCCCATGTGATCGTATAGCAAAAAATTTTTATATCACCCCCTCAAAATTTGTCACTTTATATTTCAAGGTCCGTAGAATCCAAATTTGAAATGTCCGTCCGCCGTTCGCCGTCCGGGCCTTAGAATTGACTTAAAAAATCTGTTCTTTCGCACATAGACTCCACTTGGGGTCTAGTTGGTCCTAACTTCTCGCCAGCTCGATCGCGCCACACCCATGGGTGCTATGAGCCAAAAATAGGTGAAAAAGTGTCTTTTTTGTGTGTATATTTCAAGTTGTTTAGAAATTGGAGATTTATGAGTTAAATGGAAAAAATAGTATTCTAAATGATTCTCTTCTATTCAAAAAGAGATTTTGGATTTTAGGCTATTTGTTGCAATTTTATAGATTTTTTAAAACAAAATTTAATGAAGTTCAAGTTTTTAGCATAATTTCGTACATAATGGTTGAATGTTCTATTTCATAGTTGATAAACTTTATTTGACCAATCTTATGCTAAAAAATATGAATTTAACGATTCTTAGCCATTTTCAGTGATTTTGTCTGCACATTTTTTGAAATTTGACCAATTAAATGATATCAATATAAGTATAGGTAACACTTTTATGTGTTGGAAAGATGACTTAATAATAAATTGTTATGTTTATCAACTATATTAAAAAGCATAAAATTGTGAGGTTCCGCTGCTGTTATGGATTTAACCCATTTGTGAGGTCCGAAGCTCCGAGTTCCGATACTAAATATACTATAAGCGGCGTTTAATAATTATGGACCAGAGATCTACGTAGAAGGGCTGTCTAATACATAAATAATAAACCTTTGTGTAATAATTTGCAGCGTTTTTAGTCAAGGATGGCAACACGGCTCCCCTTAGAATCGTGTTATTTTCAGTGTCCCTTGGGGGACACCTTTTCGTTTCTTAATTGACCGATTTCGACCTTTCACGCTACAGTTTTATTTACAAATATTTTCCGTTTGGAATTTTTCAAGATTATTTACAACTTTTCAGAGAGCTTTACTTTCATGATACGAAAACGAGGGAGCTACGTGCCACACCCAACTTGGCAGAGGTTTTTCTGTCTCTTGATCCCATCATGGGTATAATTATATATTGTATATTGGGCCATGCCCGTTCAATAAATAACTATAATAGTAAAAATAAATAAATAATTAAAAACTCAGAGAATACTCGACTTATTTTAATGAAATGGTCAGTGTTGAAAATGCACACAATAATCTCTTACAAACTAAAACTTATAATTAAATTCTATTTGTCATGGACTTATTCTACAACTTAATCTAAAATTTATCATAAACATTACTTGTATCTTCTATTCTTATATTTTTAACTATGAAGTACCTGCTTACCTAGGAAAATGTTTCTTTTTATTCTCATCTCACAAAATACCTACCTAATGTATACTTACCTTCTTGTTGGTAAACAAATGACTTGGTGATTGTGAATGTGTTGTGCAAATGGCAAGAGTGATCCAGAAGGAAGCTATCAGACAACAACAGATTCCAGTTCCTACAAGATCTTACTCACCATTGGACCCCAATTCTTTGGCCTCCCAAGTTATCATTATCAGTCCTTTGTCTGCTCTCACACATGGTAGTGTCCCACCATTCTTCTCAGCCTAAGTTTTGCTGGATTTCTTGTATAATACAACCCCTTCCTGATTTTCTTTGGGGTAAGCGGCCAAATACGTGTATAGCACGGTGAAATTGCGGTCTGTGCAAGAAGAGGAGCCTTCCCAGTCTTCATGCAACTGATTTTCCTTGTGCAGTTGCCTACAGCATTGGAATCAGGTATTTGGGATCCCAGCCTCCAGATTTTCCTGTAAGTACTCACTTACTTTTTCTTCAGTTTTGTACTGGTCATTCTCATCCAAAGAAACCCTAAAAGGTGTTGTGAGTACTGGGAAAAGGAAAGGAAAAGTATTCATAGACTAGAGGCAGTACGTCATCTTAATCAGGCATTGGTGGTCAACGGGTAAAGTATCAGGCTCGCATTCGGAATCATCTCTCCATCCACCAGTTCAATCCCAGGTAGCAGTAGAATATTTTTTCGTCCACAAGAGACTCTTTCATTTATCAACAATTTAAACTATTAATTATTTATCTGAATATAATTTAAATAATTGAAATTCAGGAATTAATATATTTTGTATTTACTGTATCAAATTAATGGCCCCATTATTTTAATGACTATTTCGATTGAAAGAAGCATTTTTTCTCAATTTAAAGTTATTCTTCAGTACCTCCTCATTTTATAATTTTTCTAAACAGATAAGGACTTAATTTATTGATAATTGAAGCAATACCATTTCTTGTCACTAACAGTCAGGTATTGTGCCGGTTAGCTCTTGGCGATGGTAGGTGTCTTTGGATTGAAGGTAAGGCGCGCGCGGACAAGGATCAAAGCCCCATTTTGGCTACACCCAATTTTGGCTCGTAATTTGTTTTTTAACTGCACTACCCACCTAAATTGGTAGATGTATTATATTTGTGTGCATAACAAGTGTTTTTTACTGGATCCCACCGTAATAAATTGGTATTCATATCAAAACTCAAAGTTGAAATCCATTGTTTCAAATAATGTAGGTAAAACAAATCTCAACACAATTTTACTTTAAAACAAAGGAAATTTTAATGTTGTTTAAACATCAGGCCGGTATGTAATTCAAAACGATGCAGAATGGGGCATCCCACAGTCCACGATGTTGTAGGAACGCATATCACAAAACTGATAATGATCTCAAAACGGAGTGTAAAAACCCCTTACGGTCACAATCGATTGCGCTTCCACTAACTTTTGTGACTCTATGAATCAACACAATCGCCCATGATCTTATCTCCGCGTAACGAAGTGCCAAATCTCTTCAGCCCACTACAAACCAACTGCTTGTTTGTAATGACCCCCAACCCCTTCTCGCCGTTAAGACCCTTCAGATAGAAAAACAGGTGCGCCGAATCCACAGCGCATTCGTCACAATTCGCTTCGCCCATCATAACTTCCCTTTCAAAAATAACGCTTGTCAATTACTGGTCAGAGCACCTGGTCATGGGGAGAGCCCTTTTTGATAAGAGGCAGCTTAATTCGTCCTCATTCTCTCTTTGTGATAAATCTCTACCCCCCGCCACCCTTCATCATCCACGTATTTTTCGACTTAGATATTTTTCACCCTCTTTTCCCGTGTAGGACTATCAAGCGAAAGCCCTTCTCCCTCAAGTGACTCCTGTCCCTTTTTTTGCCAATTAATTTTATCACCCCATCTCTTCTTTCATCCTCCTTGTCAACCACTCAATTAAAATACACAATCGGCTTCGTTACTTTTTTTTTTTCACAATCTTGCAACAATTAAAACCATTTGAATTTTCATTGTTACGCACAAAGTTCACGATAAAACTGAGATTCATTTAACTAACGAAATAAAGTATTAGGTACGATAGTTACCGTTGCCGAATCAATCTGTAAACTGTCTTTTGTGAATTATGATTTACTTTAGGCGTGGAAAATGCTTTAAGCCAAGGCCGAAAGCGATACATTTTGTGTTGCGAATATGCCAAAGGTCATATGCTTTCTCAGAGCAATTTTGCTAAGGAGTCATCGCTAAGGAATAAAAACTTCGTTAATTTATTCTCGACCTACGAAATTAGTTTTCTAATGGAAAGAAGGCGCAACATGGTCGGGTCGTTTTTAGCGAATTTTTGAAGAAAATTAAGCTATTGCTCTCGCCTCAAAATTTGTAGAATGTGAATTTTTGAAAAAGTTTTATGCAGAAATCCGTTTCAGGCTATTCTGAATCATATTCTGAAGTTTAACGCATTTTTTAGCGAATTTTCTTAGAAAATAAAGCTATTGCAATGGCTCCAAAAATTTTAAAAAGAAATTTTTCAAAAATTTTCTTCATCGAAATCTGTTTTAAGGCATTCTGAAATGATTCCTGGATTTTAACGCTTTTTTATATGTATATATATATATATATATATATATATATATATAAGTATATATATGTATGTGTCATTCCAGACGATAACTCTCGATAGAATTGAGATAAAAACTTCGTTCTTTCGCCAAAAAATCAAGCATTTCAAAAGAAAGGATGAGTTCGTTGGACAACAATTTTTGAGCGCATTAAATTGGTCAAATTTCGAAAAATGTACCCAAAAAATCACTAAAACGGCAAAAAATCATTAAATTTCTATTTTTTGCAGAATTTTAGTCAAAACTAAATTTTCAACGATTAACTAGGACATTAAAAATTTTTGCTCAAAATTATGATGAAAAACGTACTTAAATGTCATTAAAATTTGCTAAAATATCTATAAAAACTGCAAAAAAAAAATTTAAAAATCAAAAATCCCTTTTGAATCAGTGGAATTTTATTTAGAATAAGTTTTTTGTCATAAAATTGGTTTTTAACCATTTCTGTCAACTAAAATTGCTCCAATTTCAATGCAATTTAACATACTATAGTACGATAGATAGTTTATGAAAATTCGCTCATACGATCATGCTGCATGACTGGAACTTTTTTATGTATGTATGTATGTATGTATGTATATATGTATATATGTATGTGTCATTCCAGACGATAACTGTCCGTAGAATTGTGCTAGAAACTTCAGACAAGTTTTAAAATGTTGAGGACACGAAACGAAAGTTCAAGTTCGTTGGCCAGCATGATCGGATTACATCTTCGGGTTGAAATTTTCAAAATTGTAGTAAAAAATTTCTAAATAGCCAGTTTTTTTCGATTTGTTGTGCGAAATAATTTTTTCAGCATACTAACATGTGGTATATTCGGAATCCGCGTAAACATTTTTATAAGAATATGTATCAAGTTTTCAAAAATTTGAAAGTTGAAAAATCAGTCAAAAATCGAAATAATGCCGTTCGCTAGTTGTAAAAATCGGTAATATTTGGATGAAACATTGTCCAAATTCAGATTGAACTACTCTTATGGAAGTATCCCTGTATAACCAATCCTAGAACCATGCTGTTTAAAACTTCGGTAGTAAGTGCTTGTTAAAAAAAAAGAAAAAAAAAAATGTAATCACAACTGATGAGTTTACTCTGTGAAATATTCCGTCCTCCGATTTCTCTACACGATCAATAGCGACTGAAATGTCGAAGATTTCTTCAAAAATTCGCTCATGGGGTCATGCTGCATGACTGGACTTTTTGCGATTTGTTGTGCGAAATAATTTTTTCAGCATACTAACATGAGGTATATTCGGAATCAGCGTAAAATTTCCTATAAGAATTTGTATCAAGTTTTCAAAAATTTCAAAGTTGAAAAATCAGTCAAAAATCGAAATAATGCCGTTCGCTAGTTGTAAAAATCGGTAATATTTGCATGAAACGTCCAAATTCAGATTGAACTACTCTTATGGAAGAATCCCTGTATAACGAATCCTAGAACCATGCTGTTTAAAACGTAGGTAGTAGGTGCTTGTAAAAAACAAAAAAAAAGAAAAGTAATCACAACTGATGAGTTTACTCTGTGAAATATTCCGTCCTCCGATTCTCTCGGTCGCTCTCTTTAATGTTTTACGCTCAACTGTTTTAGGACTTGATGTAGCTTTGATACTTACTGTGGCTTTGATAATATCAGCCATGAAATTATGAAGAAGTTTTATTTATGTACGTACTAGCACGCAGACCCAAAGTCGAAGATTTCTTCAAAAATTCGCTCATGGGGTCATGCTGCATGACTGGACTTTTTTTCAATTAAGCCGGATCTCAACCAAAAAGGTCATTAGCGGCATTGAACAAGGTGTCTAAAGGGACACTGCAAGCGGCACGATTCTAAGGGGAAACACGTTGACTAAAAAGGAGCGCCATCATGGACTCCACAGGCATATCGGAAGGGAAAAAATTTGAGGGGTACAGTGATGACCACTGTTTAGCCCCTCAAGTGGTTAACAAACACCAAAAATAAAATAATACAACTAAGACTAGTTGTAAAATAGGCTAATAACTATAAACGTGCCACATGTTAATTGGTAAGACACCCTATCAGAACACAACTATGTAATTATAAAGTTCATTGCAACTGGTTCTGAGATAGCGACTGCTCGTGTTCTAATCTGAAATAAATTAATAACCACAAGACACAAGGATCGATTTTGATGAAATTTTAGGATTGCGCCGATCAGCAGGAGGATCAGTAGTAGGTAAACATAGTAAGATAAGGCAGTACACATGCATAAATTAATTCCGTGTATTGCTGATTTCTTAAGATAATTCAATCGGTTTTAATCATACGATTTTCAATCAACTTCCTAATCCTGTACTCCCATGTTACATCGTACGAGAAAGCCATACTTTCCATCCAACTGGGCAGTTGGGTGGAAAGTATGTGACCAGTTATCAAGTCCCAGTTGTTCTCTTTATAATGTATCTTCTGTCCTATTTCACATGCGAAGGTTGAATAAAATTAATTACAACTTGAAAAATAAACTCCCGGATATTTATTTTTGAGCGTGAGGCGTTCTTAAAATCTTCACGCTTCCGAATTTCCGGAGGATGTGGTGCATCGAGCTTTCTAATGATAACTGCATTCCATCGTGAAAACGTTGAGGAGGATATCCTCGTTTGTTACCCAATTAAGGCGACTTCATTCGAACATTTTTAGCTTTTTAATATAGCCAAGGTGCACTCGAGGAACGAATTGACTAACTGCTTTACATTGCGGTTATTATTATGTATCACTCTGAAAATTATATTTGCTTTTATTCCACTGTTTTTCTCGTCGTTTTGTGCATATGAATTGACACCACCTCGTTAAGCGGGAGTTTATTATTGTTCGTTGTGACAAGGAATTTCCTCTTGTATACGTGGGTATAAATAATATTCTGTGCAGAAACAGAAATGCGTTCATGTGTTATTTTCCATACAGGACCGAAGAGGGTACATCCATATAGCTTAACCTGTTAGTAGTGGCCACTAATGGCCAGGTGTACACGTCAAGGTTTAAGCTTATACATAGCCAAACTTCGTTTACTTCTAAAACTTGGTTTAATCTACTGATCGCGTTTGCCGTGTGTGCAAGCCCTTATCACTTTGGTTTACGAAACTGGAGTCTAAACGTTAAAGAAAGAGAAGAAGAATACAAAGTCCCAGTCATGCAGCATGATCGTATGAGCGAATTTTCGTAAATTATCGTATTGTATAATGTTAAATTGTATTGAAATTTGAGCTTTTTGAGTGCAAGGAAATTGATAACTATTAATTTTATGACAAAAATCGTATTCTAAATAATACTTTCCTATTCAAATAGTTTTTTTATTTTTAGCTTTTTTTGTAGTTTTCATCGATTTTTTTAGCAAATTTTAATGAATTTTAACCACTTTTTTTTTTCAGCATAATTTTGTACATACATTTTGAATGTTCTATTTTATCCTCCACAGACCTGAACGTGTATAAACAACATTTACCAATTTTTTTTTCGTTTTTCTGGAGTGTTGGGGGTTTAAGTAAGACGAAAATGTGAACATTTTGAGTAAAATATATTTCTGATGAAAATTGCAAAATGTCACAATAAATTGATATCACAATCATTCTGCATCTACGTTCACAGAGTGAAAGGTTTTTTTTCGCCTTTCTTCCCTGGGATTTGAGGTCTGTTTTCCTTTTACGAATTTTGGCTTCGTTCTTAAATACAAAAATGAGATTTTTAACATTTTTGGTATCATTGCAGTAGCTCTATTTTCTTTTATAAAACGACATAAATGCACGATTCGTCACCAAGCGTAATCTTTCTATATAATTCGCGGAGGAGCAGATCTTTCACTGATTAACCGGACACTGGACACTGACTAGACTCTTGCTGGTGATATGAAAAGAGGAGGAACCGAGAGATAAGGAAAGGTGAGAGACCGAAGTTCGGCGTTTTGTGTTGAGATCGCATCCAGATCTTTAAGATCGCATATTGAAGGTCGAAAGGTTGGCATTGCGTTTCGACAAAATCTGTTGTCGAAGAGATGTGTTGGGTGCAGGGCAAGTTCGACGAACGATCGGAGGGCAAAAGCGCATCTCTTCGACACACGCTGAGAGTTCAAGAGGACAACAACTGAGTCCTCAACAGAGATCGTATTTATTACTCCTTATCTGTGATGTTTACTATCTTTCTATGATTCGGGTTGATTAGCACTGCTCCACACTTCAAGGATTATTTCAGTATTCGCCAAGGTTTTGCACTGATAATCTATTGCTAAAAACTTCGTATCCCCGAGTCGGCCGTGTGTTTTCGTGCAATGGATTTGCAAATTGATTTTAAGTACCCGAGTAGGAGGGGTGGGGTACAGGCACGTAGCCAGAGGGGGGTCCATGGGGTCCGGACCCCCCCCCCCCCCCCCCGAAATTTTTTGATGAATTAAAAAATTATTCATGGGTAGTATCTATTATTTCACTAGCACGAACTACCAACAGAGAATATTCGTCTGATGTGAAATTCTTCAGAAATTATTTTTATAATACTCATAGGTTCTGCTAATAGCTCCAATACGTAGAGGTAAGATTCCTGAGATGAGAAGTTAGATATTTCGGTACACGGACATGGGTCATAAATACGACCTTAAAGACAGATCAACGCCTCTAGCACTATACCTGAACGACCCGTGTAAGCCTTGCCGTGTAGCAACTCTTCATACCTTTCAGCACTCCACATTTTTATTATGGTGTTCAGAAGCCTTCTGACATCTTCCCCTGAAGAGATTCCTTTCTCTCTCTGGAGGACAGTACTACAGAGGAAGAAAATTCTCTCCGAATCTCGTATTCCCTCGGCTAGCCCTTTCACTTCAACAGCAAGGACTGCTCCCTGAGGTAACTCGTACTGCTTTCCTTGCAGACACATGGCTCTCTGCTAAAGCATGTCCCATCTTAATGTGGTCCAGCCTCCTGGAGAATTTAACATCCTGTCCCCGAAGCCTCTTATGAAATAGTTCTGAATAGGATCAGCATTTGGTATTGATATTATACTTTGAGTACCACGGTTGGTATTCAGGTTCGCAATATTTGGATGTCTGGAGCGTATATGTAGAGTGAGTTCTCTTTTTGTAAAGCCTCTAGAACAATGGGGACATTGGGTTGCATTGTCTCTTTGACTATTCACCAAGGTAATTACGTTGCCACCATAATTACGTTGCCCCAACGAAATCATAACAATAACAATAATTAAGGTAACATTTTTGGAATGAGTAAATGAGAAAGAATTTGGCACTCAACTTCGAAGTAGGAATTTGAAGAAGTACGACTGGCAGTGTGAACCTATCTGGTACGTTTTCCATCGGTTTTTGGTTTAAAAAAAAATAAAAAAACGCGATCTAACACTTCGAAAATCGATTTTCTTGCGGAGCGGAAATTCACAACAACACATCACCATCCGTTCCGAGATTAGAAAATTCTTAAATTTACTTCATGGGATCTTGCTGTGTAGGGGAAATTTATCTATCCTATGTGCGTCACAGGGTTCTGTATTCCGCCCCACACTCCTTACAATATCCCAAGATGGGTTACGAACGCCTTTCTCATTTGACCATGTGTCAATTCATTATCCACTGTCGTTCGCGGCAGATGACGTGCTGGATTTGATGTCTTTAAAAGCAAACAGAAAAGTCTTACTACAAACATTCTATGATCAACTAAATACCTAAAAATTGAACTTTTGTTATAGTATAAAGATCAAGATTTATCATGATTGTAAAAAATTGTTCTAACTGTCACCTAAAATCCTTATTATGTACCTACCTATTAAATATTTTTGCCTTATTAACGATAGTATTTCATCATGGTAGTAAAACATTTCTTCTCCTGTGACTTAAAATTCGTATTTTAAAATTTATTGAAATGGGAAGAGAGCCGATAGTCGAAGGGGGAGGATCTGCCCCCCCCCCCCCCCCCCCAAGGCAAAGTCCTGGCTACGTGCATGGGTGGGGAGGCCATTGTCGTGGGGGGTTTCACGCTGACAACAACTAGAGTTATGTCTGACGGTTCCTTGACTTTTCGTTGTTCAAATCGTTAATGTAGGGTTTTAATAAATGATACGGACGAGCATTGGTCGCGAATACTGTCGGTGAAGAGGGAACATAGTTACGAGCCTCTTTCAGAGGTTCGTGTTGTTGTTGGCCTGCAAACTACCAAAACCTTCCTCGGTATAGTTTTTTAGAAAGGACGCTCCTTTTTGGCCCGTCCTCTCGGATTTCTTTGTCGAACTGATGTCCACTGTCTTTGTCGAAAAGATTTGATATTTTTGTCAAACGGATGCGCAGTATCGACGCCATTTGTCGAAGTGACTTGCGCTCGTCGAAAGTGCGCCGGGATCGCACATACAACTGGTACCTCTCCACTCCTCCCCTCCCGGACCCCCCCCCCCCCTTTACGGATACTTCCTTCCCACAACAAAACGTTTACGAAGTGAAATTACCTGCTCTACACTAATTGATATTTAGTTGGAAAGTCCTATTTGTCCGGTTTCAAGGGAAAAAGTGCTCCCCCAACCATAAAAGTTAACTGGCGGTTCATCTAGGGGTTCTTAGAGCCAATCAGGAAATGAGGGTTTCGATCAAGGCCCGATAAGGCCGTTAGATTATTATGGAGAAACCAGTGTACCTACGCGTAATAAGGCGACGGTTCGGCGTTTTTCGTTATAGCTTCCGAAATTTCACGTCAAAAGTGTAGATAACGGGACACTTTACGACCTCATTACAAGGGCCGGGATGAGGATGTGATCGAGTCCTGCAATATCAAGCGCTATTATCAAAGTTTTTTGTTCTACAAATTGATATTGTTTTGCTTCAAACAAACAAAGCTAATTATGTTCGTTACGCACACGTGTTTAAAAGAAAAAAGTTGGGTGCCCTTTCATTGGGGACCTTTCGGAGCAAACCTACTCAATTTTCGGGAAAATAATAAAATTTGGCAGGAGAGTTCCTGATATTTGTCATTCTCCAATCAAACATGAATGCCCAGTAAATTGGCATAGCTGGTCCAATAGCAATGAAATCCATTCACGAGGCCATCATTCAAAATTTAGGTAATTGTAAGGAAACACTTTAAGATTATCACATATTATGTTTATCGTATTGAGCAAAAACAAAGCTTTGCAGCTAAATTTTAGCCATCTTCAGGCACACACAACAATGGCAAACACAGGAGAAAAGCTACTAACTGGAAACCTCCATATAAACATAACCTTGCATCGGCAGTAGTGCCAACCTTGAACAAACATATTTCGCTACTAATGTTGATGGCTGAAATTAATGACTCTAAGTAACTGATTAAACAAAATTGCTGTAGTGATACATAAATATGAGAAAAAACAAATTACAGAATTGTGAGGAGAAAATTACATTATTGAAAAATTAAAATAAAAATAAAGAAAATTAAAAAAAAAAAGGCTGAGTGAGGTAGAATCAGACAATTTTCCAAGGTTCCAGGTTTCTCTCCCACTGCCCTTTGAAGCGGAAATTTCTTAACTACAGCAATTTTGTAATTAATCAGTAATTTAGAGTCATTAATTTCAGCCATCAACATTAGTAGGGAAATATATTTGTTCAAGGTTGGTACAACTGACGATGCAAGGTTATGTTTGTATGGAGGTTTCCAGTTAGTAGCTTTTCTCCTGTGTTTGTTTTTGTTGTGTGTGCCTGAAGATGGCTTAAATTTAGCTGAAAAGCTTTGTGTTTTTGCTTAATGCAATAAACATATGTGATAATCTGAAGGTGTTTCCTTACAATTACCTAAATTATGGAGGATTATCACAAGAAGTCTTCAACAACTCTTTTGAGATTGTTGAACGTTTCAATCATTCACATATAACCTCTGAATTCGATCCAATTTTGACCACTAATTGTGAGAAACAGGTTTTTTATTATATTCAATTTCCGAAGATGTTACTTATATGTGAGCTTATACGAACTGATCAGCACAATAGGTACCAAATAATTTCGTGAAAATTTACGTTTGGGCATTCGCAGTGGTTGCTGCTAGTCTACTGAAGAAACTTTTTAGAAATGTATTCCATCATTCACGACAATTATTCAACTCCTGCACAATTTTGTGCGAAATGAAGTCATTATACCTACCGTAGAGAATTTTTCGGAACTTGATTAAAAGGGATATCGAACTTCTTTACCAAGGGGTGAAAATTTGTTTTCAAGTTGTCCAAGGTGGGATGCGGTTTTTTCCCCCTCCATTGAATTAAAACCATATGGGATAAATCAGCTCAAATGACTGTGCAACCGACCATTCACAATCGAAAAGTATTTGAAGTTTGAAGTAAGAAAAAGTTTGTAAACATGCTTGTGCATTTTTGGACGCAGGAGTACCTACCTACTTGTTCTCCGCTAGCATAGATTATTGCTTCCGAGTCTACCTATAGGTAGCGGAAGCATTGTTTTCACTTTCGGGGGAAAAAAATTTGGTCTCCAAAATCAAAATTTCTATTCGTATTTTACGTTTTAGACCATTCTGAACAACTTTGGTTCCGTGTCTGTGTGTGTGTGTGTGTCGTGTGTCCACAAATCCTTGTAACAAGCTCTTATTTTCCGCAGTTTTTATCCAATTTTGATGAAATTTGAAGAGATTGTGCGGGTTAAGGTGTAGGCGGTTCCCTATGAGTTTCATCGTTCCTGAACTACTAATCCACTTTGCGCATGCGCAAACGTAAATTCTACCAAGCATTATTTTCTCACGCCCTAGTCGTCCGATCTCACTCAAACTTTGGATGATACATACTCAGTTGGGAAATTTTAATTGGTCATCCCTTATAAATTTCAACATGATCGTATCATTAATAGCTACTGCGTATACGCCAATGTGAAATCCTTGTAACAATGTTATTTTATACAGTTTTCATCCGATTTTGATGAAATGTTCAGTATGTGCGGGTTATGGTGTACATGGTCCAGTACCTATTTCATTGTTCTCAACTCATCAGTTCATTCTGCGCATACGCAAACGTAAATTACATTGAGTATGATTTTTTCGTTCCTAAATTGTCCAATAATGACGTTTGACGCTACATGTTTTCCGCTAAGAATCTTTTCCAGATCATTTAAAACTTTTCGATGATCTATACATTCATGATACGTCAACGAGGAAGCAATCTGCCAGACCCAACTTGACAGACGTTTTTATTCTGTTCTCTCGACCTTCCACCAGCCTACCTTGGATTTGAAAAAATACTAAAGTACTACAAATTTAGTCCTAAGATCTAAACCTTGACAGAACGTGGAACATGTTCCTTGGGAGAACAGGAAAGAATTTAGGTCGCTCAGGTGATTAGGAAAGATCCCATCATTTATTTCAATCGTCTCATAATGTCCCAGAGAGTCTCCCTATCAAGTTTAAACTTCCAAGTTTCTTTCCAGTTTAATAGTGGTTTCAATCTTATTTAAAAAATTAACTGAGAAGGATTACCTGTAGGTATGTAAACAATTATTCAAACAACCACGCTCATACCTCAGATTCTTGGCATCGCAATGCGCAGTGGTTAACATAATACGATCAGGTAAATCGAGAGCTTTCCAACGACTGGAGAACGATGATAAATGCTTAAGATACAGTTCCGTAGCAACGATTTGGTTGTAAGCGATAATCATCAAAAAATAGGAGCGTAGCTCACTAAATGTCACGTAACGGTAATTTTGTCTTATTTTTGGCCTGGTTATGATGGCAAAAACATGTTCCATGTTTAAAAAAACAAAACAAAATTTAAAAAAAAACAAGTACCTCAGATTGTTGGTAAATTGAGAGCTTTCCAACGAATACAGAACAATTCTAGAACAATGAAAACCACAGGAGTTACCCACATTTCCTTAGAAACGTGAACATCAGCAGAAAACATGGTAACATTTTGGTAACAGAACGGCTAACAGTATTTTATAATAACCCCCAGCGATAAGACAGGTTCATGTCAAAACAAACAAAAAATTTAATAATGATAATAATAATTTAATTTAATTTAAAAACTGCACATCATTATTATATTAGAATACTACTTACTTCATACACTTTGGTGGATCTAACCAAAAATCGTTGTTCTCGTTTTTATCTGCCCATATTTTTCTAACAAACGCACAGCAGTGACAAAGAACAAAACCTCTTGATTCGAGAAGGACAGTGATCATCGCATGATGTATTAAAATGTTTGCAATAATTTCCAGGGATTTTATCATGGATGCCGCACTACGTTTGGACAGCGCCGACATAGCTCGGCTGCCATGATGGAATCTGCAATTCTGCATGGCTGTCTACACTCAACTCTTATCAGTTATGGTTTTAGCCCAAATGACGATTTACCAGACTTATTTCACACTCAAAATGGCCTGGTGATTGAATTAAAAGGATACGCGAACTTCTACTGGCTCTTACCTCTTCGAAACGGCAGGGCAAAAAGAATATCATGGGAGGCAGACCCAACCGCATAGCCGCACGGCTCGGCAATTACCTTTGTTTCTTTGATTCGTCCCGTTAGATGGTGGGTAGCTCCTTTTAAGGGATTGGTGGCATCTCCCTCGGAGAAAGTCCTATGTCATAGGCTCCTTCCTTGACCAAATAAAAAAGACTTGAAATAAAAGAAGGAATACCAAGACCGGAAAAAAAACCGGCCAATTGCGAAGGCTTGACACAGGATTCGCGGATGGTAGCTTTCTTTCCTCGCAGCGGCACTTTTCAGTTCGTCTTCGTGAGATGACTGGAACTCGCAAGGTGCATCAATATCTCATGATTTATGGCAGAGCGGGGTCAGCTTGAGGTTAGGAAGAGCTACGCCGGCCATCCAAGATGGTTCTTCACGATTGTATTTCCAATCTCAAGATGGTGTCTTGTCAGAGCCAGCTGCAAAATCGCGGGAATAATTTATCAGTAACACGATCGAAAAATACTACGCACATAAGGTTGTTGCAAAAAGATAAACTAAGATTCGGAACTCATATTTATTGAATGCGATTTACGATGAAAACGTGGCAGACAAGTAATATTTTAGATACATCGTATAGATTAATCTCATTTTTAGTATTATAATCAAGCTTGTACCGCCCACAAACTTAGTAATATCATATGGAAATTATATCAACTACATCATTTTATATAACCAAATATAAATATGATCATAGACATTTAAAAAATTAACTTCGTATTTGCTGGGTGATCAACACAGTTTTAATAAAAGACGCTTTAATGAATTCATCTACGCAAGAAATTATCGATCCATAATGACGATCTCGTAACTCAATAATGAAAATTCCAGGTATGTGAAGGAAATAAATTGGTAATAAATCAAATTTAATTTCATGCGATCAATTAGTCAAAAGCTAACCTGTGCAATCATTAACGATGTCCAAAAACAATGGTTCTGAAGATAAAAAATGCAACCAAAATCAGATCTGACTTTCGGAAATTGGGAATTGAATTTGTAAAACTATGAGCTGCCAAACTTGTCTCACCTAGATAGATAGACGATTTTATTGACTCATATGGATACAATCCTTAAGACAAGGAAGGAGCTACAAAATTTGACAAAATAAATATTTCATTCTGCAGACGTGTCATCTAAACAATCACGTAGAAGGTAAACATGACAATCTGACTGATACTGGCAATTGAACAAGAAAAATAAGCAGCAGAATGTCTCTATATGTATGTCGCAGGCACATTGCGAAACGGGGCACTTCACGAGGTGTCTAGGCAGATAGCGAAGTTCTCATATTTTGCTCATCGATACAATAATTTCATGAAGTGCCTAGGCTCTTCTCGAAATTCCTGGAGATGGTCAGTGGGATTGAGAAACGACAAATTATATTATCTAAGTAGGTACATTTATTAGAAATCGTCAAAAAATTATATATCATTTAATTCATATAATAGGTTTACTTATTTTTGCAGGTCGCACTGTCATGGCAGCGACTGTTGCACTTGACTTTTTTTTTTGTAGCACGCACACTTTGCTGACGGAACTTCACTTTCTTCTGTATTCTTAAATGTTTTTGCAAGCTGGTCTCTGGAACATAAATTCTTCAGTATGCCAGCCGCAGGGCGTACATAATTTTATCTCTTCCTCCATGCCCGGTTGACTTGTGAAATTCATCCAATTTATCAAACAATTTTTCGTACGGAAGTTCATAAACTATGTCCAATTCATCCTTTGGTTTTCTGATTAAACATGGCTTGCCACCTACCTCGATCACGTCGTAAGTTTCCAACAAATAATATTGTTGCCGTGTTTTGGTTTTCTTAGTCGCCTTCGCCTCTGTAAGTTCGACAATTTTTTCTTCCAACTCCACTGCAGTCCATGGTTTCTTATTTGGCTTCTCACGGTAATAATCGTCCAGTTCGCGATAGAAAAGTTCACGGTGGGAGGAGGAGCTCATCGTGCTCGGTTCATTAACAAACACAAACTGACAAAACAGCGACCAACGGCCCAGTTTCCCATAAGGAGGTGAGACTGATCAAGAGGGGTCATCTGGACTGATAACGGGGTCCAATGGAAGAGAACGAAGTGTCCGTGTTGACGTTTCACCATCTACCGGACCCGCGGAAGTAACTTCGTGAAGTGCCTAGGCGTTTCACGTAACGCCGAGACATTTCACGAAACTCCTCGGCATTTTTCAAATTAAGAATTTTCAAACGAATTTTCGTGAAGCGCCTAGGCATTTCACGAAAGAACTGTGTTTCGCAATGTGCCTGCGACATGTAGATAGGAGCAGAGATTAAAAAGCAAACGATAATACGTGTAAACCAGCACTAGACAGTAGCAATTCGGAGAGAAGCCATACCAGGCAAAAAATCAATAAGTAAGGAGCATTCAATGGTAAGTCAAATACATGTTAACAGTCCATCAGAGAAATAGCCTCTATAATAATCTGCCTAATTCCTCTAGGGTGGGGGTGAGATACCTGCGCTAAATTAAACATTTCCAATAGTAAAAGCATGTTCGATTGATGTAAATTTAACGAAGAACAACTCATCTTTAATCTCAATGACTTCTATAGCACACCGCTAGGCCGGCAATGAATCAACTCGACCGAGCCTATTGTGTATGTGGTCAAAGGGTACTAATCAACCCGACCGGTCGATTCCCCCAATGAAGACATCAACTCAAACGCTGTAAACAAATCGCAAACAGATTAGCCCAATGAACTCACTGCCAGTTCTCAATATGCCGTTGATTAGGGAGGTAACATTGCAACGGGGAATGGCAGTCTTGGTTATGAAGTTTCGGTACGTGCGACATCGGACATTTTTGACCCATATGTGTTCAGTGCGCTTCCTCAATATCCAACCAACGTCAATCCGTTTGGATTTCGAACAACACCAGCAAGTGCTGCATACTCGACAATCCTTCCTATCAGGACAAATCGAAATCCACGAATTCCTCATGCAGATCGGACAGCTTCATGTTCCCAAAACTATTGGTTGACAGGTACGACGAGTGTACCTTTATTTAAGGCAACAGCATCACTGTACTGCTGAATACAACATACTACCCGCACAGGTACATACTTCTAACTAATTTCCTAATTTTCCTAGTTTAAATCTGCAGGTCGAGTTGATGCACACACTCCTCGGGTGTCCAGGTCGAGTTGATACTTCGTTATAAGGGTTTAACGGATTAAATCGGTCGAGTTGTTTCGTTGCCCGCTAGGCCACAACTCATTCGTCCCCTGGAGCCTACTCTACTTGCAAAAGAATGAATAAATTCGAAACCCACAAGGCATCTAGGATAGGAGGTAGGTGACTCCAACAGGTGCTTTTCACATAGGCAATATATTGTCATGATCAGGAAATTTTTCAAAACAAAAACATGAATTATGAAATTCTCTTCAGTTCCAAAGCAGAATCGAGTCTGGCAAGAGTAGCCTTCCTCTCCTCATGCCATGCTGACAGGCCGCCCACTCTCTTTGACTGTGGAGTAGAAGGGCTCCCAGAAGAATCATCCCTCCCTCTTTATCCAGCTGTTGGGTTCTGCACGTAGCTCCTAGACTCCACCAAGGGCCAAATCTTCCCATCACAGAGAATACCACTTCTTCTTATACTGGCGGATTTTCCCGATTTCTTCAACGCAAAAAGAACTTCCAAATAATGATTTCTAGGCTGTCTTTCTACGATAGTGCGATAGTGATCTACGTTGATTTGCGAATCTCGAAGTTCGTCTCTAGTGGCCATGATCCTGTCTTTATATAGACGACTTATGAACGCCACAAATAGGGTTGGGGTTTGCCCTCCGCAATACGGCCCAGACGGAAAGCATAATATTTACTCTCTGCTCATAAAAATCCATTTCAACGACTGGACTGACAATTGCGCGGAGCTGAGTTAACTCATTAGTGTCCGCACTGCATTCAGACAATTTATTTTTACTCTCAATGTGCTCCAATTTCAAAACAAATAAACATAAATATAATACGATGATTTCCAAAAAGTTTGCTCATACGTTTATGAGAGAAACTTTATTCATTTGCTTGATAGATTATTAATATCACTAATGGGATGGTAGAACACGTTATTTGTTCCTCGACGTTACCAACATCGTCTCTTGTATCATTTTCCCCCCATGCAGTCCCCATGACGGCAGATTAGCTCAATCAAATATACCATTCTCCCCTTTCCCTCGAAATCAAGGGCCCTTCATTGTAGCGAGTTTGGATATTTCGCTCTTCATCCCTGTTGCATTGAAGCCCTCTCCACGGGGCTCAGCGGCGTTTTTCTCAACGAAATATTCCATGATAGTAATCCGATAATGAAAATACCCTGGGAGCTTTACTCCAACCAAACCATAAGTCAGAACTCAATGCAGATTTTGTTTGAATGTTTGGTTTGGGTGAAGTTGAGAATTACTGACGTGTGGCCAGGGATTTGCGGTTACACTTGTAGGTGCAATAATGCACACACAAAAAAAAACGATGAATTTTCGTTTTTATATACGTTGCAAGTTCCCTTGTGAATTTGAAGGAACATTCCTGGTTGCTGCAGTTACATATCACGCAGTGCACATGGACCATGATCAGCTGATCTGGGGCCTATTTCATAAAACAACAAGTGACAAGTTACAAGTCGATTTTATGTACAAGTTGTAAAAAATGAGTGTGCAAGCGTTTCATAAAGGTACAAGTGTAGACTTGTAATGCACTGTGAAAATGAACAAGTGTACAGGCGAATTCGGACAAGTTACAAGTGTTTCCCCATCTTTTTGTACAAGTCACTGTTCTACAGTTGTAAAAAATGGCCAATTTTTAACCTACGTCCGTTCTCCTGTAAACTTGTAATTTTCTAGTATTGACAGTGTTGTGAGTTGACGATTTATCGGTATTTGAAATGTTTAATAATATGTGGGAATCATCTTCTGATGAGGAATACAGTCAACAAAGAAGAATTCAGCGTAGAAGACGCCAAAGAGTTTTCATTTCATAAATAAACATCTTCGTCGTATTTACAATACTAACTTCAACTGGTTTACATATAACATTCATTACTATCAACATAACATCATTTTGCGAAAACATCAGGTTTATTTATTTATTTTTTAACAGAATGTGGATTATGCATAATCAGGTACAAGAGGACTCATATTAAAAAAATATTCAACTAAAATATATAAAACACATATTCAACATGAGATTTTTTTTTAAATTCCAGTCCCAGTTCGCCGCTTGTCCCAGTTCTTTGCAGCCTATTATCCACCTTCTTCTGCAAAGAGAAAGAATTCAGTTTACATTTTCTGAATGAATAACTAAATCTACTATAGAAAAATCAGCTTTTATTTGCCATTTTTAGAGGGGGGGGGGGGATCAAAATAGGTGGACTTATTATTATTATTGTTTTTGTAGACAATGAAGCTATAAGAAAGGCTCCACAAATTTTAAAATCAAAATTTTCTTCATTGAAATCGGTTTTAAGGCATTCTGAAACGAATCCCACAGTGTAACGCTTTTTCATATAGGTGTATACATATTTATTTATATATGTGTGTATATATGTGTCATTCCAGACGATAACTCTCCTTAGGATTAAGATAAAAATTCTGTTCTTGCGCCAAAAAATCAAGCTTTTCAAATGAAAGTATGAGTTCATTAGTCAGCACTTCTTGAGCGCAAAACATTGGCCAAATTTCGGTAAATGTGCTGAAAAAATCGCTATAAACGGCTGAAAATGGTTACATTTTTATCAGAATATTGCTCAAATGAAGTTTATTAACCATAAAATAGTACATTCAAGAATTTATAAATAAAATTATGCTCGTAAAAAATTCATTAAATTTCATAAAAATTTGCTATAAAAACTGTAAGAATAAGCTAAAAATCCAAAATCCCTTCTTGAATAGCAGATTATCATTCATAATACATTTTTGCCATGAAAATAATAGTTCAAAATTTCTTTGCTCTCAAAAAGCTCAAATTTCGAAACAATTTAACATTGTACAAAATGATAGGTAATTTCCGAAAATTCGCTCATACGATCATGCTGCATGACTGGAACTTTTTTTCAAACTGGCTCTGGGAATTTTGAGAAAATTTGCAAGAGTTGCTCTTCCTATAGGTAAGAATGACTTCCAATACCCCTCACACCCATGAAAAAGACTCAAAAGGCGGTGAAAAGGATTTAGGAATACTCTGAAGATGTTCGTAAAAGGATCGATGCCGGATGTTTTTTATCTTTTTCCAGATTCTGTGCTGCGATTCGCTATTCATTTTTCTAATTTTCTTGAAAGACTCAATTACCTATTGAAGTCGTACTTAGTTTTTTAATAGGTACATACTATAGACTGACCAACAGTGTAAGGAAGAGAAGACAAGAAACTTGAAACTCGAATCTGACTCGCACCTTTCAATCTCAATTAGATACCGTGAGTTGTGGCTATTTTCTATCGTGCGTACATTAGGTACGTACCAAGGTCGATGAATTTGGTTTGGATTTTAAAAAACTAGGCGAAACATTCGTATTTGTGTACATAGTCAGGGGAGTTTAATTTCCATCAAGATGGAGGGGAAGTAATAGAGAACGCTCGAAAAGCAAAATCGATCAAGAATACGTGAAATACAGTTTACTTACCATGGTATTTTCTTCGTATTTTGCCAAAATACGTCCCGGGAGTAGGAAACATCCTTGGAAGCCAGCACTAAGCCAAATGTATGCACTCTGGTACGTATTTCGCCCCATTTTTTCACCTTGTCAGCCTTAGTTAAACTGTCCGAAAAGGCACCAAACAGCACGGACTTCTCATCCCTTACCGCCCGTAGTACCTCGAGCTTCGCCTCTTTTATTGTATTCATTATTCTTAAAACTAAAGGAAAACAAAATAACAACTTGCGTGCACGAATGTGCGAATACGAGAATAAACAAGTGTGAGTGAGCTGTTCATTTCGTTTGTCCCCACACGCCATCTTTCTTTTCCGGCTACACTTGTAAACTTAGCTTCTACAAGTGTAACTTTTCTACACTTGTACTCTTGGTTTTGGTGAAACACTTGTTCTAGTTTACCGTGCATTACAAGTACCTGTACTTGTTAACTTGTACACTTGTAACTTGTTGTTTTATGAAATAGGCCCCGGGCATCAACCGACAGCTGATGAATTTTTGCAAACTTACAAGTCAAGTCACGGGACTCTAGACCCTGACTTGCTCTTTAGTTCGACTACCCACCGCGTGGCATTCCAAGCGCTCCAGTTGCCATGAGATCAGTTTTTTGCCTAGATTAATGGGCTCGCTACACTCGCATCTCCAAAACACATAACATCAAGTAGTCAAACCCATAGTAAAAATTCAGATTAGTGGGACAAATAGATTAGTATCAGGGTGGCGGAACGATAACAGTGGAGGGCCTGGTGGAAGATAACAACGATAACACGAAGACTGGAGCGCTGGGAACGCCACGCGGTGGAATGTCGAACTAAAGAGCAAGTGAAGGTCTACAGACTCATGACTCGACTTGATTGACAACGCAAGATCGAGTCTTAGCAAGTCCTCAACACAACGTCCGTGCATTTATAAACCCGAGGAAGGTCTCAGTGATAAGCGTGTTCAGTTCATATTTAAGTATATTCAAATGTATTAATTTATTTACCTACCCATATTCATCTTACTTTCACTCGAAGCAGTTCATTCACTGAATGCTCCAGAACAACATGTATAACGAAACGGAGGATTCGGGGTTGCCGAAAAATGGATAAATTCTCTTCATTTCATCGTTGTAAGTAAAAATCACCGGAAAGAAATTTTAGTAAGTAACGCAATAAAAACTTCGATTTTTTCCGTTGTGTGTCAAAGTAAAAACATGAAAATGTCAAAATCGTTGCCCATCCACTTAGGCAAGTGGTCTACTCTTTCCCTATCATGTTATCATTCTACGAATTGTCACGGTCCAATTCCACGAAAACATCGCCTTCCGAAGACAAATTTATTGTTTCTTCTTTGTCACGACGGAATAGGAAATGATAGGAGGTGAAGTTTACCTATTTATCCAAACCTTGGCTGAACCCTGACGATAAATCACAATCTACTTTTGCAAGTTGAGCTTTTACTGCTCAACATTGATTGATATCCTATTTAAGCCATTTACGTAAACATGGAAAAGTCCCGAACTTGTTTTATACGAAGTTCACAATTTTTTAAATCAAGGTTTAAGCCGCATCTCAACCAGAAGGGTCATTAGCGGCATTGAACAAGGTGTCCAAAGGGACACTGGAAGTGGCACGATTCTAAGGGGAGCCACGTTGCCATCCTTGACTAAAAAGGAGCGCCATCATGGACTCCACTGGCGGCTCGTAGGGGGAATAAAATGAGGGGTAAAGTGATGACCACTGTTTAACCCCCAAAGTTGATTAAAAAAACCCCAAAAATAAAATAATACAACCAAGAGTAGATGTAAGGTAGGGAAATGACTATATACATGCTATTATATACGATCAGCAAAGTGAAATAAAACTACGACTAGCTGTATATAAATATATCAGAGATCAGATATCACAGTTCGTAGTAGAGCTCAGCGGCTCTCAGGTACAACAACAGGGATCGAACCTTGTCTGTTCCGGATAATACGTCAACCCACTGAGGGGGCTGATGCTGGACTCGGAGGTCTACAAGAGCTGGGCAGTCCTGCAGAAAGTGGCGGATGGACAGATCACCCCCACACTTCCCACACACAACATCTCGAGCTTCTGCACTAAGCAGGTGTCTGTAAGTAAGACGGGTATGGCCAGTGGCACCCCAGTTGACCACTATTCGATCCCTACTTGGAAGTTGGGTTACGAAAGTGTGCCCACCGGCACAGGTCCTGAAGGACACCACGCAGACCAGTGACCTCACCCTGCCATTTCTCATGCCCGATGGAATTGGCTTTATGTAGCATGTAGGAGATTTTATCGAAAATGCGTATCGGCAACATATCGATGGAGTTATCACCAATGACTCTCCTTGCAAGACCATCTTCTCGCTCATTGCCATGAATACCCACATGGCTCGGCACCCACATAATAGTTATGGTTGAACCCAATGTGGTGGATTTTTATATGAAGTTCGCTATTATGAGGAACATTATTAGTATGCATTTTTGCATGAGTCTAAAGCATTCCTTTTTATCGAATATGAAGAAGTACAACAGGTCCTCATATTCAAAGTATCGTCCTTTCTTTTTTATATGAATTTTCATTAGACGAAATTACGTGTAAATTCTTTTCTCAAACAAAAGGCTCTTCCTAATCTATCACATCGCCGATTAGAGCGTTCTACATCAGGGAATACCACCCACAATCATATCATTCAAGAAGGCAGAAAATGTTATCATGCAAAACAGAGCTCAAGAGTTGTTCACTGCGTAATAGGCGTTATTACAGTGTTAATCAGGGTGGTCGCAGTGCGTCTTTAATCGCTCCGCACGTCTTTAATAGTTTATAATTTGTACAGACAGCCGTTGCGTTATTTTTTTCTCCTATTTCCTGAGTAACGGGAGATGATATTAATAGCTCGCTGACCAGTGGGCTTTTATGATGACGATGGAGTCGGCGTTGGGAGATTCGAAAAAGGAAACACGAGTACCTAGTTAGTCCACTGAGGTTTATACAGTGGTTGCCGTCTTGGTAAACCTTTTGAATAGGTAGATCAATGTTCTAGACATTCGTAAAAAACCGATTGCTTAAATAAAGTTTATGGTAATGCTACTCGCAACCGCGTTTCTTTTGTTGCTCATGAAATCAGGTGTACAGACATTCTACCAAGATGTGCTGATTAATCGAAGAAAGTGAAAAAATTATGAAGCATGGTGCGCTTTTATTTATGAAAATTTCCATCTGGAGTCCATAACAGCAGCTCAAAAATAGACAAATTTGAAAAAATGAAATTTATGAAAATCTTTAAAACGTTACAACTTTTTCAAAACGAATCCAGAAAACTGGCAAATCTCACGGAAACTGCTTCATTTAATATTCTATATAGTATAGAATAGTCAATATCACTTTTACTTTGCTTTTGGAGAAAATAATCGAGTTGTAATGTGGAAAAAAACACCCTAAAGAAATTGATAGTTTTCTTGAAACATGAACCTCTATGAAACTACGACTAATCTGATAACATCGTTTTCAGTGAACAAGAGTAAATGCACCCTCGTTATGGGACGGTTTATGAATGCTCTGTCAAATCTCCGACTAACTACTGATTACAATTAGTCAGAGGTTAAAACGTGTTGGACTTTCAGATACCGTTTATCAATCTTGAAATGACTGCTCACTAATTAATCGGAATTCACCACGGGGAAAACACGGGTTCTACAACAACAGCAAAACATTCCCATATAATTAGGTTGGAACACTGCGCACTATTTAGTTGTTTCCATAGCAACTTCCGGGCCTCAGCTTTCAGGCGCATTTTTCTTCCATGACCTCTTTCTTTGGATCATTGTATGTGTTTACGCATGAATCGTATTTTCGACTTACTTCAGGAAAAAGGGAGAAAATATCCTAAATGCACTGCACTAAACTCACGAAAACCGCACTAACTGCACAAAACCATTATTATTGTATTTATCACTGATTCTTATCAAAGTGGGTACTGATTAGGCATGGGTGTATAAGGATACCTGTACTTTCGAGCCAATGTCTGACGTGCTACCTTCACTTCCATTGTATCTCTTCTCTATGCATGGTTGTTTCCTTCAATATCTTTCTTCTAATGCTCTTATGCATAAATACCAATGCATGTATATTTTCTTTATATTATTATGCAATGCTGTGCAACTTAATAATAACGTAAGTGATCAGTGCGTGATTGTGCCTCAGTTGGGTTTGGGCTGAATCGTGACGTCACCGCCGCCATCGTCGTTTTTCTTTGTGTTACACCAACTACCAGACCTCTCGTTTTGCCTCTTGCCTTTCAACTTTAAAAAATGTCTAATTCTCCAATGTACCTGTTTGTTTTCTCGTATCCGCGACGTCGCGATCTGTTGTAGCAATCACCTATATTGCACAACCTTGTAACAATCAGTGCTAGCGCTAGCTTTATCGTATTTATCGTTCGCTTCATACCTCACCGCTCAGGGCATGCTCCACACCGGCTTTGGCACCCGGTTTCTCTGAAACATATCAACCTGGATGGGTTCTTGGCTCCTAACGTTGTATCCCACATCACATTTATTCTCCTTTCTGGTAATCAAGCCTTCACCAGGTAAAGGACAACGATACTCACGCCCTTCTGAGATCTCTTGAAAGTTGGGTAGAAATTAACTTTACAATTTTGCATGAACCGCAGCCCCCCTCTTCATCACTGCAACCTGTTGCTATATGGGACACACACCTTCGCATGTATCTACACGACAAGGATCTTTCATCTGTAACCTTTTCATCTTATAGACTTTCATCTTCACCAGTATAAATAAGAACAGTAACTTTCTATAAAGCAACAATCATACAATCTCTCTTCATCTTTTCACAGTGGCCACTTATTAAGAGTAGGTAGCACCAATTTCTTATCAATTTCTACCTGTTATTTAAACCTTCTTCAGCATGTGGTATTTCTGAATACATATTACTTATTTTTCTAAGTCTACCACTTTTACTGGCTCTTATCACCTTTTCACATCTGAACTCTCTTATCACTTTCTTACATATCTGTTCTCCCTAGATTAAAAAGGGGGTGGTCCTTCGAAACTACCTATCAACATCAATTAATTCAGATCACCTAGGATAACCAGTAATAGGTACATGTAGGTAGGGACTTGAGTACCTACTTACAAGCAGCTACCCCACTGGCTCCAACAGTATGAATGGCCCAAATGATATATGGCGAATCTTGTCTTTCGTGGATCACAGAAATCTGTAAATTTTTTTCCTACAAATGAAGAAAGATATACCAACGCCTCAAAACGAACTCATGATGCAATGCAATGCTTCACTGTACTTTCCCAACATTTTGACATGGACATGTCTTTTTGGCTGGGGGTCAAGGAATTTTTCGCTACACTTTTTTCTCCCGACCGACACTTTTTTTTCTCCACACAAAATGCAACGCTCCGGCACTTTTGACATTTTATGTCTTTGCTATGGCACATAAACTAAAAAAACGTCACGGAAAATAATTGCTCACGAAAATTGTCCCAAGTGGCCACAACGATGACTATGACCATCAGAAATGACGTTGATTTGGTATGTAGCCCCTTGAGGGACTTCTGAACACAACTGACCGATCCCAAATCAGCTGAGTGGCTCTAGAATCCAGTTTTTTCCCTAATGATCCCACGATTCTGAGATTTGGTATGTGGGCCCTTAAGGGACTTCTGAACACAACTGACCGATCCCAGATCAGCTGAGTGGCTCTAGAATCCAGTTTTTTCCCTAATGATCACACGATTCTGAGATTTGGTATGTGGGCCCTTGAGGGACTTCTGAACACAACTGACCGATCCCAGATCAGCTGAGTGGCTCTAGAATCCAGTTTTTTCCCTAATGATCCCACGATTCTGAGATTTGGTATGTACCCCCTTGAGGGACTTCTGAACACAACTGACCGATCCCAGATCAGCTGAGTGGCTCTAGAATCCAGTTTTTTCCCTAATGATCCCACGATTCTGAGATTTGGTATGTGGGCCCGTGAGGGACTTCTGAACACAACTGACCGATTACAGATCAGCTGAGTGGCTCTAGAATCCAGTTTTTTCCCTAATGATCCCACGATTCTGAGATTTGGTATGTACCCCCTTGAGGGACTTCTGAACACAACTGACCGATCCCAGATCAGCTGAGTGGCTCTAGAATCCAGTTTTTTTCCCTAATGATCCCACGATTCTGAGATTTGGTATGTGGGCCCTTGAGGGACTTCTGAACACAACTGACCGATTACAGATCAGCTGAGTGGCTCTAGAATCCAGTTTTTTCGCTAATGATCCCACGATTCTGAGATTTGGTATGTGGGCCCTTGAGGGACTTCTGAACACAACTGACCGATCCCAGATCAGCTGAGTGGCTCTAGAATCCAGTTTTTTCGCTAATGATCCCACGATTCTGAGATTTGGTATGTGGGCCCTTAAGGGACTTCTGAACACAACTGACCGATCCCAGATCAGCTGAGTGGCTCTAGAATCCAGTTTTTTCCCTAATGATCCCACGATTCTGAGATTTGGTATGTAGCCCCTTGAGGGACTTCTGAACACAACTGACCGATCTCAGATCAGCTGAGTGGCTCTAGAATCCAGTTTTTTCCCTAATGATCCCACGATTCTGAGATTTGGTATGTAGCCCCTTGAGGGACTTCTGAACACAACTGACCGATCCCAGATCAGCTGAGTGGCTCTAGAATCCAGTTTTTTCCCTAATGATCCCACGATTCTGAGATTTGGTATGTAGCCCCTTGAGGGACTTCTGAACACAACTGACCGATCTCAGATCAGCTGAGTGGCTCTAGAATCCAGTTTTTTTCCCTAATGATCCCACGATTCTGAGATTTGGTATGTAGCCCCTTGAGGGACTTCTGAACGCAACTGACCGATCTCGGATCAGCTGAGTGGCTCTAGAGTCCAGTTTTTTCCCTAATGATCCCACGATTCTGAGATTTGGTATGTGGGCCCTTGAGGGACTTCTGAACACAGCTGACTGATCCCAGATCAGCTGAGACCATAATATGTTAACTACTGCGAAGTGCGTGGCCAACAAGTGAGTTATGAGCATGGTTATTTGAATAATTGTGTACACTCAGGTGATCATTCTCAATAATTGATATTGTGAACATAACTGCAACCGCTTGTTAAATTTTGATGATACGAGTCTGCAACTAAAGACATAAAATGTCCCAATGTGTTGCAGACTCGTATGCAAGCGTCGAAATGGTGTTTCTGATGATTTCCGTTTTACAACTCTCGAGGACAACCGTTATGAAATCCCCAATCAAAGACATATCCATGTAACATTTTCTATTGATTTTTACGTACAACCAATGCGTTACTAGCGAAATGTAACCCCCTTAGTTTTCATAGCAGGAAAATCGTTCGCCACTTTTTGGAATGCTCTAATTTTATCATAACATCTCGTGATCCCTAAGCCATTGTTGGGTCAAGGAAAGCTGATTTATTACGCTCAGTTATAAATTTTCTCCACACAAAACCCAACGCTCCGGCACTTTAGATTAATATTAACTCGAAAAGTGAGGGCTAGGTAGAATTTCTATTGATTTTTCACGTACAACCAATGAGTTACTAGGGAAGAGTAACTCCCATAGTTTTCATAGTAGGAAAATCGTTCGCCACTTTTTGGAATGCTCTAATTTTATCATATCTCATGATCTCTAAGCTATTGTAGTGTCAAGGAAAGCTGATTTATTACTCTGTTATAAACTAATATTGTTTTGTAACCATAATGGAATAATCTTGTGAAAAGAAGGCACTACATGGTTGGTATACAATTGAGTAGTAGGTACCTACTGGTAAGCAGTAGGTACTAGACATAACCATGATCTTTTGTTTTTCCCATCAAGGGAGAAATTGAAATGTTTGATTATGTCTTTACTTTGGCACATAAACGAAAAAAACGTTTAAAAAATGCGTTATGAAATAGCGTTACGGTTGATTTTCTGATGATTTCCGCTTACAACCGAATCGTTGCTAGGGAAATGGTACTTCGTCGTTTTTTTATTAAATAAATTGGCTTAGACACTTTATTTACACCTATATTTTTAAAAAATTTTATTTATCTTTTATTTTATTTTTATTTTTTTACATTCTTCATTCGAACTTCATATACCCCCCCCCCCTCCCATTTTAATGCTTCCCTAACTTTTCAGTAATCAGAAATGTTTTTTAGGCTAACTACAAAGCTTCCTTATTGCATTCGAGGCGTTGGGAAAGTCAAAAGTGCGTAGGTACTTACCTCCTTGTACCTACATAGAACGACGCACATTGGGAAGCGTAGGTACGTTCCTAGAACCTGCCTTATTCAACCCTTCAAAGCTCTGTAACCTGTGTCGTCCAGCTTTTGGTACATTTTTAGTTTCTAAGACAGAACAAATAATGTACCTTAATGAAATAGTGTGAGGAAATCCACATCGTCCAGTACCAAGAACGAATCTGTACAAGCGAGAAAATCCAAGATTTTCTTCATCTGAAAAATCAAAATCTTCCCAGTCAGAGTCATAGACCATAATTTTCAAACATGATGAAAAGAAACATGAACGATATGATGTATCAGTTTATTACGATAAACTGTGACGAATCTAAAAAAACACCACCAAAACCACACAACCACACCACCACCATTACTCATTTAAAAAACGAAAACTGAACCCAGATAACTACTGAGCAGTGAAACTGAAATGATGAACAGGTATGTCGAAGATAGTCAGAGATTTGACTTAGTCATAGTTTAATCAGGCTAGCTAATTCGATTGGTAAACCGGCCCTTAGACCTACCGCAATTGGCAGTTTAACACCATGCAAACATGTTTTTTATACCACCATCTTCCATCCAATGACGTCATCGGCCCTACTAGGTACACGACCTTACCCTGCCTACCTTTAGTGCGTGACGACATGCCACCATCTTGGCTGGATTTTGAATGTATTTCAGTGGAAGGGAGTTGACAGGACGAGGCGTGGCTTTCTGGACAGTTAATTAATTTCTTGTTTCAACAACGAATCAGATTTTCATAATCAGTCAATTAGAAGTTCTGCCCATAGCGTGCCTATAAAGTTTTCATTTCACTACATAAATTCTTCTTTTTTTCCGTAAACGAGAAATACGACCAAAAATCCATTTGCCTCCACTTATGGCTGATACCCAAACCTGTTATTAAGCCCCAAATGATCTAATTTAAATACAAATTAAACGATCTGAATCAAAACTTCCCGCAGCGTGTACATGCGATCGATGGGTAGGCCTTAAATCAACACGGTCTGGCTTTTTTGTGGAAAACCACTGGATCGAATCTAACATTTCCTGAGATTTCAGGATCTCATTATACCGAAATTGATTGTTGAAGTTATTATAATTGTCGGAAACGGAAAATAAACAACAAAATATTCGTTAGACTCTGAAAAATTCGGCTACAGGTTTCAATTAGTGCCATCAAACCGGGTTATTAGGCGCTTTTCAATTTTGAGGGCCTCCTATCCTTAGCGATGCTTCTTTTCAGTTGCTTTTTTCCCTATTCTATTACTCTTGGCTTGAAGTTTGTTACCCGCTATTAAAATAATTATAAGTGCGTCGTAAAAATAATCATTACATTCTGCGATTCAAAAAAGATTTTGGATTTAAGATTTTTTTCTTCTGCAGTTTTTACAGATTTGTCAGCAAATACAAAGGGAATTTGAGCACAGTTTCCAGCATAATTTATGCAAACATTTTTTAATGTCCTAGTTAATAATTTATGAATTTGTTTTCCGACCAAGGTTAACGACTTGTTTTTGCCATTTTCAGTGATTTTAAGTGATTTTTTGAGTACATTATTTGAAAATTTACCAATTTAATGAGCTAAAAAAGTGCTGGCCAACGAACTCATCCTTATCGTTTGGAATGGCACACACACTCACAGTCACAAATATATATAATATGTTATATATATAACGAATGCTTCGGAGTGAAAGTTCTGAAGCAGATGCCACAACCAACGAACAACAGACTGCTACAGCAGTCTGAACGGGCTCATAAGTGGGTACTGGGATCAATGAGGCCTCCTGGTCTCAATCTTAACGATTCAGCTGCACTGAACTAAAAGTAAAGGAGCCATACATGCTTACATGGTTACAAGCTTCCAAGAAACACCGTTTCATCCATCCAAACAACCGTTTCCATCGTTCAGAAAAAACCATTACTCTTCTAATTTCGGAAAAGATTTACTCGAAACATCAAATCAACTCTTTCATCTTTATACTTGTCAAATTTCTATAATTTAAGTTCATGTAATATAAAGTTCAGTAGAGCAATCACTAATCAGGTACATAAATATATATATGAAAAATCGCAAACTCCAGGAATCGTTTCAGAATGCCTCAAAAGGATTTAAATGAAGAAAATTTTCAAAAATTTTCATTTTAAAATTTTTGGAGCTATTGCAGTAGCTTCATTTCAACGAGAATTTGCTAAAATAAAAAAATATCTTGTCCCTGTTAGGATACGGACTCCGGCCGGATGAAAGTAGCGCCCCATGATATCAAGCAGTAAGTGTCGACGTATCCGCGCCGATAGTGGCAGCCATATAGAGGCGAACACTTGCACACTCCTTGACAATGCATCGTCTGAAAATTATAATCTGCACATAAAATCATCTTCTTCTTTGTCTGAAAAATTATTCAGTCAGATTTTCGTAAATAAACCTGAAGGAGTGGATGTGCATATATCGCCGAAGAACTTCTTTATATTCGAGATGGAAGGAATGAATGGATGCACCACACAATGGGTGCCTATCATGAAAGGGAACTCGTTTCATCAAGTAGTGACCTCTTTCAAACGCATTATTTGTTTAGCAAGTCGAAATCGGTTACGGAGTTTACAACATGAAGGGTTTTACGACTCGAAATGCCCGAACGGGTGATTTACCGTCAATATGGACACACGACCGGAGATTTACCGTGTGAATGGGGCAGAAAGGAAAATCGTAAACGGAGGTGCGTTTATGGTGGCGGGAGACGACCCGCCGCGCCTTATTTACGAGAAGGGAGGCCTTGTCAATTTCCAACGTGCTAACGAAGGGTTTTTCACGTCTCCCGAACTTCCTTCGAAAGGGGGGGTCACTTCCTAGGGAACCCGAATGGGGGGGTCAAGTTACTTCATTAGCGCCAGGCCCTGCTCGTGTCAACCCCACTTTTCCCAGGTGTTCGCACTTCTGCGGCAAACCTGGGATTTGTTTTGAGACACCAAAGCTGATTGAGGGACAACTCTCTCCAAGTTGACAGAACGATCTTGCGTATATGTCGCAGTAAGGAGAGAGATTTCTGGACCACTTATGAGGACATTTTCATCTAAAACTCTGATGTTGGTGCTTATATCTCTGAAAACCAGCTAGTTGGTGGTTAGTGGTCTTTAATTTACAGTAATACCAATATGACACGTACCAAATATGACAGTACCGAATATGACACAAATTCTATCCAAGTTGGCAGAACGATCTTGCGTATACTTGGCAGTATGGAGAGAGATTTCTGCACCACTTATGTGGACATTTTCATCTAAAACTCTGATGTTGGCGCTTAGATCTCTGAAAACCAGCTAGTGATGGTTAGTGGTGTTTAATTTACAATGATGAATCGCTCTAATCGATCGAGAAATACGATACCAATTATGTCAAAAACTTTCTCCAAGTTGAGAGAACGATCTTGCGTATATGTCGCAGTAAGGAGAGAGATTTCTGGACCACTTACGTGAACATTTTCATCTAAAACTCTGATGTTGGCGCTTAGGTCTCTGAAAACCAGCTAGTTGGTGGTTTGTGGTCTTTAAGTTACATAAACATTTTAATCGATCGAGAAATCGATACCAAATATGACACAAATCCTCTCCAAGTTGACAGAACGATTTTGCGTATACTTGGCAGTAAGAAGAGAGATTTCTGGACGACATTCGTGGACATTTTCAACTTAAACTCTGACCTTGCGGCGCAGAACACTGGTCCGTATAGGTATAGTACCTAGTATTTTTCAATCTAATTCAACCTTTTCCCACATAAATTCACCTGTTTTTCCAAATGAATTCACCTTTTTTTTCCAATTTAATTCTTTTTTTAGTTGAATTCAACTTTTTCCAATTAAATTCAACCTTTTTTATTCTAAAAATAGATAGTAGCTCCCAAACTTCGTATAAAGACTTTACAAAACAATTTTAATAAAGCTAACAAACTTTTTAGGAAATTTTTACTAATTTCGCGAACAATTTTGACATGGATATGTCTTTGCTCTGGGGGTTCAACCAAAAATTTCCGTGACGCAAAATTTGTGTCACAATTTCAGTGTTTTTCACGTACAACCCAGCCGTTGCTTGGGGAATGAACATCCGCAGGTTTCATCGCACAAAAATCGTTCGCCACTCGTTGGAAAGCGCTTGATAATAATGATTAACATCTCTAGCTACCAATTTCCCCCTCCTTACGTACCTGGCCACATTCCAAAACTAAGTTGATTGGACTAAAAACAATTTTAATAAGCCGGTTACAATACTGCCGTACTAAGCACAGATACCGTAACCAACATTCGTTTCGAAATTCACTTTTTGACTTCACATTCATAATTGGGCCATCCTCAGTGTATTATAATAGTCAAAACTGAATAAATATTATATAGCTATTTATAAATAAATAAATATTATAAATTTAGCTATTTATAGCTATTTATAGCTATTTATAAATTATAATTTATTTATTTATTTTTTTATTTATTTATTTTATAATAATTTATTTATTTATAGCTATTTATAAATAAATATTATATATTTATTTATATATATAAATAAATATTATATAAATATTATATATTCATTAAAATATCAACGTTTTTAATTCACGCTTTGACCGTATCTACCCATTTGGCTTGAAAAAAAACTAAGCTAATTCATTGTATCTGACTATTACTAAGTCGTTATACCGTATCTAAAACTGGTTACCATAATTTAGCTTAGTAACTCGCAGTTAACTACGATGTTCTACCTTAGTAATTTGGCTCGATCAGGTGTAGTTACAATTGGTTTGCAGCTGGTTTTCTTATCTTAAGCTGACTCGTCTTTCTAATCGTTTATGCTTCCATTGTCCCTTCAGAAGGCAATCTACGAGTGAATACTTTTTGAATGACGCCAATAACCACGGACAAAAGTACGTAAAGTGTTTTTCCTCACAACATTGGGATACTCTAAAAATAACGACAACATCATTCAGCAACGAATCGGTTGTACGTGAAAATCATAAGAAATTTTTCATAACGCTTTCTTCGTCACACCGTAACGTCACACTTTTTGAGTTATGTGCTATAGTAAAGACATAAAATGTCAAAAATGGAAGAGTTAAGTTTCTCAGAAGAAACGTAAGACGTCGTTAGGCAGAGTATTATTTAAAAATATTTTGGCTGTTCAAGCACTTCGGGGAAACTTCTTTTTGAACTGCAAAACTAAATTTAATGAAGACTGGAAGACACTGCACTTTCTCCTTGTAAAACACATGAAATCTCTTCCAGACCCAGTGAGTTCAGCAAGCCCAGAGGGATGACACAAGACATAAAAGATTCACTCATCAGCTTGATCTCCAGCAAATCATCTGACATTCCTCCGTCAATATTAGCATTTTGGGAGTCTTTGCCTACAACAGATGCGGAGGAGGGAAATGCAGATATTCCTGAGAGCGAAAGTTTCTATGACTAAAGAAGGAGAGAATAATATACCATTTTTAGAATAAATTGTAGAAGAATCAATATTATATTCTATACAGGTACCATAGATAAACATTTTTACCTCCCATAAAAAACTTCATAGTACTTGAATTTGTTTGGTATTGTGTCATTACGAATATTAGAACTAGATACCTATTTTATTGATAAGTGTATCAAGAATTAAGGATGTTTAGGGGTTCGAAACAATGCTAACTTACCCTCATAATGTTTATGGTGTCCAGTTAGATACTGTATTATCGCTTAGGAAAATGTAGATACGAATTCTAAGCTTAGTAAATCTAGCAAGAATAAAGGGGTAACCAAATCGTATCTGCTGCCTTGCTATGAAATTATTATTTATTATGTATTTGAACCTCATGAACAGGTTGGGGAGTATAAAAATTAGTTGAAACGATCATTGGGGTGGAAATATTTCGGTTAGGCTGAGTAGAGCAGCGTCTTGAACTTGGGCATGTTGATATCTCCGTTAGTACTACAATACAGATACGGTAACTGTGCTTAAGACGGCAGAATATTCTTAACGTAAAGCAATAGAATCATTTACTCCACTCCATAGGAAACATTTCCATCCTCTTGACAACAGTCGAATTGAAGGTTAACGGGAAAAAATTGAATTCATTAGGGGAAAAGGTGAATTTAATTGTAAAATACAATATTTATGTATATAGTCATGCATCACACTTGAATAGACCGTTAGAACGGTTATGAACTATAACCGTGAAAATTGAATAGAGCGTTCCTGGTTACCACGTTTTTAGTTCACACGGTGCGCGTGAGCCATGCTGTCTTCGCAAGATCGAGTCTTAGTACGTCCTCGTTACCACGTCTTCAACACTACGCCCTTAAATGTATAAACCCGAGGAAGGTTTCAGTGATAAGCGTGTTGAGTTCATATTTTTCATATTGAAGTTTATACTAAATTAATATATTAACTATATTATTTAAAATGTAAATCAAATATACTAAATTTATTTATACTCATCTCATTTTCACTGGAAGCAGTCCATTCATCGAGTGTCCAATAACAACAAGTCAACAAAACGAATCATAAAGGTTAACCGAAAAACGGATAAAATCTTTTCATTCCGAACATATCTAACTTTTCAAGATACAAACATCAAACAAATAAGATACCAACATGTATTATTTTACTGAGTTTCCCCACAAAATGCATACAATTTCTTATACCAACCTCTATATCTACATATACCAATATTACCATTAACAAAGTTGAGCAAGAACTTATTGAACGATCGCCAGTGTTCCTGTCTGATGTGTCCTCAAGGTAAACCTGGAACACATCGTCAAAATCGTCTCTGCTCAATAAACTTGCGTGATATATAAGCCTACGAAGTCTAATACAGACCGACGACGGACTGATTCGATTTTCGAAATCTAAGTTTCATGAAACGTAACCATCAAATTTTGAGAGAGGGATAAAAAAAAATTTCTTGGCCGAACACAAAGGTTTACTTTCTAAATATCACTACGAATCGAAAACAAAAGAATGAAACAACACGATGGATCGATGATGGATAGTGAAAACTGAGATCAGGTTGAAGGAAAACATAGTCGGAGAAATACAAGATGGCGAATGTTGGAATCAGCGTCAGGTTTCAAAACATTTGATAATAGACGACGTGTGAAGACGAGTGGAACACCAAGCTTGCACCGTAGTAACAGCCAGCGTGTAAGCGAAATTTTGATTTTTACTAGATTCACTTAAACCGAATGAGAACACCGTAGTAACCAAGAACTCTCTGTTCATTTATCAAAAAACACGGGCTGTGTCCAATTTACAAGAAAATCACAATAAAAAAGTTAATGAAATAATGTACATACTAACTATTGTAAAGCGCCAAACACAGGTAATACAAAATAAACAGATTAAAAAGGTTGTTCACGAAAAGGAATCGAGCAATAGGCACCTATATAAATTTAAATGACAAAAATCATAAGAAATTGAACGTATTTATGGTGTTCGTATTACTTTTGAATAGCCACTCAAAAGGGCACAGGGCTGTTAGTACTTTGCGACACAAAAGGGGAAGGAAGGGGAAGGCTCAAGGCTGTCACCAGTGAGATACACCTGCATTCAATACGCATTGCTCTGCTTCCGAATCAATGGCGAGTATATGAAAGATAATCATTACGTAAGTCTGGGTAAAAGTTAGGGCTGGTATGTGTAGAGTAGGGTGATACATGAAAAGTACTGAAAGTCTCCAGTAGTTGAGGAGTATCAATCAAAGTGTGCATCAGCTTATAAAGAGATACTGCTTCATCTAGCTGTCTACGACTGTCAAAATCATCAGCCCACTATCCCTTAAAGCAGCAGGTACGCTGATGTCAGCCAAGGAGTACCAGATTTAAATGCAAAGAAGCTAAGATTCTCTGGACCCTCTCAATTTGCATAGTAATAAGACCACAAAGATGACCAGTAATCAAGGCTAGGGCGTATCAGTACACAATACAATATCTGTAAGAAGTTGACATGTGAAAAATCTCTCGAAGAACGAAAACAAGCACATCTTCATCGCTTTACCTGTTATGTGATCTAATGATCTAAATGGTAGCAAAACGATAGTTCATTATCAAAGTAAATCCCCAGATGACAGATTGCAGGTGGGCGAGGCAAAATCCGACCATCCAATATTATACATATTGTGCATATGTAGGTGGGCCCTTTATGTACCTATGAAGTAACTCGGACAATTACCCAACATATGACTTACTATCGCTGGTTTTAATTAATAAAATTGATAGGTATATTTTCTTCGAAGGACCACTGGAATACCAGAGAGATATTATGGTAGTGCAATAAAACTGTAACAATTATTCCAATGAATAAATAATATAATTGAAAGACAAATAAAGTTTGTATAATGGAAATCTAAACGCAGTGGCCACTGAACCTACTGATGTCATTGACAATAAGGGATATAAATTATATGGTTGATTGGGCTGTAAATAGTTCATATACTACCTAATTAATCGTTGATAATTGTAGGTGAAGAAGTAGGTAGGTATGAAGGCCCTTGAGAATCCAAAAGGTAGGTAGATAGGTGGAGAAGAAGGGGTTGATATCCTGGTTCTTAAATTCAATACAATTATGGTGAGTGTGACCACCAAAACTGTAATTATGATGATTTCTCCCTTATTGTCAGAGGAGATGGTAATATGGTAAGATCTTACCGGTTTCAATCCAGTTAGGGAACAGGATCCAGGTAACCCAAGTCTGGGGGTTGTTTCCTCAAACAATCCGCACCTTTCCAGCGAGTATTTGGTAACTGCACCGAAGTCTGCACGTCGTGAACGAAGCAAAACAAAAGGACTTGCGGATGGGTCAGAGCCGGCCGGCATTTACTTTTGAAAAGCGAGGATAAAAACGTTAAGGTAGGTCAGTTTTCGACGTGGCGAGCAGGCACGTAGCCAGGATTTTGCCTTGGGGAGGGTCCAGATTCCCCCCCCCCCCCCTCACCCACTGGCTCTCTTCCCATTTCAATAAATTTTAAAATACGAATTTTAAGTCAAAGGAGAAGAAATGTGTTACAAACATGATGAAATACTATCTTTAATAAGGCAAAAATATTTAATAGGTAGGTAGGTACATAATTAGGATTTTAGGTGACAGTTAAAACAATTTTTTACAATCATGATAAATCTTGATCTTTATACAACAATAAAAGTTCAATTTTTAGGTATTTAGTTGATCATAAAATGTTTATAGTAAGATTTTCTGTTTGCTTTTAAAGACATCAAATCCAGCACGTTATCAGCCGCGAACGACAGTGGATAATGAATTGACATCATGGTCAAATGAGAAAGGCGTTCGTTACCCATCTTATTTCTAAAGTATTTTTCTAATCTTAATTTCTAAGGTACTGCAGGATCCCATAATGTAAAAGTTAAGAAGACATCTAGGAACATTCTCCCCGTAGGATATTGTGAGGAGTGTGGGGCGGAATACAGAACCCCGTGACGCACATAGGATAGATAAATTTCCCATAGACTGCAAGATCCCATAAAGTAAATTTATGAATTTTCTAATCCCGGAACGGATGGTAATGTGTTGTGTGAATTTCCGCTCCGCAAGAAAATCGATTTTCGAAGCGTTAGATCGCGTTTTTTTTTTTTTTTTTTTTTTTTTTTTTTTTTTTTTTTTTTTTTTTTTTTTACCGAAAACCGATGGAAAACGGTTTTTCAGACAGGTTCACACTACCAGTCATACTTCTTCAAATTCCTACTTCGAAGTTGAGTGCCAAATTCTCTCTCATTCACTCATTCCAAAAATGTTAACTTAATTATTGTTTTGTTGTGATATCGTTGGAGCAACGTAATTATGTAGCTCAGTAACATGGATGATACCTTGGTGAATAGTCAAAGAGACAATGCAACCCAATGTCCCCATTGTTCTAGAGGCTTTACAAGAAGAGAACTCACTCTACATATACGCTCCAGACATACAAATATTGCGAACCTGAATACCAACCGTTTTACTCAAAGTATAATATCAATACCAAATGCTGATCCTATTCAGAACTATTTCATAAGAGGCTTCGGGGACGGGATGTTAAATTCTCCAGGAGGCTGGACCACACTAAGATGGGACATGCTGTAGGAGAGAGCCATGCGTCTGCAAGGAAAGCAGTACGAGTTACCTCAGGGAGCGGTCGGCGTGTCACTCCTTGCTGATGAAGTGAAAGGGCTAGCCGAGGGAATACGAGATTCGGAGAGAATTTTCTTCCTCTGAAGCACTGCCCTCCAGAGAGAGAAAGGAATCTCTTCAGGGGAAGATGTCAGAAGGCTTCTGAACACCATAATAAAAATTTGGAGTGCTGAAAGGTATGAAGAGTTGCTACAGGGCAAGGCTTACACGGGTCGTTCAGGTATAGTGCTAGAGGCGTTGATCTGTCTTTAAGGTCGTATACATGACCCATGTCCGTGTACCAAAATATCTAACTTCTTATCTCAGGAATCTTACCTCTACATATTGGACCTATTAGCAGAACCTATGAGTATTATAAAAATAATATCTGAAGAATTTCACATCAGACGAATATTCTCTGTTGGTAGTTCGTGCTAGTGAAATAATAGATACTACCCTAACCATGAATAATTTTTTAATTCATCAAAAAATTTCGGGGGGGTCCGGACCCCCCCTCTGGCTACGTGCCTGGTGGCGAGAAGTTGTAATAATGGCGATCCGTGAGAACAAAGGAATGATGCGTAGCAACACGTGTAAAACTTTTTTCCTACAAATAACACTGAACTAAATTTTAATAAATAAATAAACATCTAACAAAAATTCTAACATAGAATAATAACAACAAGAACACTAGGAAATTACCAAAAATCCCATTTGAATAGGGAATTTTAGCACAAGTGACCTATAACAATCCATATCATGGAATAATTAGGTTGGCCTCACTGATGTTATCAATGAGGAGTCAGCTGAGAGAATGAATGATACCTGTTATCGGCAGAAATTATATAGATCGAGATATTGATTTATTGTTGAAATGATGGAAATTACTGAAGAACTATTGCAATTAAAGTGAAAACTAGGAAAAGTGGATGCGGAACGGAATGTGTGGAAGAAGGAAGGTTGATTTATGTGATGGTGTTTGTTGCTGACATCGGAGTTGCGAATTCCAGGTAACAAGGGTTTGTTCTTGTACACATATAATCAAACAATTTATTGTGGATTGTGGCAACGTGGGAAGGTAAATGCTTGGCACTTCTATATATTCAAATGCAGCTCATTGGATGAGCACCATTCCACCACGATCAGCAGGCATCTTTGCAAATTCTCATAATCATCATAGTTTGTGATAATGACAATTGATCACTGATTTTGAACCGAATACGTTGAATCAGCAGAACTGCAGTTTACTCCTGCATGTCAAAACCGCTTCGCGATTCGCAATTGTGTTGGCGATTTCTTTCCTTTTAAAAAATTATACTCTCCTGGAGTGTGAACGGTTCGTTCTACAATGTTGCGGGTGGTCCCATTCGATTTAGTGAACTGATTCCTATCTAATTCAAGCAACAACAACAAATCTCCTTAAAAAGTATTCGAAATTTCGACATTTTAGTATTCTAACCCTCTAACGGTAACCTTCAAGGTTAGTCGAAAGTACTACCTAGTATTCAGGCCCAACTGAGTACCATGTATCTGACTTTTGAAGTTTTCATAAACTTTGGTCCGGCAGTTTCGGAATGTAGACCAACAAATTTTGAGGGTTTTCTTTCCATGGTCAATTATACATATTGAAAATAATAAACCAGGAATTCGCTAACGACCGTAAAATGTCTTGGTTTATTTTTATCATATCCACAAACTTGAAAAAAAGTCTGCCAAGATGGATGTAGCATTGGTTGAAATGTGTCATCTAATAGGGAATAATGCATAGAATATATTGTTTTTTATACATTCCAATGTATGAGTATCCATTAAAGAGATTATGGAAATATTATTTATAAGTAATCGTCTTTAATTTTAAAGGAAAGTGTGGCTGGTATCAACAATGAAATATACAGGAATCCATCACGACCCCAACACTGAGATTTTCACTTAAATAGCATTAAAACTTTTTTTTTTTTTTGTTGCAGGGAATTCAGTTTATACATTGTTGATGATAATATCAATTGATCAGCAGCAATAAAATTCATAGGAGAACATCTAGATCCCGATCCGTACAAGTACAAGTTTGAAGGAACTGATCCACGGGATGCCGAAGAAACGCGTGCCTGGTTCTCTCCGGGCCACTAGAAGACGAAAAACTGAACCCCCCCGCTGTGACGACAGCCCTATAGATTTGGTTAAACGTCAAAACAAGCCGACCTCTCAAAGCCCATGTAATACAGCCATTTACATTATTTACACTAAAGGGTTGAGCGTGAAAAGGAAATGACTTGAAATTGAAAAAATAAAAAACAAATACACGATTAACACCCTCACACCAGCTAGAGGGTACCCCACAAATGGTCAAAATCAAAACAAAACAAACGAAAAAGAATCAGTTTCGTTTGTAATTTATTTGAGCGGAATCTCGAGAGTCTAAATATATAAGATGGGTGAACACGATTTTCGGGGAGAGGAGTAATAAAAATGTAAATGTCCATTACTGTGAGAAGGTCGGGCTCGGACAGCGGGGGGGCTGGGCCCCCAAGGCGCAAATCCAATGAAGAAACAACATCGGTTTATCTCAACAACCACTTAGGGGAAATTAATCAGCTTTAGGTGGGATAACAAATAATCCAGCAGATTTTGGAAGGAAGACGTGTAATATCTTGGGGTCACCTCCTCGAAAGGTTGTACGGCGCGCCACCGGCTAGAGTTCGATTCTACAACTAATTTTTGACTTTTTTTTTCCTATAACTTATATTTTTAATTCACGCTAAAGACTACTTTTTTTTCACTTTTAAGATTTTTTCTCGAATTTTTGACTTTGTATCACTAAAACTGTCATAAATCTTTTGATTTTCAGCTCATTAAATTGGTCAAATTTCATAAAATGTATTAGAAAAATCACTAAAAATGGCTAAAAACCGTAAAATTTATATTTTTTGGCAATAAATTGCTCAAATAAAGTTTATTAACCATAAAATAGAACATTTGAAAATTTATGTACAAAATTATTCTGAAAAATGTAATTAAAATTCATTATAGTTTGCTAAAAAATCGATAAAAACTGCAAAAAAGTTTAAAATTTTAAACCTGAACAGAAGATTATTATTTAGAATAAGTTGTTTGCCATAAAATTATTAGGTAGTTAACAATTTCCTTGCACTCAAAAAGCTCAACTTTCAAAACAATTAAACGTTATACGAGTACAATTTGAAATTTTCGAAAATTCGCTCATACGATCATGCTGCATTATTAGAACTTTATGTTTACTGAAATGAAATTTTGAAGCCATTTTTCAATCTGGATTTTGTAAAATGGATTTATTTGGACCCTTAACTACTAGGTAGTTGAAGTGGCAACAAACATGAATAAGAGGGAGTTACCTTGTTCAACTTTGCACGGAATTGACGTGTTAAGTTAACTTTGTTATTGTTAACTTTGAATTTAAAAAATATATCAAAAAATATTTTTAACAAAGTGCCCTTTCAGGATCAGGTTCCTTAGAAGTGTAAAATACACATGTACTTTTTTAAATTTTTAAGTGCAACACGTAACACCATTGTGATTTTGCTTCCTCGGTATGTCAGGATGACCCTCCTAAATTTTTAGCAAAAAATATTAATCCTAACCACTTTACCTGGGTCGATTTTTGCCAGTTATCGACCGCTATCGTAAACCAACCTCTAAATTGGTGCCGACGTGATGATTTGAAGGACGGATTTCAATTTTGTTGGGTCAATTTATGGGTTTTCGCATGCGCTGAACACGATGAACTTATTTATTTTACGCTCCGTCTACTAGTTATCCGGTAAACTGGCAGAGGGCACTGCTTGAAGATAAGTAAAAATCGAAAATTTCACCGAAAATGCTGTCGCCTGGTTAAGAATTGTACTAGAAACATGCTATTATGGTCGGATAATATGCTTTGGCATGTTCTGAACATGATCCCGTTTTTTACTATACTTTTCCGCCGGTGATTGCTTCGTTTATCGGCCATAAACATCAAATTAACTGTAGGGTAATAGACAAATTCACCCTAATTTCACCGGAAATTATGTCGCGTCGATAATTTAAGGTCCCGAAATACCTTGTGCCGATAAAATATGGTATTTTCCAGGATACTCGGTACAAAGCCGTTGGTAATTTGGCAAGGATTTGAACCGGCATTGTACTTATTCGCCAAATATAGCGGCAAAATGGAGAAAATAGCTAAACTTTTCCATTTTTCTGTAAAATTCCTTAGATTCCTTCGGTTTTCCGGGGTTAAATTCGTAGTTCTGAATTTTCTGAACTGTGATTGGATGATAGTCAGCCTGACTATCAAGCCTTATTGATATCTGTACAACACCAGAAGTAAAATTTCCTAAAACTTGCCGTAAACGGGATATAGTTAAAACTTTGAAGACTGTTTGAAATACTTTTTTTTATGTTTTAATATTTTATCGAGGTTAATTATTATTTTTGTATATTTTTATTATATGTTATTCTTGTTAAAATGTTTCGTTTTATGTTCCACGATCATGGATTCTCTTTCAGCTTATAGACCAAATTACAGATTGTCCCGAGCAAGTGAAACTGAAATTATATTATATTATTTTCAATTATATTACATCATTTTTTATTTACCGACCCAATCACAGTTCAGACAGTTCAGAACTACGAATTTGACCCCGGAAAACTGATGGAAACTAAGGAATTTTACAGAAAAATGGGAAAAGTTTAGCTATTTTCTCCATTTTGCCGCTATATTTGGCGAATAAGTACAATGCCAGTTCAAATCCTTGCCAAATTACCAACGGCTTTGTACCGAGTATCCTGGAAAATACCATATTTTATCGGCACACGGTATTTTGGGACCTTAAATTATCGACGCGACATAATTTCCCGTGAAATTAGGTTGAATTTGTCTATTACCCTTCAGTTAATTTGATGTTTATGGCCTATAAACGAAGCAATCATCGGCGGAAAAGTATAGTAAAAAACGGGATCATGTTCAGAACATGCCAAAGCATATTATCCGACCATAATAGCATGTTTCTAGTACAATTCTTAACCAGGCGACAGCATTTTCGGTGAAATTTTAGATTTTTACTTATCTTCAAGCAGCGCCCTCTGCCAGTTTACCGGATAACTAGTGGACGGAGCGTAAAATAAATAATAGGTTCATCGTGTTCAGCGCATGCGAAAACCCATAAATTGACCCGACAAAATTGAAATCCATCCTTCAAATCATCACGTCGGCACCAATTTAGAGGTTGGTTTACGATAGCGGTCGATAACTGGCAAAAATCGACCCAGGTAAAGTGGTTAGGATTAATATTTTTTGCTAAAAATTTAGGAGGGTCATCCTGACATACCGAGGAAGCAAAATCACAATGGGGACCAGAAATCCCAGAACTTTTTTTTTGTTGAACCACCCTAACGTAACACCTATCCATTGAAAACCTCCAAAAAGCGTTCAATTTTAACCACTTCTACGTACCTACATATTTTTTTCTTTCTCCCGTTTCGTTATTTTTGTCCAAATTTGGTGTAGACACCCTGTATAAAGGTACAGTTTGGTGCATTTTGCATCAATGTGACTGTAGTTAATGCTTTATGACGACAACTGCAATAGGTACCTTATTTTTGCCTTGAATTACTCAGGGTCTTCGAAAGAGTGCTCTATGTGCTCAACCCGAAGTTTGTGCTCACCACATTCTATCTGGGAGTCGCTCGCAAGCCAAACGTAGTGAAGCTGTATTTAGAATTGATTGAAATACGAGTCGATATACAAGAAAAACCACAGTTAGTACAAACTTGAGGGGTCGACTGTAGAGCTTATTTTACTGAACGAAAGTTCCTCGCGAACATTTTCGTTTATTATTTTCAATAATGAACCCTTGTAATAGACCAAGAAACAAATTTTGTTCGAAAACGTGCCTCTATTTATGCTAACGAAACTTCTCTCAGCTCCTGAACTTGCAGTGAGACTGCATTTAGAACTTATAGCATATGCAAAGCTAACGGCTAACGAGTTTTATAAAAAACCCTCTTGTTTAGAGGCGTTTATGTTTTTCGACTCTCTGAATATAATGGAATTAATTATCTAACACATAGGTTATTACAGAGTTTATTAGAATAATAAATAAGTAAATACATTTGAAAAATAAAGAAATAAATACATTATTACTTTAAAATAATAAAGGTATGTACATTAGAATAAATATATTCATTAATAAACAGAATAGATATGGACATAGAATAAATATAGCATAAAAACTAGCATAAATGTATATGTTCATTGTGCACAAGGAAAGTAAAAACATTGAGTAGGTATATACCAATTTACCACTGCGTTGAAGTTCCAATCAAGAACTTTCTGTTGAATTCTGCTTTAAGCCTCGTATAACTGTTTCGGTATCTTTCTTATAGTAATGATTATTAAACTTTCAGAACCGGTTGATGCTCACAGGAGATAAATTTTTAGGTCAGAAGACCGCCACCGACGATTCCAAAAGGTGTCGATTTCCTCGTTAGAAATTCTTCGCACTCCATCACCTCAGTCAAAGTCAAAAGTTGATGACCCTCCTGGACGTCATTATCCTCCGGATGCTGCGAAGTCTCTCCACAAAAACACATTTTCTGTTCATTAAGATTTCAGAAAAACGGCGCGGTCGACTTGTAACCACACGTGGTTGTTGGGTTTGTGGTGGGGCGGTGCCCCCTCCCACATACATAAAACGCCGGATCGCTGCCGTCTGACGGATGCTGGGCCACCCTTAGACAAGGTTTCTTTGACATTTCACGGCTAGGTGATATATTTGTTTACGTGAGACTTTCCTTCCTCTTTGGGATTCGGTCGTTCATTGGTCGATCGTTTTCCTTGCTTTTGGGACAGGATGGTGGGAATAGTGGTGGGGAGGGTCCAGTCGCAGTTTCTATTCGGAATATCTTAATACCAAAACTATACATGCTCTACCTTCCATATTCATGGTGCGGTCAAACGTGATAGAGGATGGAGTTGGACGAAGAAGAATTCGACTATGACATTTTTGCACCTGTACCGGAATACGTGGATTATTAAGTATGGAAATTGCAAATGAGTGTTTCTGGAGGTATTCAATCATTATGACAAAAATACAGGATTATGGGGTGGGTGCCCTATCTATTAGTTCGTGCGGAATCACACAGTAATTATTGTTTATCCTCCAGTATACGAAACATCGACTTGGAAATCGACCATTTTTTCGAGATTGTTGCTACTCGATCAACTTAAGTAATTTCAAACATTTGTTTCACTTTAATGGAGGCACATTAGTATTTCTCCTGAAGGGACGTTCCTATAATGCATGCATTATAAAATATATTATAACATAATGCTTTTCCCTCGCTATTCCTGTCCAGTTCCGTTTGTCAGAGGATACGCACGATTGTTTCAGTATTGGATCTTCATCGTTTTGCTCTGCTGAGACCGCTGGTGATCGTTTGGAAGGCAATTTGCCCTCGCCTCAGAAGTTTTGTTGACACGATTTATGTGATTGTTTTCGTGTTGAACTTCGAAATCGGGACTATGTTTCTCGAAATGTTAGCCAGGCCTTAACTTTATGCGTTACTGTCACTTGCAAGACTACGTACGGTACCGGAAATTATTAGAGAGTTTTTGACGACTTCAACTTGGCGTCACCCGTTACCATAGTCTTGAGGAAGCAAATGAAGATGCTAACCCAAAAGGAACCGGGAGAACGGTTGCCTTAATCTTGATGTCACGTTAACGGTGGTTGGGCAACGTGTGTTTTCCCCCCAGCTGTGTAACTGGTTGACTAATCAACTTCTTCATTTCGATATGAAACGCCGATTTTCGATCTTGAATTCGAATTTCATGTTAGTTTCAGTACAAATACGGGCTAATTTCTCAGTTTGATTTGTCAATTCGTAAACAGAGCAAGGATTTAACGTAAAAATAGCAAGCCCCAAGTGTGGAACACCGCGGTTTAGTTGCACTTATAGGTCATTAGTCGTTACGAACTTCATGTTGTTGTGATTTCCGTTGGGTAAATTATCGTCAATTATGAAAAAGCATTTATTCCTATGACAATGAACCAGGATTTTACCTGATACAATCATCAGTGGAGGCAGCACTTCACGCAATTATCCGAGAAAATAGTTGAGAGATCAGGCAAACTAAGAACAATACTGCGAAGAAGTAGTGTCTTAAAACACTTTTTAAAATACGTGAAATAGTTATAGAAACAATGCTCTAATCGACCAAATAGAGCCTATACACACATTTTTTTCGATCGAGTTGAAGGCTAGTAAAGCTAGACAGCGGAGGCGGACTTCAGATGGCACATCTGGTTTCTACGCGACTTGAAACGTAAAATAACCAAGTTTGAGGGGTGTTCTAAAACCTACCCGCTACATCAACATAATTAGTTGGTTATGAGGCATTTGTAAAGAAAAACTATTATTGTTTACTTCACCAGTATTCGAGTAATTATGAGGTGCCCTGTTGTGTTACATTTACAGGAAGGTTAGGCTGGTGTGGGCCTTTAGGTCCCCAACCGGGTGACGTTAAATGAGCCGTTCTAACGTACGACGTTGCTAACGTCCCCTCAAGGTCACGTACTCTTGGGTACGTTAGGGTGACAAAAACTCTCTATTGATTCCTAACGTTCTAACTGGATAACCCTTGGGCATTTTTATGGATATTGCTTAAGGTAAAGGTTCTTGTAATGGAAAGATTGACGCTCTTATTCCAAAAATGCCCCATATTTCAGCAAATTTGTAAAAACCGAAGCTATTAAAATGGCTCCTAAAAGTTTAAAACGAAATTTTTTTTTCATTGGAATTCGTTTTGAGAATAAGCGAATCCTAGAGTTTAACACTTTTTCATACGTATGCAATTATATATAAACGCTTATATGAGATTGTGTGTGTCCTCCCAGACGATAGCATCCGTCAGGATTGTAATGAAAATTCCGTTCTTGCGCTAAATAATAAAGCTTTCCAAATGAAAGGACGAGTTCGTTGGCCATTAAATTGGTCAAATTTCAAAAAAGTGCTTACAAATTCACTAAAAATATACAAAAACGGCTAAAAATCGTGATAAGTGTATTTTTTACCCGAACTTTAGTCAATAAAAGTTTACCAACAATTATCTAGAGTAATATAAAATGTATAAATGATACTCTGCTGAAAAACGCACTCAAAATTCATTATTATCTGCTAAAAATCGATCAAAACTACAACAACAACAAAACTAAAAATCGAATGTTTTTTGAATCGCAAAATATTGTTTGAGGAGGTTTTTTGCCGTAAAATTGGTAACAGTTATTTGCATAAAATGCCCAAATCTCTAAATAAAAAAATGTGACTTTAATTTACAAAAATTCGCTATTTCGGTCATTACTATTATTTATTCAGCTATTTTGATTCATAACTAACTTAAGAAATGGTAATAAGTAGGTTACCTATATAATCATAGTTTTTGGAGTTTTTCCCCCTATAGTCTCCTCAAAGAACAGGATTTTTAGGTAATTTTATTTTACGTAATGCTGTAATAAAATAGGGTAACGGCACCAGTTACAGACATGCTTAAGACATCACTTTCAGATTAACCTAATTTTTCGTCTCTTGTAATGTGTTCATCGTTTTCCAACTATTTTTCTCTTATGCAACTACATCTCCTTTAACTTTCGGCGGCTTCTGGATCCTCTAAAATAGTTAAATCTATTTTTAATCGCTCAGTTATGAAAAGACGTTCGACCTCCAGTAACAGACACCGAAAAATCTGATGTTCCCCAGTAACAGACAGGGTAAAAGGATGAGTAACAGACACCGGCAAAACTCACTTTTTTAGTAAAAATATGCAAAATTCCATTATTGTCAGAACTAAAATCTTATTAAATTCAAATAAACAATACGTGAGTACGCAACTAAAAAATTATAACCACCAAAAAATGAGAATTTAAGACAACTGCGAGATTTTTAAAAACAATAGGTAAACTAAATTTAAAGTTGCACCTACAAAACAATTAACTAAATTTAAACTTCCTATTGAATACATTTGACTTCTAATAAATTTGGGCAACTTCAAGTTTTCAGACCACAATATAAATTGAGTAGGTAAATACGTTCATCTACTTACAATTTTCAGGTAAAACTAAAGTAAATTATAAACTTCTTAAATCACAAAGAACCTAGTAGGTGGTTAAGTTTCTGATGTTTCTGAAACACAAGAATTTTCATGTTTTTTGACAAAATATTAATTTCAAAAGGATCACTGTGCTAAATAATATATCATCTGCTTTTCACGATAAAAATTTATAAAATATCAGATTCCAGTTCACACAACTGATATTGAATGATCGGGGATTTTGGACAGGAATGAATTTAACTAAACTAAACAAATGTTGTAAAGGTTGTGTGAAGCTTCTTACCTTATTATGAGATCAATTTATAAAGTAAAAAATGATAAATAAATAAATAATAATTAATAAATACCTACTATTCAGTTCATTCCCTAGGAGTGGACTTGATTTGTACGCTGACATTAGCCCTATAGATGTTGAATTTATATATATTTATATTTTCAATTCTTGAGATTCTCATTTGTACCTCTTAATATAAATACATATGTACGTAGAACACTTATTTTAAATATTCATTTTCATTTGCCATAAAATGTGGTTACGAGAGTTGCGAATGAAGGGATTTCGATTTTTGCTCCAAGAAAAATACTAAGGGAATTCTAATATACTCATGGTAGTTACATTTCGATTTACTCTTCGAAACTCTTAGATTGCTAATATGGCAGACTGGGAGTGGCTTACCATCTTATTCAGAGGCGGAAAACGCTATGAGGTTCCCCTTAACGGGAGTGCACGTAAGTGCTTCCCTCTGGCGGACAATAGGTGCAGCTCGTTGGCTGTGACTCTTAACAGCTCCGAAGCTATTAGTTCGGAGTTGTTACAAGTCTATGTTCTATTGCGGAACTTTTTCGTCAATTTGGACTTACCTGCATAGAAATGGGCGTAACCGTTTGGAAATTCAGAGCAGACTAACAAACAAATAATTCCCTTTATTATACATATATATATAGGATTTCTGAAGATTCTCATTAATACCTCTGAATATAATAAATACTTACGTAGAACACTTATTTTTAAATACTCATTTTCATTTGCCATAAAATGTGTTTACGAGAGTCGCGAATTAAGCGATTTTCGCTCCAAGAAGAATACTAAGGGAGTTATCATACACATACTCATGCTAGTTATATTTGGATTTACTCTTCGATTAATAATGGGATACATCGCAAGGGGGTAAGGTGAGAGCGACTCTGGGTAGCGATTGGATGAGGTATACAGATATTGGGAATCAATAAATGACATATTAAGATTGCTAATATGGCAGACTGGGTGTGGCTTACCATCTTATTCAGAGGCTGGAAGCACTAAGAGGTTCCCCTTAACGGGAGTGCACGAGAGTGCTTCCCTCTGGCGGACAATTGGGGCAGTTCGTTGGCTGTGACTCGTAACAGCTCCGAAGCTATTAGTTCGGAGTTGTTACAAGTTTATGTTCTATTCCGGAACTTTTTCGTCAATTTGGGTCCACCTGCATAGAAATGGGTGTAACCCTTTGCACTATGATAGTTGCCACCCCCCTCACACGAAGCGTGCAATCCCAAGATCTCTGTCAATTAGAGGTCATCGAATATGTAGCAACCAGGAAAAGCTTGAAGGGTATATTTCTACAGTGCGAGATAAGCTGGTGGAGAGGGGTTACCCAAGAAAGTTTGTAACAGACAGAATAGTTCCAGCAAGTGTTACCTACCAGCAGAGACCAAAAGTACTAACGAACCCGGTTCCGTTGGTTACTACATTTTTCTTTGGGGCTCAAAAGCTGAATGGTATCCTCCGCGAGTTACACAGTCTATCTTGACATCTAGCTCACTAACCCGTGACATCTTTGCTGAGAAACCTCGAGTGACCTTAAGACAAGGAAAAAATATCGAAAAAATATTGATCTTGTCTCATCGCCATCCACAATCGCAGCCCTTAGAGCCACAGCAACAAGGCTTACATCTATGTCAACGAGCAAGATGTAAGCTGTGCAATTTGGTAATTGAAGGGTCAGACTTCTCCTCTGCCAATACCAATTACTCATACAAGTGTCGAGGTGTGGCAGAGTGCCAGTCCAAAATGTGTGTATACCAGCTTGTTTGCAAAAAGTGCACAGAGTCACCTGCGTTCTATGTTGGTAAAGCAACGACCCTAAATTTAAGAATGAACAATCATAGGGCGTCTGTAAACCAATCTCGGCCACTCCCAGTGAAGGTTCACGCATCATCCCATGACGCAACATTTTACCAGTGTTTTGGCGTGAAAGTCTTGAAGAAGCTACCTGATACTGCCAATGACAGAATGCTGCAGCAATCAGAAAGAGCGCATAGATGGGTACTCGGAGCTAATCGACCACCTGGCCTCAACTTAAATGATTAATTGAAAATATATCAAAATAATTATTATTATCTCGGCCATGGATGCGATTGTCTCGAAGAAAGCAAGTTAAATCAATTCTTTCTCTACCTACTTTTCTGTGATCAAGAATACAATTCGAAATATCAAATTTACTTACTTTCGTTCTTTTATTTGTGAAATTTCTCTTCTAAATCAATTTATTATATATATATATATAGGATTTCTTAAGATTCTCATTAATATCTCTGAATATAAATACTTACGTAGAACACTTATTTTTAAATATTCATTTTTATTTGCCATAAAATATGTTTACGAGAGTCGGCGAATGAAGGGATTTCGAAATCGCTTCCTCCTCTCCAACCCTATCATAGACCACCGAAGTCATTTGCGCGCCGCGACCCGTAAATCATCCGGCATTGAATGTCCAAAAGCTGTAACCCCATTGATTTATCAACACTAGTGTTTCACCTTCTCCAACACACCTACCTGTCTCAACACCAAACCTAAATCATTCTGGAGTATTTTTCTTTTTCCTTATAAAAATAATGCTCCCCCTCCTCCGTTCTGAGTATAGGAGGTGTTTTCTGATATTAAATCTCCTATAAGACGCGCACGACCATAATTTACGATAGGACATCGAAAATAAACACGGAGAAATTGGAGGGATGCCACGTTTGCTTCTCGCGGAACAAGCGTTGCCGTCTAGCACCTCGGTTTTTCACGTCAGCCGGCGTGAGGCTTCCCCAAGCCAACAATAAGCCCTTGTCACCCTCCTCACAATCAGTCATCGCGGGCTCGGATGATACTTTTTCAATGGACCATTCATCATATGCGTCTCTCTAAACGCTTCCAGAACTCTATATTTAGAATTTCCTAGTCGGAAACGGTTTGAGAAGGCTGAAATCCCGTCTCATACGCGCCGAGTCCGGGACTCCATTTTTCAATGTTCTAAAAAATTGACCCCTCACCGCTGACAGGCGGTCAGTCCCGCTTACCGTCCGCGACGTGAAATCCGGTGAAAACCACCATGAATATTGATGGTGCTACCGGTCTGTATAGAAGAACAGTGGTCCGCAGAAAGTATGAGACTTTTTCGAAAAGTTGATACACTACGAAAAATTTTAGTAGGTGAGCAGGGAAAAAAAGATTAAGTTCGTACCCACCTAATAGTGATTTGTTTCTAGGCTGATGTGGTATCATACAATTAATAAATAAAACATTAGAGAGTTCCTAGTAAATCCGTAAAACACAATACGTCGTGCGGTATTGACAATCCGGCGCCGTAACTCTGACGCAATGAGTAACGGTGACGCATCTTTCCGTACAGATACCTACTTTAACGGATCGCAGTCCGGAACAAACGTAATTGTTTAAAATAGGGATAATGTCCTCCTTCCATGGATTTAGCGTTACCACTAGATCCGTTAAGGACTTAGACCGACGGATCTCTAGGAACTCTCTATTGTTTGCAACCGTTTACTAATGGCAATCCGAAAAATTGTACGTAATCCGTTTAGTGCCTATCGAATTGATATCAGTACCTACCTGATAGAGTGACAAAACGACAGGAACTGCAAAAGGATAACCTCACTGTTCGAAAACCAGAGAGTTCTGGTGCAAAATTTCTTAGTGTTAACATACAGAAACAGCAAGCTTTGAGGTATTGCACTGAAACCTTTACTCTATTCTCTACTAGGAGGCAATCTATGCTAGCAATGATTTTCATCCGTTCTCGCGCACGGAGATGAACAAGAGAGAATTTAACTCACTGAACTGAGTACGAATGAGCCATTAATTTCAATAGTCTCTTGATGTCCCAGGGAATCTCCCTATCAAACATCAACCTCCTAGGACGAACAGGAGAGAATTCAGCCCGCTCAGCTGATTAGCAAAGAGCCAGTCATTTCAATCGGCTCTTTGCTATATATCTTTGCTATATAGCTCAATGCTACCTTTGCTGTAGGTGTCCCAGAGAGTCTCCATATCAGATTTCAACTTCCAGGTGAAACGGAAGGGGAAATACCTGCCTTTCTTCCAGTTGATCTTGGTAGTTACCTTTAATGATATTTTCTTCTGAATAAACTTGTTTTGTTTCTATAAAGTTCATTGTGTGATTTCTAATTTTTTCCAATTTCTTTGTGATTTTAATTATTTTCAATTTTTGTTCTTTAATGATTCATTAAGAATATTTCTATTTGCTTAACTTTGTGTAAGAAAAGGAGTGTGTTGTTTCACACAGAAGAGTGCTGCTTAATATTGTTGCTTTATAGTTACCGGACTTGTTTATTGGTATCGCGTTACAATTCTTTTCCGAATAACAAATTTTTCATGGCCCCCAGCTTTAAGACACTTTATGTTAAATCCCGGTTTCGAGAAGTGAACATTTCATTGGTAAGTTATATCAGCTAATTCGAGCGTTGTAGTTACTATGCGATTTTCGCTACGTTCCACCAGTTATGATTTGCTCCCACGTTGTGGATTTTTTATCTTTTTTTCCTGCCAAAGTTCTAGCTTTTTGGGAAAGTAAACGGATGGTTTGCGGGAGGGTCGGGTCCAGGGTGGTTGTATTTGAATCCTTGGGATGATGTCTGTAAATTAAACCCCCCTCCCCCCTCCATTAAAAAAAATCATTACTGTTACCTTGGAAGTTGATCACAAAAGTTCATTATTCAAATAATGAACCAAAAATGCAGTCGTTGGGCTGTGGCACGATACAGTTTCCTTTTATCAGTATCTAACACGAATATAATAATATTTTTAAGCTCGGGATTCCTTCGGATGACGTCGACTACCCTTCGCTGATGAAGATATACAGGGTGATTCCCTCGCAGATGCAAAAAAAAATTTGGGTGAAACTACATCAAAAATGGAGTAAAATGCCGCCAACTGCATATTTTTATCTAAATCCGTTCTCAAGATATGATTTTTTAAAGGTTTTTTCAGGAAACCCGTGTTTTTTTCCTTTTAAACTCAAATTTCTCCACTTTACTTCATTCAATTTCAACTTTTGACCACATTTTCGGTATCAGCATTAAATTTCCTATAAGAATAGTGTACTTGGGTTCTTAAAAAGTACCATCCGAAGACCCTCACATCAGCTCAAACATTGACGATTTTGAAAAAAGAATATTTCTGAAAATCTTTAAAACTTTACTACTCTTTTAAAAAGAATCCTGGAAACTGGCAAATCTCATGAAAACTGCTTCATCTAATATGCTTTCCAATGGTATTATCAATTTTACTTTTATTTTGTTATTTAGGGGAGAAAATAATGTTTTAATGTTAAAAAATGTAGGTTTTTCAATGAAATTGTTGGTTTTCTCGAAAGATGACCCTCCATGAACCAACGAGTATGGGGTCGATTTCTATGTATTTTTTCTCGCTGGATCGAATGGAAACTCTTGCAGATCTCTCAACTACGTTATAATCGAGTTTTACACTTTAATTAACTAGTTTTACCACATAACACACATACATTTAATCGTAACAAACAAACTAAACATTTGCGATTTTAAGTGTAAAACTCGGTTATAACGGAGTTAGAGAGAACTAAAAATGTTACCATTCGATACAGCGTGAAAAAATACATAGAAACCGACCCCATACTCGTTGGTTCATGGAGGGTCATCTTTCGAGAAAACAATTTCAACCAACAATTCATTGGAAAACCCACATTTTTTAACATTAAAACATAATTTTCTCCACTAAAAAACAAAATAAAAGTAAACTTGATTATACCGTTGGAAAGAGTATTAGACGAAGCAGTTTTCATGAGATTTGCCAGTTTCCAGGATTCGTTTTGGAAGAGTAGTAAAGTTTTAAAGATTTTCAGAAATATTCTTCTTTCAAAATCGTTAATGTTTGAGCTGATGTGAGGGCCTTTGGATGGTACTTTTTAAGAACCCAAGTACACTATTCTTATAGTAAATGTGATGCTAATTCCAAAAATGTGGTCAAAAATTAAAATTAAATGAAGTAAAGTGGAGCAATTTGAGTTTAAAGGAAAAAAACACGGTTTTCCTGAAAAAACTTTAAAAAATCATATCTCGAGAACGGATTGAGATAAAAATATGCAGTTGAGGGCATTTTACTCCATTTATGATGTAGTTTCACCCAAATTTTTTTTGCGTCTGCGAGGGAATCACCCTGTATATGCAAGTTCCAGTCACTTGGGGTGAGGCGTGGCATGACTGACCTATCGCTTCTTCTTTAGCTTCTGAATGGTGAGATCGACTGCCCCCCTCTGCTTGCAGAAATTAACTTCTCAGTCCCTCGCATCTCCAGTCGTCAGTCAACAATCTTCCACATTCAGTTTTCTGCAACAAACTATCTACAAAATCGTCCTTTGCACCGCATCCCTCGCTCTGCGAATCTCCTTCTGAACATTCATCCAGATTTTGATTTTTTCACGAACTCCTTAAGTTCTCTCAAGTCTCTTATTATTACGTCCCCGGTATTGTTTTGATATTATACACTAAATATCTCTTGCTGATTCAATTTTTTTCTCGTTTGTTATCTTATATTTTCATTATGACATGTAAATTCTGAACCACTCATATGTATGCTGTTGTCAATTGGGCTTGCCCCTTATTAAAATAAATAAATATGTAGACTATTGAAATGTTTCAAATAATATTGTAAGATTTCTTGGAGGAAAATAATTCAATCAGCTAATAAAAAAGAAGATGTTTAATAGATGTTCCGTTTGCGTAGGCGTGAAAAGCCACCAGTGAGTCTGAAATGATAGTTTCCATTGGTGACAATCTACAATTAAAACCGTCGAATCACGGAAAAATTCATCGAAATCGAATGAAAACTGTGGATCTTACGTGCGCAGGAGTTATCTAGATGAAGCTCATATGGGATGATCAAATTGCCACTTCCAAACTGCCCCCAGAGTGATATCAGACAAATAAGCAATGAGAAAATTACGCTTGATGGTTCACACTTTATATCGTATAAAGTCTATCTTGGTCACACTTTATATATATATATATATATATATATATATATATATATATATATATATATATATATATATATATATATATTTATATATATATATGTGGGCCTCACTAGTTGAATCTGGCTCGAAGAGCTTGAATATACACAGTAAGAAAAGAAAGCAGAAAATAACGTCGCAAAACTAGTTTTCATATTTCGGCTTTTCTTGATAGTGAATTTTCGCAGACTACATGAGTTTTCGTTAAATTTGTGCGTTTTTAGCGAATTTTTGAAGAAAATTAAGCTATTGCTCTCGCCTCAAAATTGGTAGAATGTGAATTTTTGAAAAAATTTTATGCAGAAATCCGTTTCAGGCTATTCTGAATCATATTCTGAAGTTTAACGCATTTTTTTTATGTATGTATGTATATATGTATGTATATATGTATGTATGTATGTATGTATGTATGTGGGTGATTCCACTAAAAGTGGCGAATTTCGGGCAAGGAAATCTGGTGATGTGGTTGGAAACAATTTGAGCGTTTTTCGATGTTAAAGTGTTATTCAAATATGTCCTGATGAAATCTATTTACCAGCAGCAAAGTTTATTCATCCAGAGGGGGTACACAGCCATAATTAATTATCACTGGTCCAGGGTAATGACAATGGAAACAGGGGAATGACAAAAGTTGAGATAGATGTTTAAAATTTGTCTACATCATATATATAAAACATCAAAATCGACTTCAGTGTAACACTTCAGACTCTTTGAAAGTCATCCTCTACCCAAAACATTCTGCAGTTTAGAAAATACACATCAGTAGATAATGACATTTATAAAATACAAAAAACTAGAACTAAATCACACAGTCTTCCAATTATTAACTGGCAGCCTTTTCTTCTCGTTGAATATGTCACGGTATATACATTTAAAACAGTTTTCGAAATCAAGGAACATATGCAGTTACCTAAATAACTACCTACTTTTTTGAATGGAGAAAACATACATAACGAAATTGGAATTTGAAATGTAAGGGGATGGCATTACCTGCTTGTGAAAAATGTTAGTGAGCCTAAGTATGAGTAAAAGTAAGTGAACATTATCAAATAGCCTGTGACTCAAGTTGAAGTAATTGTGATAGATTCACCCAATCAGATCCCCAGTTGGTTCAGTGACATTCAAACCCCCTCCCCCTCCATTGTGGGTCAGATTTGAAAATCTTGAAAAAGTAGTCTTTGACTTGAATTAGAGTAATCCAAGCATATTCGACAATCAAATCCCCAGTTCGTTCAGTGATGACAAAGATACCCCATTTCTCCCCCCCCCCCCCCCCCCCCCCTAAAACACCCCTTCTTTGGCTCAGATTTAGGAAATTTTCAAGTAGCCTGTGATTTAAGTTGGAGATAATCCAAACATGGTTGCCCAATCAGATGCCCGGTTAGTTCAGTGACCTTTGAAACATTTTAACAACCCCCACCCCCTTCCCCCTCCATTGTGGGTCAGATTTAAAAATTTTGAAAAAGTAGTCTTTGACTTGAATTGGAGTAATCCAAACATACTCGACAATCAAACCCCCAGTTTGTTCAGTGATGACAAAGATACCCCATTCCCCCCTCCTCCCCTAAAACACCCCCTATGGGGCAGATCAACAACTACACCTTTTAAACCTTCTCTGGACTTCCACAAATAATTTAAGACCAAAATTAGCCAAATTGGTCCAGCCGTTCATATATAGATTACAGATCAGGAATTTCACGGCCTTGTGCAACCAATCGGCTGCAGTCTAAGCCATCTGGAGCACCTTTCCCACGACCTGACTCAGAAAAATTTCCACTGATGACATCAAGAGACGGAAAATGAGCTGTGTTCTGCAGATGGGATCAAGGAAACCATCTAACAGTTGGATTCCCAAGCCTTCTAAGAAGACTTATCCAGGGGAATGATGCACAGGGGAATGACAATTTACATGTTTCTTCCATTTTTCTGTCTCCAAGTGTTTACATAAAATGTGAAAAAATTATGACTAAACCTTTATATCCGCATACCTAAGCAACAGTGAAAGAAAAAAAAACTCCTTTCCAATAAACTACAAAATTATGAATTACAGGGGAATGACGAATAATAAAAATACCTACCAAGAGTCTGGAGACCAATGTTCACTCACAGCTGCCACAACTCATACTGAGCTTGAAGAGGGGTTGTGATGAGTCGTTGAAGAACAGAGCTACCAAAATGTTTCTTCAAAATATACCTACTACTAATAGTATCCCTTTTCTATGGGTTGCAAAATTTTACAGAGGAATGACACAAAACCTGGGAGACACTATTTTGTATGTATAACTTTGCAGTCAATGAGTCTAAAATTATAAAAACTGAGGTGTGGTTATTTGACTACTTGATGAGCACACGGGCCATTGCAGATTTCCAGAATCTCAAACTGAATGGCTGTGGTTCTGTTGAGAAGTAGTGTACCCAGAGGTGCGGACATGCCAGGGGAATGACAAATATGTTATGTTGCTATTTATCCTGAGCTTACTAATCATCTAATTCAAGAAAGAAAATGTGGTTAGTCTAAGGAAAAAGGTTCTGTAAATAATACATTTTTTTCTATTGCAATACTCTTTATACTCTCTGAGAAAAAGAGAAAAGACACGATTTTGCCACTTTTAGTGGAATCACCCATGTATGTGTCATTCCAGACGATAACTGTCCGTAGAATTGTGCTAGAAACTTCAAACAAATTTTAAAATGTTAAGGACAAAAAACGAAAGTTCAAGTTCGTTGGCCAGCATGATCGGATTACATCTTCGGGTTGAAATTTTCAAAAATGTAGTCAAAAATTTCAAAATAGCCTGTTTTTTGCGATTTGTTGTGCGAAATAATTTTTTCAGCATACTAATACGTGGTATATTCGGAATCAGCGTAAAATTTCCTATAAGAATGTATCAAGTTTTCAAAAATTTCAAAGTTGAAAAAATCAGTCAAAAATCGAAATGATGCCGTTCGCTAGTTGTAATAATCGGTAATATTTGCATGAAACATTGTCCAAATTCAGATTGAACTACTCTTATGGAAGTATCCCTGTATAACCAATTTTAGAACCATGCTGTTTAAAACGTAGGTAGTAGGTGCTTAAAAAAAAAAAAAAAAAAAAATGTAATCACAACTGATGAGTTTACTCTGTGCATGTGTTAATAATTTGATTCCATGTTTGTCTATCAAAATCATAAACTAAAATTTCTCAACACGATCAATGGCGACTGAAATGTCGAAGATTTCTTCAAAAATTCGCTCATGGGGTCATGCTGCATGACTGGACTTTTTAAAGGTATGCTAAACTGGTGGCACAAGCTTTTTAGCGATGACTGGGTTATAGAGTACCCAAAATGTGTTATAACCGTTTATTTCAACTAGCTCATGGTACTAACTCAACTTGAAAGTATAGCTGGGTGCTGCAGCTAAAATCGTTTTTACTGGAGTTGAACAGAGTTGTCTTACTGAGGGCTGATATAACCACTCCCGAACTAAAAACCGTGTGATCCCATCGCTGATTCAAGACCACTTTTTTTCTATTTATTTATTTGTTGTTAGGACTGGGAAACTATCTCGTTGTGCTTTGCGCGGCCGACATTTTTAATTTACTTTGATGAGAAGCGGTACCTACTTGATATATGATTCCTTAGTGAGCTATATATTGCTATATTGTCTACCAGTGTGGAGCGGTGGATATCACACGGCATATAAACCAATAATTACCACTCAAAAAACGATAATCCGGATCATGACAAATTCAGGGTACCGAAAATCATCTCTCCCTCTTTTTAGGCAGATGCAAATTCTTCCTTTTCCTTAGTGTGTAGAAGTTAGTTGACTTAAACAATTACTAAAAGAAAATACTCTATCCCCTCCCGATCATCTATTAAACACGAGGGCAAAAGTCAATTACGTGTCAAATTTACCACGCTATAAAACGACACTAGCTCAGATGCATCACAGTTACAAGGCAATTAATATATTCAATGGATTAACACTCGATAATAAAAAACAAGTATTACTGGGAAGGGAGGTGAACATTTTCAAATTCTTATCAAATGCTCTCTTAAATGACCTTTGAATCTATTTCAGCAGTGGGGGTTTTCTTTCTACACACTCGATTGAAATTAGGTACCTATAACTGCATTGTCACATAATTATGAAAATTTGGTATGTACCTACTTCTTCTTCTTTTGTAGATCACACAAAAGTCTTTTGTTCTTCACATTATCGTGCTGTATTCGAGAAATTACAGGCATTGAATTTTTTTAAATGAATATTGGATAGCCAATTGTTTGTATATAGTATATAGTTTTTTGCCATCAACCAGTGACTCTATTTCCCAACACGAGGAAATGTTGCTCATATGGGAAATTAATTTTCATCCTCAGATTCATGTGTTAGAATGTGCATTATCTAGGCTCTTTGTAATCAATGTAAAAATAAATATTAAAAAAAAGTGTTTCTTTCTTTACCTACTCTTTTGGCAGTCAAATTAAAGAACTTTCGGTTAGCGCTTATATGATAATATTTACACAATTTTATACATTGTAAATTTTGATGAGCTTATGTTTGTTTATTGTTTCGTTCAGCGTATTCCCTACCGCGGGTGGCTATTATTCAAAGAGACAGCCGATCTTGTCAGCCGGGTCAGACCACCCCAGAGCCCCCTCTCCCCCTTTGAGGTTTCTAGACAGAAACTGCCCTAAATACGGCACCAACTCATATAAATAACGAGAAGCGACAGTTTCGGGGGCCGCCGTATACCTAGTAATAGAAAAGCCGTTAACCCAGAGGCTCAGACCAGACGGGCCGTAACGATGGGACGAGCGAGATCAGCGGTTGTGGTGGTGGGGGGGAGTGGTCCCGGATGATTGTGGTACTACAATACAACAATACGATACGATAACAAACAACCCAGCAATACAATACTGCCGTACTAAGAATTGATCCCGTACATGCATTTTTGGCCATATTGAGTTAATGGTTAATGGAGGTGGTTTCTTTCGATTTTGCTCGTCTTGAAGTCGGATCTCAACGGAAAATGCCTCAAAAACGGCTTAGAATTAGCGCATTAACTACGTTTTAGTTTGATTTACTAATAAAAATCCCGTAACTTGCCTTTTCTAGAGCAAAAACCCGCATCTGGGGGTCAGATACGATTATTTTATTTGTATTCAGTTACATACGAATCGTGACATTCCAGATTAGAATTGATTTCTTGGTACTTATCCGTTATACCCACCCAGTCAATTTGTCATCGACACGCCCGCCCGATGTTTCTAGGCTTTACTCATTACTTATATTATATTATGTTATGTTATGTATTTTTGAGATGCGAGCTTGCGAGCATCCAGACCGCCAAAGTATACACATCATTCTGACCTACATGTCCAACTAATCTGTATTTTTACTAAGGGATTGACTACTTGATGTTATGTAATTTTGAGATGCGAGCTTGCGAGCATCCAGACCACCAACCTATACACAGCATTCTGATCTACTTGTGCGAATTCATGTGCATTCTACTTGTGCGAATTCATGTGGAGGCAATCAAACCACAACCACGCCAATTCGTTTCAACAAATCCTCACCGACATCGGCAACTTCTGAAAACACGGTACCTAATTCTTTTCTTCTTTAAATAATATAATTTCTTCCCTCAGCTTACAATTGTCATTAATTCTACATAAATATGTAATCTAAGTAAGAAGGAATGCCTAGAAACATCGGGCGAGTGTGTTGAAGACAAATTTACTTGGGGGGGGGGGGGGGGGGGGGGGGGGTTTATAACGGAAAAGTACCAATTGATTTCATAGTATTTTAGGACTCGTGGCGTCTGATATGATTTCGGAATCAGTGGCAGATACGATTTTTCTCCCCAATATTTTGATCATACGAATGTATTTTCTCTTGTCAGTCTGATACGGTTTTCGGAAGTTGGCAACCACGATTTTTTCTCCTAGAATCCTGCATATAGGAGAAAATAATTTTTTTTCGCCACGTAGAGCGGTACTAATTTTGTATTAGAAAAAACGTATCAATCTTATTGCTAAACAAAAACTCGTATGTGCACCAGATACGAGGAAATCGCCTAGTACATATAGTCTACACCTTTTTATGCATTTTTCTGACCAAAATAATGTTTTTCCCGCCACAACACGCGATTCAGCGAGCAATTCCTTTTGAATGAGTGCTTTTGGAGCTCGATGCAACGTAAAATAGAGCTAATATTAGGAAATTTTGACTCAAAACCTAAATACGCATTTTCCCAAAAGTAGGGATCTATTCTTCGTACGGCAGAATAGTAGGTGCTCTGACCAGGTGCCTCCCGTATGTACAAAAGTACACAGTTTTGCTATCAATGGTTGTTTTAAGGCAAGGATGATAAATCCAAGTAGCTCTGAACGTAATCCGATTCAATTCAAGTCGTCCACAAATTTATTATGATTTTGATGTGTCCCACATCTTCAATGATATCATCTCTGTAGGTACTACGTCGGTTACATTTTAGATTACCTATAACAGTTTCAATGGATTCTATGTTACGATAACTACTTATTGAAAACGATGCCGAACTCGATTTTTTATGATTTAACAATGACTGACGACAGTGAAGACGACGACGATGTCTCATTATCAAGGGCAATTTGTAAAGCTTCTATTGTGGTTCAATCGATTACTGTGCTGAGAAAACTGTAGGAAACTGTACGAAACTCGATTTTTGGATGATTTGACGACCAAAAAGGATCGTCACCAAAAACTAAACAGCTAATTTCTGGTGTCTAAAGAGTCTACCTGTGAAATTTCGAGTTTACAGCTATACAATGGGTAGAGCTACCTCAAGGTAGAGCGCAGCACGTAAATAATGACCTTACCCGAATGAAGTGATACCTAGCGGTAGACGCGCGGACTATGTCCACCATAAAACGGCTCAAAGCTCCCTTCAAATTCAAAACACTACCAAACGGTTTCTTCAACTTTTCTCAGCCGATAATTGACCGATTTCAATTATTCTTGCAGCGTTCGTTTCATTTCCGATACCTCTGGGTCTCACAAACCTCGAAACTTGAAAGTAAAATTGTTGGGTGGTATCTAAATTTTAAAATTTCGGAATTTGAAAATTTCAGATGAACGATCCTATGGGGATATCAAAACCAGTAGATTACCACAACAATAATCAAAATCGGTCCACTACTGATGGAGATAAGTTGGAAAAACCGCATACTATACCATCCAGCGCCCCCTTAAACTCGTTTATAAATGTATTGGTGAATGTGACCTTAAGTCAAGTAGGGATGAGTAGATCCGCGCAATGATACGTGAGTGAGTGGTGCTTTAGAAATATATTGTAACTAGCCTGTTACCCGTGTATTGCATGGACCCTCCTGTACGGGGTGGTTGGGACTGCTGAAATAACCATATCCAGACTGTGTTCGCAGCTACGGAGGCTGCATGCTAAATTACAGCATAAAAGTAGCAAAGTCAGGCCCGAACTGATTAGGAAAGAGCCTATCATTTCAATCTGCTTTTATTGTAAATAAAATCAAATTTTAACTTCCTAGGGCGAACAGGAGAAAATTTAGTTCACCTAGCTGATCAGAAATGATACCATTTCAATCTCCTCTTCACTAGCCAGAGAGTCTTCCTATCGAATTTCAACTTCCTAGAGTGAACAGGAGAGAACTTAGCTCAATCAGCTGATCATGAAAGAGCCCATCATTTGAATCGTCATTTAATGGCCCAGAGAATATCCCTATCAAAGTTCATCGTTCTAGGGTGAACAGGAGAGAATTTATCTCACTCAGCTGATTACGAATTAGCCCTTAATTTCAATAATCTCTTATTTTCCCGAAGATCACCCTATCAGATTTTAACTAACTAGGGTGAATTGGAGATAATTTACTCAGCTGATCGAAATCGTCAAAACCAAACACGCGCAAAGAAAGGCCCCGAACTGCGTGTTGGCAACCATAATACAATTTCTGGAGCCAAACAAATCGGTTTTCCATCCCGCTCATCACACGAAATATCAAATTCCCGTCCATCACATATCAATAATGTAACCCGTTCTTCACTCGGAACACCCGTATAGCAAGCCGTCTGGGCTTCTCCTCATGTCTCGGATTTCCGCCTCTAACAAACTGCCTGTTAGCAACCATGCTACTCGTAGCGCCGTTTATGAAGTAGAAGGATGTTTTGGAGGTTCAGACCAAGGCTATGTTGTGCGCCGGAACTGATCATTTTACGACCGCTCCCATCAGAATCGGTCCAGTTGTTTAGCCGTCTATTGGGAACGTAGTACGTAGGTACATAGAAATAGATAGAAACAAACTTTGAGTTTTACCTATATATAAGTATTTACATATTTCTCGTGCATATCGAAATAAAATCTAATGCTCAAACCTTGAAATTGTACCATAGAACGGCCTTCGAATCTCCATCAACATGGTATACTGGAACCGCTCACGATCAGCTCCCACCCAATCATCTTCAACCGATCGTGCGTTTCCTTTTGAAAATGAGTTCACAGTCGAATAAAAAGCCGCAGATGAGTTCAGAACTCACGTGGGAGGAGACTCCTAGACCTGCTGACGGACTAAGGACTGGTGGTTTTGAATGGTCGATCTCTTAGTGACCCTGATGGTCAGCTTACATTCATGTCACAGAGCCGCTCGTCAGTTTGTGACCTGGCTTGTGCCATGAGAAAGAGGATACTTTTCATGTTCTGTGCAGCTGCCCCCAATCCTGTTAGAATTCCGTGTGATGGCGTTCAACCGTAGATTATTGTCGAGAGATGAAGAACTCCATATTTTGAATGGACCTGATTGGTCCAGGCTGGTAGAGTACAGTAGTGTACTGTAGTTTTACTTGGCGTTATCGCAAATTTCTGGTAAGCCAGTTCAATTGGTGAGCAATGATTCTGCTTAGTCCTTTCATCCACACATACAGTTTATTTAGTTTATTTAATTACTCACTTTTTCCATTGGTAGTTGAGTCTAGATATACTTTTTTTCTTACTTCTGTCCTCTGTCACTTAAAGAGAGCAAAACCCAAACCTCCAGCAGATGGTTATTTAACCATTCCGTATACAGTTTATATGTAAATTTATTGATCGTATTGTATAATGTATTTTTTTTTTTCAAAATAAACTATTCATTTATCTATTTATCTAAAGGACGTTTCTCGTGCATATAGAAATAAAATCTAATAACCTCAAACCTTGAAATTGTACCATAGAAACGACCTTCAATTCTCCATCAAGATGGTATACTGGAACCGCTCACGATCAGCTCCCACCCTATCCATCTTCAACCAATCGTGCGTTTCCTTTTGAAAATGAGTTCACGGTCGAATCAAAAGCCGCAGCTGAGTTCAGAACTCACGTGGGAGGACTTGCTGACGGATTATGAACTGGTGGTTTTGAACGGTCGATCTCGTAGTAACCCTGAGGGTTAGCTTACATTCATGTCACAGAGCGGCTTGTCAGTTTGTGACCTGGCTTGTGCCATGAGAAAGAGGATACTATTCATTTCCTGTGCGATCCTGTCAGAATTCCGTGTGATGGCGTTCAACCGTAGATTATTGTCGAGAGATGAAGCACTCCATATTTTGAATGGACCCGATTGGTCCAGGCTAGTAGAGTACTGTAGTTTGGCATGGCGTTACCGCAAATTTCTGGTGAGCCAGTTCAATTGGTGAGCAATGATTCTGCTTAGTCCTTTCATCCAGACATACAGTTCATTTGGTTTATTTAATTATTCACTTTTTGACATGGATATGTCTTTTGGCTGGGGGTCAAGGAATTTTTCGCGACACTTCACAAAAAATGCAACGCTCCGGCACTTCAGATTATTATTAACTCGAAAAGTGAAGGCTAGGTAGAATTTCTATTGATTTTTTACGTACAACCAATGAGTTACTAGGGAAGAGTAACTCCCATAGTTTTCATAGTAGGAAAATCGTTCGCCACTTTTTGGAATGCTCTCATTTTATAGCAACATCTCATGACCTCTAAGCCATTGTAGTGTCAAGGAATGCTGATTTATTACTCTAAGTTATAAACTAATATTGTCTTGTAACTATAATGGAATAATCTTGTGAAAAGAAGGCACTACATGGTTGGTATATAATTGAGTAGTAGGTACCTACTGGTAAGCAGTAGGTACTAGACATATCCACGATCTTTTGTTTTTCCCATTAAGGGAGAAATTAAAATTATCCCTGGTTCAGTTCAAAATTCAGTGTAGTTTGTTTGCAAACTGGATTTCTACACTTAGTTACCATTGGTAGTTGAGTCTAGATATACTTTTTTTCTTACTTCTGTCTTTTGTCACTTAAAGAGAGCAAAACCCAAACCTCCGGCAGACGGTTATTTAACCATGCCGTATAAAATTTTGCCAAAATCAAGGTTAAATATGAGCCGTTAAGCGGCGAGAAATTCCAACAATCGAATGAATTTACGATTGACTCACCGTTTGAATGACGATCTTCGGAGAGAGGGTATTTCTTGAGTAAAACTACTACAACTCAATATGAAATACGTGTATTCTCACTGTAAGACTTTAAAACAGTATTGATTGAGAATAGTGCAAAAATATCTGTATGAAACGGTATGAGCAGAGCAAAAAAGGAGACGTAAAAAAACACACGAGAGTTTTTGAGAAAGCTATGAAACGTAACCATGGAAGAAGCGACACGTAACGATAGTAATCGATAACAAAAGATTGATGAAATCAGGGTTCTCGAGAAGACCTCTTTTTCATCACTCCCTCCTCTTCAAGAGAATCCTTTTTCTCACAGTCGCGCACAAAACCCATATCACTGTCAGGCCTGTGTCACCAAGAATTTTCGCTGCATCAAGGTTGGCTTGAAAGTCGTTGCAGAAGTCATGAAAATTCGTCGGAAGTCCAGTATTCCAGTGACCATGGTTGAAGAGACGACAAGAACATTTCAATTGCGCTGAACGTGGCGTTCAGCGCCAAGGCTCCTTTTCTCCTGAAAGTCACAGGGACAAGCATTAGGCGTGGTCAATAACGCATTAAGAAAATGGAAAAACTTTGCTGAACTTCTTGTACTACAAGTTCGGTGAGACTTTTAAACCATAAAGGGATTTCTTGAGGCAGCACACATATGACTCTTCCAGGCCCTCTGGCATATCTGTCAGATCACCAAGATCCTCTGGAATGCCCATGTACACCGGCTTCTCAAGATCCCCATGTAGAAAAGCAGTTGTCACGTCAAGCTGATACATATGAAGACCAAGCTTGTTCACAACAGACAAGAACAGTCTGATATCATCAAGACGTGCCACCGGTGCGTAAATTTCAGAAATTAAGTAATCATTTGTATCAGCAAAGCCCTTAATGACAAGACGACTTTTGTATCTGAAAGAGCCATCTACTTCTGTTTTTCTTTTGTGTACCCATCTAGACTTAATTATTTTGGTACGGGGAGGAACGCTAGCTCTTGGCACAAGGTCCCAGGTTCCCATCTCTTGAAGAGATTCAAGCTCATTTCTAATTGCCTCTTCTCAAAAGTCTCTATCAGGTGAAAACATGGCATCCTGATAAGAGGTGGGTTCAATATAGTTTACATAGTCTTCCCTGTTCATGGCTATGACATCCTGACATATATTAGAAGCCGGGTCGACTCTATCACCTAAATCAAGTATTTCTGCTAACGACTTGGGATAGTCCTTAATTTTATCCCCGTAAACAATAGATTCAATGCACTTGAGATCTGCAGTGTTAACTAGGGTTTTATTCTTTTCAGAGACTACATACCCAGTTTCACTGCACTCCAACAAGTAACCCTTTTTAGCATTGGAGGCAAATTTTGACTTAGAATTGGTGTCCACATAATGAACAAGGCAACCAAATCTTTTTAAAAGCTTAAGACTGGGGGAATAGCCCTTGACCTTTTCAAAAGGACTAAGGAACGAATCAGTAGCATGTGGTAATCTATTATGGACAAACACCACATAATTCAACGCATGACTCCAAAATGAAGAAGGCATTTTAGCCGATAGCAAGTTCACCCTGATTTTATGTTTCAACTCTTGGTTTACTCTTTCCGCGCGTCCATTTTGTTAAGGAAGATGCGGTTGGCTCGGATCCCAAATCACACCCAAGTCTGTCAACAGCTTTTTCATTTCTGCTGTTTGAAACTCAAATCCCCGATCAGAACGTGGCTTAAAAACACTTTTCTGTTGGGCTGTGATTGATTCTATCTCACGAATGCATCGCGTGAGAGCCAAGTGAACCTCTTTCTTATTTTTCAGAGGATAAGCAAAGACATATCGTGAGAAGTCGCAAACAAAAATCACAATGTAGACATCCCCAGTTCGGAAGTTAGAAGGGTTGATAGGACCCATTAAGTCAGTATGTAACACAGCAAATGGTTTTTCCGCCCTATGTCTTACTTGGGTGTGAGACTTTCTAATCGTGTTTGCCTGATGACATTCTTCACACTGCAAGATCTGAGTTGTAAATTTTACGCTTCCTAATTCAGGAAGGAATTTCTTTGCTGCTTCAAGGTGCTTTGGTGCTTCTCTTCCAATATTTGAATTGGGTGTCCTCAACCAACTTTTGGTCCAAGGGACGGAATTTAAGTCCGTCAATGCTCCTAACCCTGTAAGACTCGTCAGAGGCACGACGTTCAGAGTGCCGGACCAACAGGTTAGGGTTTTTCTTTGGAAGGCCTTCTGATGGCATAGTCCCAGGATCAGATTCTGGCTGGACTGTGTTGTTCAGCTCCACCTCCTTCTCTGGTAACTGTGAACGTGAATCAGAATTTGGATGTTGGGCTTGAATGCTGGTCTCAAAACGTTGGGACAAGTCTTTATACTTTGAGTCCAATTCTGTTAATTTGGACGTAATGAGACCAAAACTAGCATCCAGATGCGCCTTAATCGATTCCTTGTACCTAGACATTACTTCTTCGGTTGACATTAAGGCTTTGGATCTCAGAACATTCTCATCTTCCTCCATGGGCTGAGACACAGGCACTTCACCTGAGCACTGTGGACGAGGCGGAGTTCGCAAGGCATTCTGCTCGAGGCCTTCCACATTGTCAGTCTCACCCTGAGGCTGCTCGTTGAACATGTCCCTAGCGCAATGTCCATCTAGTTAAATATCATCCTGGAAGTCAAACAGCTCCTCCTGGGAGCTAGGTCTTGTTGACTGACTCATTGATTCGATAAAAAGAAAAGCAAGTCAGAAAGATGTTGCTTGGATCTAAAACATTCCCAAAAGAAACACTCCACTAATCTGTGTACTAATTCAATTACGTAAGACTTTTCAATACCCCTGTAGCTAAAACCTAAACTGTCCCAATTCTTTGTCTGATAAAAGCCTGTATTTTCAACATCAACCAGAAAACTATAGTCATGAACGTATGTCTGTATGTATGTATCCCACGTGTATTAATTTTAACTTAACAATACACAAGGCATTTGTGTAGGGTACAAATCTAACAACATTCAATGCGGGAAAGTGGAAAGCGCAGGGTCTTGAGCTATTATAAGTAAATAACATGAGACATATATTTTCTACTTGTTACTTATAATAAACATACCAAAGAAAGTTCTAGATTCTTGCACGATTCCATGCTATTCTCTCTCTACAATGCCAAATTTTACCATGAAAATTATTCCATGTTGTCATTTCTAGAACTTTCAGAAAAATTTATCATAAAACGGCAGTTCAGTATGATAGGGTGTGCACCACCTATGTTCTGACACTTGGATTTACGTTGCGGTCCCAGCATAATGTATTTGATCTCCGTATATAATTCTTCGTCTTTTCTAGAGCATTGCGTACGGTTGGGCACTTTTCAATTTATTACGTGTTAATTCCCGTGTCTCTGACTGGGTTCATCAGTACTTGACGGGCACGTCGGTCAACCTCCAAGGCCCAGCCAACACAGAAAAGTGGGGAAAACATAAAATATATCGGGCCCATAACGGTCCAATTTCAAACTTGGGAGCCACCCCTTGATTCAACTCAACTCCTAGCAGTTGTGAAAATAAAATAAAACGTTATTTGCCTTGAACCTGCGGTGGGATCGTACGATAAGTCTTCCACTCATTAACTCCAAAAGGGACCTGTGGCCCGAATCAATGGCCCTTCATATTATTGAGGTATGGCCCCATTATGTGCATCCAATTGCTCAGTGCAAGTCTTTAGGGGCACTGCAAGGTTATGCACGGGGTACTCTATGTGCCACTAGTAATTCATTGTTGTGCACATCGGATCATGGCTTACCGGTTGAATAAACAAAATGCGTACCGTAAATTAATTGTGCACTCCGAAGATCCGATCTTAAGTGACTCGAGCTGACTAAGACCCATGTAGCCATCTCATACCTCGATCGCTCAAAACAGCCGAGGGGCATGACTGTAATGAACTTCGCATTCCGCGCAGGAGACAGGTGGCGAGGGACTGAGCTCGTAAATATTTTTTACTACGACTCATCGCATAAAACGAAATCATAAAACATACGTCCACCAATGACAACAGACTTCTCCACGGTCAACAATGAAGTGGAAAGAAGATGAAGTCTCAAGTGATTTTGTGAACAACAACTGCATATCATTTTGATCGAACCTAAAAACAGCGAATGTCGAAAGCGAACAACCAATAAAAGATAGATTGGAATATTCAACGAAGTTCCGCACTGGTTTCATGAGCAAATCTAGACCGGGGAGGGTCAAAAACGAATTTCGAAGTTTCGATGCGACACCCGACGACACCGCCGTGTTGATGGAGTGCAAAGGAAACTAGCCAGGGGAATGAAAAGACGCCATCTAAAGTTGAATCGAATCAAGGTTAATCCCGAAATTGACGTTATTTTCTCAGATCAAATTCACATTCTTGGGGCATTTCTACTGGACTTGCCGGTAGAACAATGTTCATAAACCTTTAAGCTAGTACTAGCGACGATATCGTGCCAAAATCAAGGTTAAATATGAGCCGTTAAGCGGCGAGAAATTCCAACAATCGAATGAATTTACGATTGACTCACCGTTTGAATGACGATCTTCGGAGAGAGGGTATTTCTTGAGTAAAACTACTACAACTCAATATGAAATACGTGTATTCTCACTGTAAGACTTTAAAACAGTATTGATTGAGAATAGTGCAAAAATATGTGTATGAAACGGTATGAGCAGAGCAAAAAAGAGACGTAAAAAAACACACGAGAGTTTTTTAGAAAGCTATGAAACGTAACCATGGAAGAAGCGACACGTAACGATAGTAATCGATAACAAAATATTGATGAAATCAGGGTTCTCGAGAAGACCTCTTTTTCATAAAATTTAAATGTAAATTTATCAATTGTATTGTATAATGTTTTTATTTTTTTTTAAATAAACTATCTTTATATATAATTCCGAACGGTCTTTGAAATTGTGAAGAACTTCGCGGTCCGATTTCCGTGTTAGACGGCTCATTCGAATCAGCACGGCCCCAAGTTTGTTGCAAAAGTGTCGCCGTTCGTCTCTATACCCGCCTTGATCGTGTTCTAGGCGGTCCTTATCAACGAGAGTTGTTTATTAGGCTGTGGCGGTAACAATTGCCATCAATTCACGGTAAGTAAGAAACGTAGTGTAGTTACTAACATCTAGGAGAGTTATTTCTGAACGAAGAAATTGAAACTGAAGAACATAGCGGACTTTATATATAATTCCGAACGGTCTTTATTTATATAATTCCGAATCAGCACGGCCCCAAGTTTGTTGCAAAAGTTGGTCAGTAAGAAACGTAGTGATGGGTTCTTTTCTGATCAGCTGAGTGAGCTAAATTTTTTCCTGTTCACTGTAGGAAGTTGAAATTTGATAGGGAGACTCTCTGGGACATCAAGAGACGAGTGAAGTGATGGGGTCTTTTCTGATCAGCTGAGTGGCGAGGACCACTCAACTGGTGGTATTTATTTTATTACATTACTTACATTTTGATCGTTATTTCCTCTTTTTTAATCATTTATTAACATCGCCTTAGCTTTGCCAGGTACTACTGTTATACGGACTAGATTAGGGCTTTCCAAGCCCTAACAGGCCTCTAGTTTATCTATCTATCTATAAGGATATACATGTTTCTCGTGCATATTGAAATAAAATCTAATAAGCTCAAACCTTGAAATTGTACCATAGAGCGACCTTCAAATCTCCATCAAGATGGTATACTGGAACCGCTCACGATCAGCTCCCACCCAATCCATCTTCAACCGATCGTGCGTTTCCTTTTAAAAATGAGTTCACGGTCGAATCAAAAAGCCGCAGCCGAGTCGAAAGATCTGACAAATAGCTGCGATTGGGTTTTACTTCTCCCAAACTCCCTCAAACTGCCAGAGAAGTCAGATACCCCTTTCTAAATGCTTCCTCCCGACAGCCTCCACAGAACATTTGTTTCCAAGGAGAACGGCTAGAGTCTGATTAGAATACGGCAGTCCCCTGAGGTTTTTTTCTTCTCCCGGTCTTCTCTCGAACTGTCCAGTGGTTTTTCGAAGTGGTATCCCAAAGTAATGGATGTTCAATCAGTCAGATCTTTCTCTCCCAACGAAACCACTGCTCCTTTTGCTCGGTTCTCCACCAGTTGCAAAGACTGATAGGCCGGGTCCTGGAGACCTGAAGTAGCCTTTCCATCCGTACGAGGCTGGACCCCGAACATCAATCTCTGGGACTTCCTCTGGTACGTACCCCCTTCAATCATTCCAGACCGCTGACGGCCGCATCCATAACACTAATCACTATACATCGTGAACTCCCAACTTCTTTTTATTGGTCATTCCAACTCAATTTCAACGCTTCGCATTATGGTAATACAAATGCTTAGGTCTCTCATTTACTTATTGACTTCTGAGTAATTGAATAAATTACTCTCCTAAATAGTGTTCCTGTACAGAGCAACAGATTCCATTTAGACTAATAATGTCATGAGTTGCAATATCCCAAGAATGTTATAAGTACTCATCGGCTCAGATCTTAATTATTGTTCTAATGCTGGACGCGTCTCTGTAATTACTATAACGGGTATCCTACTTCAATATAGGTATGAGGCGAATCGAAAACTGTATATCTGATACTAACTTAGGATCATCATTACAGTGCAAATTCCTCTAGTTAGTCCATGTTCCAGTTGTTTTGAAAAATCAATATGATTATTTTATTTTGCTTGTCGAAAACTGAGAGCGGAAGTACAACCGGTACGTCCAACAGTTTCAAACGTTTCATCAGCTTCTATATTTCCCTTGTTGAAGAAAGTCCAGTTTGAAAGCCTCTAGGAAAATGGCTATCTGTATCACTAAAAACAAATTTAAAAATGAAACAAGTCAAATTGAGTTTTAGTTGATTATTTTGAAATTTGAGCAAAGGTATGTTTCATTGCAGTTGCGTACCTACAAAATAAATTTGTGGCCTTTAATATAGTGTCAAAGCTTTCAAAAATACATGCCTCTTACAGAAATATATCACACCAAAATGGTAAATTGTTGTGGAAAATCGAACAATATTATTTGTTCTCAATTAGATATTTGAAAATACATATACCTACATATATATATATATATTAGTTATTAATTCATGAGTAAAACAATTACAATGATTTGCTCATATGTTTATGCTGTACTACTGAAATTTCGCGTGTTTCCATTTTCATGGAGTTGGTGGGCACGTTTCTCAAAATTATAGAACATCGTTGTACACAAAATTCGCTGTTCTGCAAATCCATATTTTGTAATGTAATACACGATTTTTGAAAGTAGAAGCGGCTTTTTATCACAATCCCAAGGTGAGAAGTCGCCAAGAATGACAAATGCCAAAATAGTGTTTGTAAATTAAGCTTTATAAAAAAGGCCTTCTGTCCTTAAATTGGTTTTATCATTAAACTCCAACGTTCTCCCCAGGAACTGGGGCTTCTTCAGGGAGATTAATGTTCAAAAATGTAAAATATCTACTTACTTACAGTTTTCTTTTTGTTGTTGCTAATAATCGAAATGAATGAGTTTTTTGAAAATCAAATTTAAAATTGTTCACGTTTATGTTGGTAACGATGTTTTTTCGTATGTTTTACTTATTTCGCTGGTGACGGTAATTATAAATTTAGAGTCCATCAGTCAAATACGAGTAAATTTTGCTCAAGTTTTCAGTGTCTTTACAGAAAAATTGAATTTGAATTTTTTATCTTGACCATTTCAACAAATAATCCTTTTTTGCAAATTTGATTCTCTTCCTACAATTTTGAAATTTGATCTGGAATGGGCGGCAATCAACGCGTTTTGACATGGATATGTCTTTGCTCTGGGGGTCAACCAAAAATTTCCGTCACGCAAAATTTGTGTCACAATTTCAGTGTTTTTCACGTACAACCCAGCCGTTGCTAGGGGAATGGAACTTCCGCAGTTTTCATCGCACAGAAATCGTTCGCCACTCGTTGGAAAGCGCTTGATTTATGTGATAAATGTTCACATCTCAAGCTACCAATTTCCCCCTCCTTACGTACCTGGCTACATTCCTAAACTAAGTTGATTAGACTATAAACAATTTTAATAAGCCGGTTACAATATTCTTAACGTAAAGCAATAGCATCATTTACTCCACTCCATAGGAAACATTTTCATCCTCTTGACAACAGTCGACTGTTAACAACAACTCATTGTAGTGGCTTCTCTCCACAGTTATTTTCAACATTTCTATAAGTAAACCGTTGTTTTGTTGGAATTCGGCCCAGGGATTTGCTTAAAGTTGAAGGATTTGTTTACAACTCTCGAGGACAACCGTTATGAAATCCCCAATCAAAGACATATCCATGTAACATGGTATCTGCTTGTAAAGCAGATAGTGGAACTCGTTTACGAGTTTTATTTTGTATCGTCTTGTCGTAGATCCGATTCATGTTTTGAAAAACGACGCCGAACGGACTGACACATTTCCCCCACATACACTTTTTCACACCCACCACTATCACCAGGGATCTCGTAGACCAAGTCTGAACGTTGTTCTTTTGGTGTGAAATTTTTTAGTTTGGAAAATAGTGGTCTGTTTGTATTAAGTGTTCGAAATGCAATTTAGACGTGTTTATAGGTCTCGAAAATCTTCGTAATTTGTTCTGCCACCCCTTTCACGTAAGGCATTGAATAATATTGGACTGGTTTATTACCTAATATTAAGGTGTATTGTTCTGAGTGTTTCTTTGAAGTGTACTATGTATAGTTTAGTCTACCATTTTGATCGGGTACCCACTAGCCGTTAGGATCACTTTTAATTTTTTCGTGTTTTCTTCGTGAAATTTGGGGTCAGAGAGCGTCAGCCATCGATGTACAAATTGAGTTTAATTTAAAAAACAATTTAAGGATAGAAGGCCTTTTTTATAAATCTTGTTATAATCTGAACTGTCCGAATAATGAAACGATGTATATTCAGGGTTCAATGCTAGGTGGTCCATACTTGATTTCCATGGAACACATTTTTTTTAAGTAGCTTCTGAAGTTTGCAATCCATTAATATAACTTCATTTGTTTTGATAACTGACTAGATATTAAGAGCAAGGTAATAAAATAACATTAAATAGTATTCTGTGTGGATTTATTCACTTCCCTCGTTGGAGCAATTATCAGAATTGACAACCTTATTCATACTTTAGAGGAGTCATCGAGTGCAACTTCAAACAGCTGTCAACAGAGTGCACAATAATCATTCTTGAAACGAAAAGAAAGTTGTTGACATGTACGAGATGAATAATGATCTCACATCCCAATAGCCATCTCAACAGTGCGAACTAAAGGCCGCTTTCGAATGAATACAAAAGTGGATTTTTAGGGCGTATCACAAAAACTTTTGCAGGTAGCGAAAATGCTCACCTACCATATATTACACATTATTCAAAAACAGAAACTTCCTTGAATGTAACTTTCAACTCTAGGGGGTTGATGTCGTTATGATGGAGTGGTTCTGTCTATTGTGTAGAGATCACAATAGCCAAGAAAATATTTGCCCAGTTATGGATAAATAAATACGTTTCGTATTTATTAATGTTATGAGTTTATAAATCATTGAATAGGAAACTTAAATAATAGTAATTGATTACAGTAAAGTAAGATGAAGGGAGATGATGGGCTGGTGGCCTCTATGGTAAACAAGAAAAGCTGATTGGGTTTCTCTCGTGCGTAAGCTCGTGTACTTCAAACGCGCAAGCGCACTGGCAACGGTTTTCCGAGTGTGTTGGTTCTGGGTGTTACGTGTTACAGAGGTGAATCAGGTGTTACGTTCAAGGAAAACGTCGGCAGTCGAAGAGGTTTGATTAAATCGGTCTCATAGCTCTGGTTGGAGGGTTTTTAGTAAAGAAGAATTTCTCCTTTGTAATGAAGGACATGAGTTTGAATTCTGCCGAGGTATCAAATATTTTTGGGCAGTAGCGGTTGGCGCAGGTCAGTAAAATCTGAAACAATACGAAACAACTAATTAATCCATCTCCTGCCAAGACTTTAAACCCGATTCCCTGACGTTGCATCTTTCACCTGCTCATTCACTTGAGTCAAAACACACACCGTGACAATGACCTCGCTCGACTGCTGGACTTCTTCCAGCAAGCATTTGCTGAGCCTGCGGCCTGCAGTTTCACTTCGTCCTTCGTCTGCCCCAAACCAGCCGAGACGTATAATTGCTCCGGGGAAATGTTACATTCAAGAAAAACTTCTGCAGTCGACGACGTTTGATTGAATTGACTAAAGAAGAATTACTCTATTGTAATGAACGATATGAGTTTTAAATCATGCAGGTGTCTTAAATCCAATAACGTCTAAGCCCTGGAAGTTTCATTAGAATCTATTGATTGTGATTGTGGGCGAGAATTCGATTCGGACGGATTGATACGTAGAGTTTATAGAATCACTTCAGCAAAAAGTTCACATTTGCTTACCAGGTATGCACTTCAAAACCTGCTCTGTGTGTAAGAACGTTATCACAAAACTGAGCTGATAAATGAGAGTTCCTAATTTGAATCAGCTAATCCCAGCTTGAATCCTTGATTAGGTATATTTATGTTATGCAATCATTGATTCTATGTACTGCAGAACCAAGATATGTAATTATGTTTAGGCACCTGTACACTGTACATGTCCAACTTATTCAACCTTGATGGGGCCCGATAAGGGCTCATTTTCCCACCAGAAAATCTTAAGATGGTTGAGCTCCAACTGCCAAATTTTTGTTCCACTTATTTTTACCATACCCTGCTTGTGCATCTCATAGAGTCAGTTCTAAGTTTCTCAGATCTGTAGAACTGAACTATACAGGTTTCAACAATCTAAAGTTATCTGCTCATTATACACTGTCATCTCAGGTTGTTATACTTTCCTATTCGACTCACGGTGTTGTTATTTAGATGGAGCTCCTCGGACATTTTCGAGGTGCGGAGGTGTACTGATCAGCTGAGGGGCTTCTGAACCTATATTAATTTCAAAACGGAAGTTACTGAAAAACGTTGACTATTTCCACGAAAAATAAAGAGTTACACTGTTAAATCGATTTCGACGGTTAGGCCATCATCAGTGACAAACAATACTGATGATGGTCTAACCGTCGAAATCGATTTAACAGTGTAACTCTTTATTTTTCGTGAAAATAGACAACGTTTTCCACTAACTTCCGTTTTGAAATGGGTTTCCACAACTTCGTTGCGAGTGATTTAGTTCCTATATTCATTCCTTACCTATCGACCTTTATTAAAGATTTTTGCTATAAAGCGTGAAATTGCGAGGTCTTGAAAGTTTAAAGGTGTGAACCCTTCTAGGGGGTACGATGCGCCATATTCTGATCATATATTACATACGGGGTTTATCAATCATAGACCAACGATCTGCGTAGAAGGGCTATCTAACACAGACATAATAAACCCTTGTGTTATAATTTGCAGCTTTTTTTTTTTTTTTTTTTTTCAATAAAAATTGCTTCTTGTTCCTCTCTATTTCCTGTAAATTGATTACTGAAACTCGGTCGTTGCAACTCGTTTTCAGTCATCGGAACCAGCGCGGTTCATTTTTCGGAAGTAGATGAAAAGGCTCAAAAACCCATTCACCCTCGAAACCGCTTGTTCGATTTATTTTACGGCCCCGAAGATTTCGCTCCACTTATAAAGATCGATAGTGACTGACGACATCCCAACGGAGCGATCCCACGGCAGCCCTCCTTGCCTCGGCCACCTTATAATGGTTTCTACAAGATCTCCCATCAATGAAAACGTTAGCTCCCGATAATGGGACCGGAGGATACGAACAAGATGGAAGAGGAAAAGGAAAGACATTAAAAAAGTCCCGAACCAAAAATCTCTTTTTCTCCTTTTTTCCACTCAAAATAAGAACTCCGAAGGAGATCTTTCCGAAGAAACGCCCTTTTTGGCTTTCAAGTCTGGTAGTCGCTCCCAATAACTCAATGGGTTCTCTCGACTTCCCCAAAAACCCTTCCAGCCTACAAGTTTAGGGGCAATATCAACTGTCTCGTGGACAAGGAAATCCTTTTACTGCCTTTAATTGGTCGGGTTTTTCGAAGACTCCTCCTTCCAACTGAATGCCCCCATGAACGCTTCTCTTATGGCAGCGGATCAGTAGCCTTTGGTATTTTTTATTTCCGAGCTTCACTCTCTTCTTTTCTATTAGTTGATTTCACGTTTAATGTGAACCGACTTTTTCGTCTTGAGTGGGGCCTCCGCGAGAAGATGAGATCTCCATTTCGAGGCTCTTTCGGAAATGAGCCTCCACCTCACCACCACCAATGGTATCTGTTCTTTAGGTCATTGAATGAATTAAAGTCCTGAACTTTAGTTCAAACCCTTCAATCGGAAATCCATCTTTGTTTTCAATCCATTGTGTGGTTTGTCATTCATATTCCATGATGGGGAATGTTTTAGGGGATGAGCAGTTACTTTGGCAGTTTCTCATCAAGTTTTATTAGTGTTGCATCAAAGCAATTTTGCCTCATATTAGGCATCATCAGGTATCTAAAAATGTATATCAACAGGTTATTCTTTGTATATCAAGTTTTGCATATGCAGATTATATTATTGTGAACAAGTAGTTAGAATTACGCTCAGGGGCGTCCCTGTTTAAGCCCCCCCCCCCCCCCCCCCCCAGTTTCCACTGACTTGGGAGAAGTAGGGAAAATTTCGGAGGTGGCAATGAAAGCCTTAGGTAATAATAATAATAATAATACATTTTTTTATTGCCATAAAACATCATGTTGGGGACTAATAAAGGATATTAATGCCCCTCCATCAGGAAACGTCCTAAATGGATTTTACGAAGGACCACTGCCGCCTAGGGCTGAGTTAGCGCAACAGCGAGCAGAACAATACGGGCATTCAACCCAAAACCCCCCAAATTGGCATGCATGTGAAAGGAATGGTAAGAAGTTAGGTGGTACCTGATAGGAAGTCGCTCCTTAAATCCGGGATCCGGTACTGCTTCCAGCGGAGACCGCACTCGTACAGTTGTAGACGGACGGCACTCAGAGAATTTGGTAGCACGAGGGTTTGGGGGACTGCAGAAATACTTGGGTCAAATAGATTAGAATGTGGGGTAATTGGCATATAGCGACTTGGAAGAAGGATGACGACGAAGTAAGTAGTAGGGTTTTAGGATGTGGCGATTAGAAAGGATTAAGGGAAGGGGTGGACCAATCTCCTCCCCGCCTCTGCGCTTTAAACTAAGGGTCAGAGAGGAAACCTTGTGTTTATACCAAACAATCATCAATAACAAACGATAGAGCAAATGTCATTTTAAAAATAAATAAATGTCTGTGGGGAGTAGGGCTAAAGGTTGAGGAGGGACGAAGAAAAGGGGGGAGGCACAAAGCTTCCGAGCGTAGCCGACCGGCCCGGACCCAACATCCATGGCGGCTCCCGGGGCCGCCTGTCCATTTCTGAACAGGCAGTATCCGAAGTCTCTCTATAGACGACCTTTTGAAAGCAAGCTGGTGATCGGCTCGTCTTCTCTCTTCTTGGAGCCAGCTGTTTTTAATGATTAATAAACGAGGATGTATGTATTAAAAAAAAAAAAAAAAAAAAAAAAAAAAAAAAAAAAAAATCAATCAATAACAAACGACAAATGTCATTTTAAAAATAAATAAATGTCTGTGGGGAGTAGGGCTAAAGGGTAAGGAGGGAGGAAGAAAAGGGGGGAGGCACAAAGCTTCCGAGCGTAGCCGACCGGCCCGGACCCAACCACCATGGCGGCTCCCGGGGCCGCCTGCCCATTTCTGAACAGGCAGTCCTAATAAGTGACAAAGGTCACTCTGACCCGGAAAAAACGCCAACGGGGCCACCTCCAGGCCGGCCGGAACACACAGGCCACGCAGCAGCAACAACACACTCATCCCACAGTGACTCAAATAAATAACATTCATTCCAATACAACATACCCTAAAACCTAATATCACAGGAGGTATTGACTATATGGAAGTCTATTTCACGAAGTCAGGTATTTCGTATTGACTATATGGAAGTCTAATCCAAATCCAATCCTCATTTTCCCAACTCTAGGTATCAGGTTTACATGGAACACGAGATGATTTGTGCATGAAATTAACATTTATCGTTCTAGTTTTCCCAACTTTCCTCAATGTTTCCAATTTATGTTATAACTCAAAAAACGGATCAAGATAGAAAATTGCGCTTGACGGCGTTTCACTCCATTTTCGGTCTACTTGTAGTTTCACCCAAAAACATTTTTCACACTCAGAATATTCGGTAGTGAAACATGAAAAATACCCTAAGGGCTATAATGGCTAATGAGTGTCCATGTCCATTGCTCCAAATACAATGCGAAAAATAAACAAAAACAGTGTGAAAAAATGGAGCATAATAGAATTTACGTTTGCGCATGCGCAGAGAGAAGTATTGATTAATCAACAAGGAAACTGATAGAAGACCGTCTACACTCTAGCCCACACATTCCCTGAAAATTTCATCCAGATCGATTGAAAATTGTGTAAAATAAGTATATTACAAGGATTACATATTGGCGCATGCGCAGTAGCTATTAATGACACAATCATGTTAAAATTGATAAAAGATGATCAAATTGTTTTCCCCCAACTATTATCCAAATTTGAGCGAGATCGGACTACTAGGCCGTGACAAAATGATGCTTGGTAGAATTTACGATTGCACATGCGCAGAGTGAGGTGTTGAGTCAAGAACGATGAAACTGATAGGGGACCGTCACATAGCCCTCACATTCCCTGAAAATTTCATCCATTCGGATTAAAACTTTGGGAAATAAGGTCGTTACAAGGACCTGCGGACACACGACAGACACACACAGACAGACAGACACGGAATCAAAGTTATTCAGAACTAGCCGCTCCGGCTCGCTACGCTCGCCTCCACGTCCAGCCCGGGGCAAGCCCCCGGACCCCCCGTTAAATTGCTCGCTTCGCTCGCAAAGAGTGGCATGTAGGGAATGTAGCTCGCTTCGCTCGCAAAGTGTGTCATGTAGGGAATGTTGCTCGCTTCGCTCGCAAGGTGTGGCTGTATACATTCCATGTATTACAATTGAAACATGTTGGGGATGTTGCTCGCTTTGCTCGCAAACGGTAGGTCCCTAAGGGTAGAGTTAACCTCTGTATGGGGATGTTGCTCGCTTCGATCGCTTCAGGAAGTTATACTGCCTACCCAACTTGGCAGACTTTTTTTTTTTTTTTTGTTGGAAATTCTTACAAACAAATTAAATCTTATAAAACTACGTGGAACCACGAAAAGTTTATTAGGAACAGCTGTATATGTATAGGAAAAAACCCGTATTTATTCTTTTGAAATGTCTCTAACAGAAAAGTTAGCCCCATCGCTTCGCCTCGCATACCTATGTGGTATACCTGTGTGTACCTGCTAACATTGTGAAACACCTGTCATCGAACCCCAAACACGTCTTTCGAGAGCCTTCTCGCGTCCACGGCACATATAATTTCTCATTTTAATAGCTTCGTCTAGCTTCCCCTCGCAATTTGACCGAGTTCTCGTCACTTTTTTCGATATCCGATTTCGGATTCAGATTCGGCGGGATCAAAGCTGTATTTCGCCCGCGAAAACCGTTCCGAAAAACGTACCTTTACGGGGTATATTTTAATGGGAAAAAACGTAGTTTTTCGTCGGACTTTTCGAGAAAACGGGTCCGTACTCTCGCATTTTTTTTACGCATTTCCCGATACTTTTTTCGCGATCCGATCGCGCCGTCGTCTTCCTCGTAGGAAAACCTACGAAACCGGTATTTTTCCGGAATTTTCAACGGCCGTTTAGAGGGGTAGAGGATGCGGGGAAGTGGAAAAAGCGCACATTAATTCTTACTTCGACCCCCCTCCCGCCCTACGGCCCATGGTTCGGCTGGGATTAGAAAATTTTAAATTCGCTTATACACCCTATCGGAAAATCCCAAGAAGATCCCCCCACTCGTAGACTCCCCCCACTCAGCCGTTTGGCCGTGCATAGACACGACAAACAGACAGACGGAGTTTCATTCTTATAAATAGTATAGATATAGATGGTCTAAAACGTAAGATGCGACTGGAAATTTCAATTCTGGATACCGAAATTTTTGTTTCTCCCAAAAGTAAAAACAATGCTTTTGCTACCTTTAGGTAGACTTGGAAGCAATAACGAAACTGCAACTTATAAAACGTGAATGGTGGGTGACAATTAGCCTGCGAAGATTGATCACGTCGAATTCTAAGCGGTGTCTTCACACATCATTAGCTCCTGTCGTCCGTCTAAAGAATACAAACTAATAAACGGGCGATCAAGGGTTTGGGAAAGGCGCGTTAAAAAGTGGATCAACTACTGTGTTGGCAACATCACGAAGTCTCTTTGATGCCTGTGCCAAATGTTCTAGCTGTGGTTAGCTCTGGAGAGAAGGATCGTTTGGGGACTATTGTCAAACCCTATTATTTGTCCCTTGAGGGAAATTTATCGAAAACAAATAATCGAAGCAATCATAACACATTTATAGGTGATAAATCGAAGATGTTACGTAAACTATACCCTGAGTAACCTGCGTAATTTTAGAAACGGAGAGTATCTGTTGCCCTGTGATCGTTGCACAAACATTTTATTATGTACACTATATTTACTGTCGTTTGAACGAAAATACTAAAGCGTATAAATAAAATAAAACAAAGTTAAATTCCACAAATCGAGAGTTACTCGTACAGCACAATGCTGCAATAGCACCCTGCCTATCCGCACCGCTTTATATTTTCTCTGGCATATGATTAGAGAGAATTAGGGTTAATAAAAATTTCCAGTAATTCAGCTCGATCATAAGATCTAATTTTCGTTAAAAATCGTATTATATTATGATACCTTGTTTTGAAATTGTTTTAATGTTCAGATTTGTTTGGGAGCACCTACCTCTATTGCTAAATTTACTGGAAATACCAATGGAAATCATACTGCCTGGATGAAACCGGATATTTGGGATCACAGCACTTTGTGTGATACCGCGGAGACTGTCCTATTTAAGGGCCTTCCTAAGTCATAGGGTAAAATTGTATCTTCTTTGAGACCCGTTTTCTCAGCAACTATATGACCTAGAATCCTAATTTTTTTTGTTTCCTAAATCTGGATCTGCTGTGTTTACTGAGTTTTTTTCATATATAAACAATAATAAGTTATATTTTTTATCCTCATTTGCCCAAACCCTTATTTTGTGTTTCAGTTTTCCAGCCATTTATGCCACTAACACAATTTTTAGGACGATGAAAAAAACTCAGTGTAGAATTTAGCTATTTCCCAACAAAACAAAAAGCAGCTTGATTGATTCGGTAGTTTCGGAGAATTAGGGGCGAACGTGTATAAAAACGTAGTTTCGAGAAAACGGGAGAAAACTTCGGGGGCGTGGAACTGCGTTGTCCGCGTGCTTCTTGCTCTACTCCCACTGACAGCTTCACTTTCACAATGAAGAAAAAATATCCACCCACATCTTTAGTCCATTATTGTCAATTCATGGAACTGTCATGGATGCTATGTACTCCTACTATCCTAAAAACAACAACAACAATAATTGAAGAATTCACATGTATGGTTATCTTTTCCGTCTGAACTTTGTTTTGCTTTTTTCTCAGCCTTTCATTTCATCTCATTGCTCTCTTCCAATCGAATTGAGTTTAATAAAATAATGCCCAAAAGTGGTCGTGTTTTCAAAAACAAAAAAGGGAAAGGTGGGCGGAGAAAAGTGAATGTGGAAGGCAGATGAAGAATCACTAACGCTTCTACTTTTTTTTCAAATTTCGTTTATATATACGTAAATTTTTTATGTAAATATATTTATGTAGGTACCCATCTATGGTTCATGTTCATTACAGTTCACTCATTATTTACCCATCGAAAGTTGGAATCCAGAGCAAAAGCTCGGAAGAATAGAGTAGAGCAGGGCTTTGGAAAAGGTGCTTCTAGAGGAGCACTCGCGTGAAATGCTCAACTTTGAGAGCTGTTCACAGTAATTATATAGTGCCAAACTACCAACATATTGGTATCAAACGATTCAGCATTGAATAAAGAATTTTTAGAGCTAATACAAAAAAATCTTTTTTTTCTTTCATTTTTCGACTTAGGAAGGCCCTTAAGAAATTGGCTGTCAGCAGAATTGAAAAAAATTACGATGTAAATTAAAAAATCAAATAATTTGGATTTATTTAATTTAAATAAGATGATTGAAATACCATATTTTAATTTTTTATAATGACCACACAATGGTTTCGTTAAGTAAATGATGGTAGGTTCGCGAAAATGAAAAAGTTCCAGTCATGCGGCATGATCGTACGAGCGAATTGTTGTAAATTATCGTGCTTTAATATATCACATTGTTTAGAAAAGTGAGCACCTTGAATGTAAATAAATTGTTAACTACCTAGTATGTAAGGCTCACTTCGGAAATTCGTGAAACTCTTAGCTTCCGAGACTTTTTCCAAACCAGAAAGGCTCTGTAGGTACCAACAGTCTCAATATTGGAAATTGGTGGAACTCGTTACCGCTCAAAGATTTACATATTCCTACTAGGTCAGTACCTAATTCATTACTACCTATTTCATAGAAGTTCTCGTGAGCCGAGCCTCTTCTATTGTATTCTTTGTTCAATATCATCTGTATTTTCCACCTAAAAAGTTGGGGAAGCAATATGTTCGGTTGACAGGTATGATATAATAAGGTAATATAGGTAGGTAATATAGGTAGGTACCGCTCACAAACAACTTCTCATTTTCAGCGAATGTTAAAAAAAATATTTTCAGCTATACTTAATTGCATTTGTTCTGATATTACTTGGCTGATTTATTTGTTACCATGGCTGTCCGATTCGGAATGTCAGTTGGACAGCAAAGCGTAACAAAACACTGAAAGACTGGCTGCCTTTGACTTCAATGGTTCAACCATTTTATTTTTATAAACTTCAAGCTTCAAGTCACGCTGAACGTCACTTCTACGGTCGTCGCTGTTGTCACAAAACCGTGCGAAAAACAAGGATGCTCGGGGACTACGGTTTTGGCGGTTTCGTTCATGGGACGACTGCAAAAAATCTCTAATGACGTCAGAGGGAAACGACCTCACCCCCGCATACCCCTGAGGTGGTGGTGGAGAGCGGGACGAGACGGGCTCTCAGAGTTTTCCACTTCTGACTTCTTTCTATCGCTTCTTGTCCAAAGTTCAAACCATTCAGAGTTTTCAGCTGATTATTATTTGTAACCGGAAGGGAGCAAAATCCGATTCTTGATCAATAATGAGAAAGTCCTACATGGGCCTATTGTCTCAATCATTTGTCGGACTGTGATCGATATTTTTGTCACTACGGTCTTCAAATATTTTGATTAATTCATTCAAGTGTACTTCTTAGTTTGTCTGTTAGGCTGTCTGTCATAAAGGCTACAATATACGAATAAAAAACGCAAGTCCGGGACCGGACACTTCAAAAACGCAAACCCGCGGTATGTGTCAAAAATGCACTAAACGGCAACGTCGCAGAAAATCGAGAATGTAGAAAGAATGAGGCCTGAAGCTTGTTTTACTTCCGAGTCTGCAATGTAGCAGAAGCTTTGTTTAAATTTCGAAATGAAAAAATTTTGTTCTCCAAAATCAAAATTTCCACTCCCATTTTGCGTTTCATGGCCTCCTGAACGAATTTGGTTTCGTGTCCACATTTCTTTGCCACAGACATAATTTCCACAATTTCGATTGGGTTTTAGTGAAATTTTCAAGAATAGTGTGGGTTTAGCCCTAGATGGTCCCCCCAATTGGTTTCTTTTTTTCTTCGTTTCATTCTTCGTTTCTTCGTTTCTATATATCATTGCCACCGCCATAACTTCCACAATTTTGATCGGATTTCAATGAAATTTTCTGGAATAGTGTGGATTCAGCCCTAGATCTGATGAAAACTAGACCATGTTCTCGGAGTACACTTTCGCGCATTCGTAGGAGCTAATGAAGATAAACCACGATCCCCCAACTATGCACCAATGGTTAATGAACCACTGCACTATGGTTAATGATAATTAAACCAGTATCCCCCAACTATGCACCAATTTTGAGCGGGATTGGTTGACTAGAGCGTAAAGAAAATGACGCTTGAAGGATTTTACAATAAATGTAAATTCCATCAATATCACCTTATTGATGGATATCTCTGAACTGTTGATAGTTTATTATTATTATTGCTATTGTTGAATAAACATGGGATTGAAATTAAAAAAAAAAAAAAAAAAAAAATCAAAGGAAAAAAAATAAATGTAAATATCACCTTATTATTTTATTCAGAAATTTTATTTTCTCAAGCCCCCGTTGTCCGATCTCGTTCAAATTTTGAGGATAGGTAGAAGACGTTAATTTGATCATACCCAAGCAATTTCAACATAATCCTATCATTAGAAGCTATTGCGCATGCGCAAATGTATTCCTTTTTAAACGAACCTAATTTCAACAGTTTTCACCTGATTTTGATGAAATTTTCAGGGAATGTGTGGGTTAGGCTGTGAATGGTCCACTATTGATTCCATACTTCTCCAATCATTACTCCGTTTTGCTCATGCGCAAACGTAAATTCTTTCAAACAGTATTTTTTTACACCCGAGTTGTTGTCCAATCCCGCTCAAATTTGGTGTATAGTTGAGGGACAATGGTTAATAAACCATTAAACCATGGAATAAATTCCATGTTAATTGCAACATGATTGCATCATTATTAGCCCCTACGCATATGCGAAAGTATTCTATACTAGTTTTCATCGGATTTTGATTACATTTTCTGGGAATTTGTGGATTAGGGGGGGAATCGTACACTACCAATACCCTACCAATGGGTTTCTTCCTCTAACTTTGAACAGCTTTAAGTCGAATAGTTTTTGTCAAGAAGAATTATGGGAGCAGAATTCGTAGGAAATTTGATTCTCTTGATGTCATGTCCCTCACAAAATCCTTGAAACCCCAAGTTTAGAAGTTGTTGGCGAAATACTGAAAAATGGTGTGGCGTTCTCGCCACATTAACGGTTCTGGTGCTGCAGAGCCATCTGATCGGCACCAAAAACAATACAGCGAATTTTGGGTACATGAGGAGTATACTTTCAAAATCTCAGGTCGATAGGTCCTAAATTGTGGCCTTGATCGCGTCACAAACGATCGAACAAAACCTCTAAGTGCAGATCAACTGGGGAGACTTCCGCCCAACTACGTTCCTTGACTTACCTATCAGTGCGTCTGCTACGTATTTTCTCACTTCTTTCCCCTTCACCATAACTTCAATCAACAACTCCTTCCCCGCCTTCGTAAAATTCAGCTGTATTTTTGTCTTGCCATCTTTCTCCACAGAACACATTACTTGAAACCTAATATCACAGTAGTGTTCCAAACCAAAACAAATCACCTAAATATTAAAACTTATCAGCTTTATCTGCAGGAAAGCATGTCTAGGAACACTAACCTCGAGGTTAATCAAAGACTAACTAACTCCCACCTTGAAGTGCATGGTTAAACACAAATGATCTTAGCTCACGGAAATAGCTTAATTCTCTAAACTCCAAAAGTTTGTTATCCCCCATTTTAGCTCTTAGATGGTGATATCCGCCCTTAAAGACTCTACTTATCTTCAAGTTACGCTAAACCACCAAGGGAATTTTCCCGCCTCTCCCGTGTGTTCAGTTTCCAGCATTTCTAGGTTTCGTAGTTCTTTTCATATTCGCGAAAAGGTACCTTTTTGAAAATTTATGAACAAGAAAATGAATATATTTTCATGAATCATGAATACCAATGATAAATGAATATCACTGTTATCTGTGTGTAAGGGAGGTAGAAATGGGATAGGTAGGTTCGGGATAAAGCGTCTTACGTGTACGGTGGAATAAATCTGTCATATTGGAGAAGAGGTGGCTCATCTCTATTTCCGTATCGCTTTGGGAACTCTCTAATAACATTTCAAGAACTAAACATTACCCGCGGAATCGTTTGTCACCGCCTGCAACCCCGTCGACTCATTGGCCCTATGCACTGCTGAAGTTCCCATCTAGCGAGACTTTCCGCTTCTTATGGCATCAATAGCTCAAACTCTCATCAGAATCACTTTCGATAATCACCGGTTACACATAATCTCCAAGTCGTTGATGTTTTGTACCTAAGCAAGAGCCTGCTGTTTGCAGCTAAAACCCTCCCTACGATACAAATGATAGCACTATGAGGCTCCACGCAACTAGTATGCTGATACCTTAGTTTCCTAATACCACCTCATGTGCCTAAAGTGGACTGCATTTTAAATATTGTTGCACTGTAGTAACCAATGACTAGATGTGATAAATGTGAGTAGGATAAGTAAATAAATATGTATATTCAAGTAAGCTTCAGGTGATTTATTGCACAGTATGTACCTAAGTGAGGCAACTTGTGAAAATGAAAAAGTTTCCTACCTATAGAGTGGCCACTGAAGAAAATGAAGATGAAGGTAACAGTTAATGATAAGTACCACAGATATTTCCTCAAGTTCATTCCCATTGCTGAAGAGGTAGATAGATGAAGAGAATGAAGGCCCAACTCCAAGTAAGGTAGGTAGAAGATATAGATGAATTGGTACAGCCAGAACAGACCTTAAGGTGAAATGAAGAGAGAAGATGAAAATAAAGAAAGATCTCACCATAATTATCTCTTTATTCCTGAGCTGGAGACCGGTCAGCATGCAAGTGGCACCTGATTGGAAGTGTTGAACCAACCAAGTACAATAGATATGTGGCAGTATCCACACCGGCAGCAATTCCCTGCTAAGTGCGCGGATATTACAGGATACAAAATTGCAATGATAAGAGGTCTGGGTTTAGAAAAGGCAGAATTGAGAAGTGTAAAATGGCGCTAGAACATGGCAAGTTCCAGTCAGTGATGCATGGTGAAGCAGCTGTTGCAGATGGTGAGAGCACAAAATCACAACTCACTCACAGTAACATTTAAAAATATTCATAATGCAAAAGTTATTGTATTTTTCCTACTGAATCAACAGATATTTATTGAAGTTGATGAATATATTAAATCAGTGTGAAATGGTGAAAAAACGGATATTATGAAGGAAAAATAAGTGTAGGTGTGGTGACATAAGGTGATGGTGGAATGGAGGAATGCGAATTTCGTTCTGAACGGTTGCAGGTAAGGTCTTCTGTTTGCTGATTCAAACGACGTCTTACAACCAGTTGAGTATCGGTTACGCACACAATCAGACAGGCTTGGCGTCGCTTTGGTTCCCACTCCAGACGACCGGAGGAAACAAAAGTAGACGGAAATCGGTCGCCGTCAAAAATCAAAACCATCCTCCGACGAGGGGCGGCCTTCTCAAAGACGGGGAAGGAGCCCTTGAAATGAGCCGTTGCGGGTGATTGCAGCCACATGCGTCGCAAATATAGAACGTCCAACCTATTTTTGAAGGATCCCCGTTTCAACGGTTCCCCCGATGCGCCGTTTTTATCCTTTTGTGGCAATCCATCGTTCTTTTTTCGCCAAATATACGATGATCCTCGCTTTGCATGACTATAACATGTTGTATTTGGCCGTGATAATATCTATAATACAGAGGACATGTGTTTATTAATGACACCTGTTATTTTGGATTCACTAAGTGTCCAGCATCCCAATACATCCAATAGTTTCTATAGTAGATTCCTCCTAGATAAGTTCTCGAGGAACACCTCAATTCGCCAAATATACGATGATCCTCACTTTGCATGACTATAACATGTTGTATTTGGCCATGATGATATCTATAATACAGAGGATATGTGTTTATGAATGACACCTGTTATTTTGGATGCAATAAGTGTCCAGCATCCCAAGACACCAATCGTTTCTATAGTAGATTCCTAGAAAAGTTCTCGAGGAACACCTCAATTTCGGATATTAGTATAAGAAAGACTGCGGGTGCAGAATATAGAAAACCCATGAGAAATTGAACCTCGGTCTCGCTCGTCAGTCGAGGACACTCGCTATTGTGCTACCGAAGCGTTGCGTGAGGGGCGAAAAATTTGCATGGTTGATCTTTTATAAAGTACTCTTCATGTCCAGTATAGGGATGTCAGATTCTTCAAAATTAATAGATTTAAATCGTATCAATTCTTTTGAAATTAATCGAAAAGAATCGTATCAATTCTTTAAGAAAGTATCGATTTTTTCAAGAATTGATTCTTTTTAATGGATTTAGAACTAAAATGATTTTAACTTTCAACCAACTAAATTTCTATGGAAAAATTGAAACAAAATTTTCACAATTTTCTATGATAAATCTTTCAAACTTGAAATAAGTAGGTACCTAACTATGTTATCCATGAGACAGAGGTAGTACGTATACGTATTAGGTACTTAAATTCCAATAACGTAGAAGGTACATTACCTACTAGTAAATATGCAATATTTCATGAACTTTCTATCACCTTGAGCTCATTTTACCGACTTCATCCAGTAATATGATTTGTTCATAGATGGAAAAATGAACCTAATGATGTGTATATCAAGAATCAAAGCTTATGAAACAATAGTAGGTACCTTACTAGATTTCAAAAAACATTGAACATTACCGATACCATAAAACAAACACTTCTTTGGATGTTTTTATTTCTACCGTAAACATATTTACCTAATTCTTCTTCAACTTCAATTAGCTTCTTTTGTGGAGGTGGTTTTCCATTATGTCTGCTCATCCACCTGTTGAAAAGAATCGGCCTCCGATTCTCGAAATTTTGAATCAATTCTTCGATACTTTAAAAAATAAAAATAATCCAAAAGTATTGATTCTCTTTTAAAAAATAATCGAGTTTTTTTTATCATCTCTAGTCCAGTATCCCTTCATGTGGAGCGAACGGATGAACGTAGAGCAACCCGAATGGTCTCAATCAATTATTTTAATTAATATCCATTAAAATGAGTCATTTTGATACCCACTTTTTTCTTCATCGATTACGAAAGTTCATTTTTGGAAATAATAAACTGAAACAAATCGCGAATTGGTATGGTATATAATAGACTAACAAAACCGTTTAATTAGTAGCATAGGTCATCCATTGACTTCTATCAAAAAATGAATTTGACGACTGTTTCGGAAACCTCAGAATCTCGTCTTTCCCATGTTTTCATGATGGATTAACTTTCTCTTTTGCGCACATGAAAAATATATCGAATTGAAAAAAGTGGGGACACAAACGGAACTATTTGCCTAGTCAAAAAGTTCCGTATATATGTACCCACGCTGTATTCAAATCCATCCAGTGTGTAAATACCTACATTAAAAGGAGGTACCTAGGTAGGTATATAGTTTAGTGGTCTGGATGCTCGCAAGCTCGCATCTCAGAAATACATAACATCAAATAGTCAATCCCCAAGTAAAAGTTCCAGTCATGCAACATGATCGTATGACCGAATTTTCGTAAAATATTGTACTAAGGTAAGTATGGGTAACTGGGACCGGGATTTACAACATTCAAAAAAGAATTAATGTTTATCTACCCGTAGAATTTTTTTACTTGAATGAAAATTCAAAATAGCATTTTGGTTTGTTAATGGGGCTTATATAGAATGGGTTTCTACATCAAAACTTTTTTTAATATGATAAATATTATTTATAAAAAAAAATTTTTTTTCTAAGTTCAGTGGGCCCAGTTACCCGAGGCTCTTGAGGTATCTGGGCCATCCCCCTTCATTTTCCTTATGAATCTTAATTCAAACTGTTTAGGCATCTGGGCCCATTCATCAACTATTAAGGTTTTTTATTTTTATTTTTTTAAATTTTTTTCTTGAAATTAAAGCAGGGAAACAAGAGATGTAACCAATCCTGGCATACTTACAGCCATGAGGGATTCAGAAGAAAAAAAGTATGAAATAAAGTGCATTAAACTTTGTATGTAAATCAAATATCTTCAAAATTAATGAAAAAATTCCAAAAACCGTGAAATATGTATTTTTTAAGAAAAAAATTAATAATATTTAATGGATGTGCCATTAGAAAAATCACAATATGTTTCAAGTTGACTAAAAACAATCATATAAAAAGGAGGACTGAATGCAAAAACTAGAAAAAACTGTTCTTAGTTTATATGAAAAGGAGTTGAAACGAAATTCCCTCAACATTACCCTGTCAAATGAACAAGTACATATGAGGTACCTAAGTAAGAAGGAACAAATGTACCATGTTAATAGGTAAATATTTGATAAGTTGGTAGTTTAAAAAAAATAGTGCTAAAAGTAGGCACGTTGTTTGGAGAAAATCCAATCATAGCTAGTTTAATATAGTTGGTACCTAGCTACATAGGTAGGTACTTGACTAAGTAGCATCATTTGGTTTTTAAATGTATTAGTCAAATAATAACCATGTACCTACGTCAGAGACACTAAAAATTCCTCTTTTATTTGTAGGAACCGGGGGTTTTATTATCTTCAGTATCTCGTAGTCATTATACCACAAGATATCCTCAACTTCTGGCCACTTCCAGCTTTTCAGCCCAGCACATTTCATGTGTTTCACCCGAACTCTATCATTTTCTACCTTCAATACCTGTCCTGGATATGTATTGCCGTCATATTCAACAGCAACAAAATCTCCAGGAATGACAGTGATGGACCCTACAACATTAGTATCAGAGTCGGATCTGGTAAAACTGTAATTTTCATCAGAGTTGCTATCTGAATCGGTTTCATCATCCAGTAAAGTGTTTCTACCAGCAGGAATCTTGATCTTCAACTCCTTAGATGTCTTCTGGGTTTTGCTCAGGTTACTGGTGCTTGGAACACTATCCTTTGCGTAACTGGGCCCTGGGGTGGGTCCAGTTACCCAAAGGGTATGGCCCAGTTCCCCCAAACGTGACAAAAACATTGGGTATCCGGGACCCCCCCTCCAAAATTCATGCAACAAGTGGTTTAGCAAAAATACTCATCTGCACACAAACAACAGTGTCTCCTTAGATAATTCAAACACTCACATCTTCAATAATTCAAAAAATGTATTTACAAGGCTGTGCAGACCTGATGTTGTTGGAGTGTTGTTTCGCAGCTTTAAGTTGCAAAACTTTGAGACATCCTCACAAACAGACAAGATGGCTAAATCAAAAATGACCTGTTGTTCTGGAAGCTCCGTCTGGCCAGTGATGTCAACGCATCAGCCAAAAATTTCTCTTTCCATTTAGAGACAACTGGGGAGGGTATGGCCCAAATACCCCATGGGCCCAGGTACCCATACTTACCTTACCTATATTAAGTTACATTGTTTTGAAATTTGAGAACTTCGAGCGCAAAGAATTGGTTAATTACCTACTAATTTTACGACAAAAAACGTATTCCAAATAATACCTAATCTCCTATTCAAATAAAGGTTTTGAATTTTTAGCTTTTTTTGCCATTTTTATAGATTTTTTAGCAAATTTTAATGAAATTTATGTAGGTACATTTTTCAGCATAATTTTGTACATAAAATGTTGAATGTTTTATTTTATAGTTAGATAATAAACTTTAATTTGAGCATTATTCTACTAACAAATAAATTTAACGTTTTTTAGCCGTTTTTATTCGCTTAAATTTGGATGATAGTTGGAAAAAGATGACTTAATCAAGTCTTACCTCATATCAATTTCAACACGATTGTATCATTAATTACTAGGCACTTCGCATGCGCCAATGTAAAATACTTGTAATGACCTTAATTTCCACAGTTTTCATCCCATTTTGATGAAATTGTCAGCGAATGCGCGGTTTAGGTTGTAGATGGTCCCGTTCCTATTTCATTGTTTTCAACTCATCAGTTCATTCTGCGCTTGCACAAACGTAAATTACACTATCATTTCTCCGTTTCTTAAAGGACCAATTATTACATTTCACTTTACTTCTTGATTTACTCTTTTCCGCTATGGCATTTTCCAAGATCATTTAAAACTTTTCAATGATCTATACATTCATGATAGGTAAATGTAGAAGCTATGTGCCAGACCCAACTTGGCAGACGTAAGAAACGTCTACGAATAACAAATGAAAGAACGGAAATCATTCACCTCCATTCCCTTTCTAGGAATTGCTTTTGCCCCAGATCATACTGACACGTGCTGGCAAACATTCTTGGAATATTGTGCTAGAAATAAATATTTCCCGATTCTAGTCAGATCTGCTTGTGCCGTACGAATCTCAGAACTACACGACCTTTCTGGAAGTTAATGAGGAAGGAAGGATCATCTCTCGCTCTTTTTTTTTCTTTGAACTCAAGAAGGTAAACCAAAAAAACACAAAGCTTCCCTACCTTTGTTAGTGAGAAGCAAAATAAAATAACTAAAATCATTTCACCGTTTTAAAGACTTTTGCCCCCACACTACGCTCTACACACAGCGGGCAAATACTCGAGTATTCTCAGAACTCAAAGTAATCATGAAAGATATTTTTTCAGATTGCAATCAACCAATGGATACCTACTTGTTCTCGTACTGTACACCTACTCTCAATGCTGAATTAGTAGGTGTGCATATTTTATGTAGGCATGTTAAATACACATGTACCGTAGAAACTGGTAATTTAAGTGGTTGTAAAATATCGTTTACAAATCAGCAACACAAGCAATCATAAACGAATACCTTACCTGCAACCGTTCAGATGAAATCCGCATTCCTCCATTCCACCATCACATTATATCACTTCACCTATACCTATTTTTCCTTCATAATATCCGTTTTTTCATCACTTCACACTGATTCAATATATTCATCAACTGCAATTAACATCTGTTGTTTCATTAGGGAAAAATATCATAACAATGATAAGCCGTAATAGGCCTTTCCAGTGCCTACGGGATTGGATTCCTTCTATTGGTGGCAGTTACATTGGGCTTATATCCTCTCTCCGTATATCTCTTTGGTAGGATCAGCTTGTACCAATTATTTACGTGTACCTATCCTAGGTTTTCATATTTTAAATTAATGTAGGAAATTTTGTATGCCCTTTTTTTGTATTATTTATATTGTTACAAGTGACTGTGAATGAGTTGTGATTTTGTGTTCTCAACACCCGCATCAGCTGATTCACCTTGCATCCCTGACTGGAACCTGCCTTGTTTCTAGCCGCCATTACACTTCTAGTTCAGCCGTTGCAAAATTCAGACCTCTTATCATTTTTCAAATTGTATCCTATAACATCCGTGCGTTATTAGCAATTATCCAGATCGATTCTGGTACCAAATCGCTGCATATTTCTTCAACCTTCCCGAAATATCACTGGGAATTGCTGCCGGTGTGGATACTGCCACATATCTACTTGTACTTGGTTGGTTCATCATTTTCCAATCAGTGCCACCTGCATGCTGATCGATCTCCAGCTCAGGATTAAGAGATAATTGTGGTGAGATCTTTCTTTATTGCATCTTTATCTTCAATTCACTATAAGGTCTGTTTGGCTGTATCAATTCTTCCTACCTACCTTCTACATCTACCTATCTTCTACCTACCTTACTTGGAGTTGGGCCTTCATTCTTCATCTATCTACCTACCTCTTCACCTATGGAATGAACATTTCTGAACTTATTTAATATCTGTGATGCTTATCTGTTACCTATATCTTCTTTCTTCTGTTTCCACTCTATAGGTAGGAAACTTCATCTCAACAAGTTACCTCACGTAGGTACATACCTACTGTTTAATAAATCTTTAGAAGCTACTTATATTCACATATTTATTTAATTATCCTAGTCAAATTATCACATCTAGTCATTGGTTATTATAGTGCAATAATACCTAAAAATACAGTCCACATTAGGCACATGAGGTAGTTTTAGGAATCTAGGGTACCATAGTAGTTACCAGGAGCCTGATTGTGCTATCATTACCATTTTTACCATTCGTACTGTGGGGAGGGTTTTAGCTGGAAACAAACAGCAGGCTCTTGCTTAGGTACAAAACATTAAGTATTATCTGGAGTATGGAAGTACCAATTGGTCCCCATACTACCAAGACCATAAAAGGCGTATTGAGTCAGTAGAACATAAATTTCTCCGCTGTATTGCTTTTAGAAAACGTGTTCGGCAGGATGATGTTGTTTATGATTCCCTGATGACTGAGTGTGGTCTTCTATCACTCCAAGATAGACGAGGTGATCTTTTCTTTTTGTTCAAATTACACAATTGCAAAATTGACAGCCCCCAGTTATTATCATATTTTGATTTTTGTACTCCAGTCCATCCCACGAAACGTAATGATTTATTTTCCATCCCTTTTGTCCCGTTTAATTATTTGTTAAATAAGCCCCGTTATCGTATGGCTAGACATTATACTTTAATAGCAGCTGAGAATAATCGCATTGATTTATTTTTCAATAGTTTTTCCGTTTTTAAAAACCACATTATTTCCTATTGTTCTAAATTTCCAACCTAGTAAAAGGTACTATTATTATCTTTTGTGTATTGATTTAATTTTTTTTACTAACACTTTTAACTACTGTATAAATTTATATTTTCATTCGTTATCTGTATTTTCCATGTATTGTTTCCTTATTGTATATTGGGCTAACTAGCTCGTAAATAAATAAATTAAAAAATAAATAAAATTAATAAATAATAAGGGTCAGGCGGGTAATAAGGGTAGGAACTTCAATATTTCAGTTATATGATACTCGAAGGAACATATTTGAAAATAAATCCATGAAACTAAGGGGTTTCGTGCCTTACAGTAACGTGTGTCTGTCAAGACCATTCAATGGGACATCCAATGATTTTAACCAATAACGATCACCATTCCATTCTTATCAATGATATCAGTGGTAATCTTATGCTCCATTTTTTTCACACCCCAGTCGTTTGATTTCGTTTAAATTTTGATGATAGTTGTGAGAAGACGATTTGATAAACCCATATCAATTTCAACATGATTGTATCATTAATAGCTACTGCGCATGCGCCAATGTAAAATCCTTGTAACGACCTTAATTTCCACAGTTTTCGTCCGCTTTGATGAAAATATCAGTGATTGCGCGGGTTAGGTTGTAGATGGTCTCGTACCTAGTTCATTGTCCTCAACTCATCAGTTCAGTCTGCACATCAAACGTAAATTAGGTACATTGAGTATAATTTTTTCGTTTCTTGATTGACCAATTATGACGTTTCACGCTACTTCTCGATTTACTCTTTTCCGCTATGGAATTTTTCAAGATCATTTAAAACTTTTCGCTGACCTATAGCTTCATGATACGTAATCGAGGAATCTATGTGTCACACCCAACTTAGTAGATTTTTTCTTCAAGTCTTGTAATAATTTTCAACTATCCAAATAAAGAAACGTAAAATACTTGTCACCCCAACGAGAGCGTCAAAGAGAGATTAGAACTATTCACAGCTCCACGACTACGAAGACCACATCACATCCTGGACATTTCGGACAACTCAAAGGAAAATAAAATTCGAGCATTAATGTAAGAACGCTTTTAGGTACTTTTCCGTTATAAATCCCCCCCCCCCCCCCCCCCAGTCAATTTGCCTTCAACACGCCCGCCCGATGTTTCTAGGCATTCCTTCTTACTTAGATTAGGTTATGTTATGTATTTTTGAGATGCGAGCTTGCGAGCATCCAGACCATCAACCTATAAACAGCATTCTGATCTATTTGTGCGAATTCATATGCATTCTACTTGTGCGAATTCATGTGGAGGCAATCAAACAACCACAATCACACCAATTTGTTTCAAAAAATCCTCACCGACATCGGCAACTTCTGAAAACACGGTAATTCTTTTTTTTTCCTTTCTTTTCAATAATATAATTTCTTCCCACAGCTTGAAATTGTCACCAAGTCTACGTAAGAAGTAATGCCTAGAAACATCGGGCGGGCGTGTTGAAGACAAATTGACTGGGGGGGGGGGGGGGGGGGGGGACGGAAAAGTACCCGCTTTTAACCAAGTTTGAAAACAATTTAACTAATTCAATGGTCTTACAATAAATAAGTAAACTCTGCGAAAAAATTGAGGTATAGGTATAAGTATAAGGTATAATAGGTAGGTGGCCAGTGAACTTGTTTCATGTCGAGAACTCATTACGGAGTAGGCAACCCGCAACGTGCCAGGGTATGGAAAGCTGCCTATCTTTTCCTCGTGAGAAATCGCGCCCAGTTTACACAACAGAGTCCAACAAACGCGAAGCGACCTACCTCGCCTGCTCAACTTCTTCATTCGATAGTTACTGCGCACCTAGTAAACAATTTTGTATTGTATAGGTATTCTTGATGGTAGCCATGATTCCTCACGGAAGTACAGTGTAGTAAATAATTTAGTTGTAGCTAGTTATTTATTTATTAGTCGTATCTACTTTTTGCTTAACACTGGTAAGAAGTGGCCTTTTACTATTGAATTTCTGAATTTAAATTTTCCGTAAGGTAAAATATTGCTTATTGGTGAGAATGAATACTTATATTTTTAACATTTGAATATTATCAATACAAAATTAATTGTGAATTGCATTTGATGCATACAAATGATGCATTTATTTCTATTTTTTCCATTCTGTGTTTTTTCATTTCTTTCCAAGCTTGAAGTTATTTTTTTAACATGTATCATGTTTTAGCCCTGGGGTCCTAGCAATTTTTGCGCGTCAATTTTGCGAGTCAATTTTTTTCCGCGCACGAAACATATAGTGTTACCTACAGTGATTTCCGCCTACAACCGAGTCGTTGCTAGGGAAATGGTACTTCGTCGTTTTTCATCCCACAAAATTCGTTGACCATTCGTTCGAAAGCTCTCGATTTATCCAACAATATTATGTTAACTACTGCGAAGTGCGTGTCCAACAAACTGAGTTATGAGCATGGTTATATAAATAATTGTTTACACACAGGTGATCATTCTCAATAATTGATATTGTGAACATGATTGCAACCGCTTGTTAATTTCTGATGATTTCATTGAGCTGGTGTTTCGATGATTTGATTCATAGCAGGTGATCCGAATTTTATGTTAATGATTCGTTTCACATTCTGACAACAACGGAGGGTAGTTTATAAATTCCATGAATATCAACACACTTGAAGAGAACAAGAAACGGAAACCCCCCAGGTCCGGCGCCACCTTAATCCAGCACATTTATGATTTAATTATTTTTTTCCTAACATAATTTGTACTCTATTCCCTATGTAATTGGTGAAAGCCGTGCCTATAAATAAATAAATATTAAAATTCACGGGAGTAATGGTATGAGGGTGGAAGTTAGGCGGCTTCTTGCTTTATATATTTTTATTTCTACACAACTAGTTTCGCGTATTTAAGAGGCCTCTTTAGGTGAATTAGGGTAGAACATGATCCGTAAAACGCTGTATTTCGACGAATTTTGCAAAAGATTTAATTTATTCGGCTAGAGTACTTCTATATAGGGCCTGAGAGAAGTCAATATTGGGAAGATTCGTGAAAACCTGCATAGCAGATAATTTCCCTATAATGTAGGTATAGGTGTTTATTTACACTTTTGTAAGTAATTTAGGTATGTGGATCATGGCTTTTAAAATAGAAGATAAAGTTAATTTTAAGGGGGAAATACGTTTTACTACATTCACTGGTTTGTAGGATTCCTCCTCACTTAAATTAAACTGATACTTTATAATGGATTCTGAAGCTTCACGATCTACCATCAGTCCGATTTCGTTCGAGGGTATTTGGGTGCAAGTCTCGGGATGGCATCCTACTAATTTTGTTGAAATAGGTAACCATTACACATGCCAAACCTGAAATTGGTTGTTATACACAAAGTTCCGATACTGATAAATCGATTTTGATGAAATGGGTAGAGATTGTGCCACTTTACAGAGAAGATAGACACAGACAGAAACTGCCTTCTTCGCCCATTGTCGCGTATTAGCCGGTGTCCACATCTTCATTAATGGATCATTAATTTCAATAATGAAACGTAATTGTCCAAGGGGAAGAATTGTAAAATAAAGTACGTATGTAAGTAGTAGGTACAGGTAGGTAAATATGCAAACTATAGATAGGTACACCTTGATCGTTGATCTTGTTGAAGTTCCCGAATGAGATTCTCCTAACCCAAGGCAAATTTTGATGTTGCCTTAACAACTACCCTTCCTTTTACCACATTTATTTCTAGTAAAAAAATTAAACCCATTCATTCATTATACTCAAATCATTATTTCATCCTACGCATGCGAAAACGTAAATTAGGTAAGTAGGTAATGCGAAAACGTAAACCGTTAATTAGGTACTTCAAATGTCATTTTTTTGTTTCCTAACTGACCGGTTTTTTTTTTTTTTGTATGTAGAGATTTTACAATGAAATTGATAGGGGACCTTCTGCAGCCTACCCCGCACATTCACTGAAAATTTCATCAAAATCGGGTGAAAACTTCAAAGAATTTCAAAAGTTATTTACGCGAGTGGACATGAAAAGACTGTGAAAACTGAAGGAAGTTCAATATTGTACTACGCGCGTAGATGCAAAAAGTCCAGTCATGCAGCATGACCCCATGAGCGAATTTTTGAAGAAATCTTCGACATTTCAGTCGCTATTGATCGTGTAGAGAAATTTTAGTTTATGATTTTGATAGACAAACATGGAATCAAATAATTAAAAGTAATTAGGAGGTACTCTTACTTCCATAAGAGTAGTTCAATCTGAATTTGGACAATTTTTCATGCAAATATTACCGATTTTTACAACTAGCGAACGGCATTATTTCGATTTTTGACTGATTTTTCAACTTTGAAATTTTCGAGAACTTGATACATATTCTTATAGGAAATTTTACGCTGATTCCGAATATACCACATGTTAGTATGCTGAAAAAATTATTTCACACAACAAATCGCAAAAAACCGGCTATTTTGAAATTTTTGACTCCATTTTTGAAAATTTCAACCCGAAGATGTAATCCGATCATGCTGGCCAACGAACTTGAACTTTCGTTTTGGGTCCTTAACATTTTAAAATTTGTTTGAAGTTTCTATCACAATTCTACGGACAGTTATCGTCTGGAATGACACATACATACATATATACATTTTTTTTTTTTTTTTTTTTTTTTTTTTAAGAAACCTCCCCTCAAAGACGGAGGGGGCACGCCATTAAATTGAAAAATAAACAAATAAAATAAAAAAGTGGGGAGGACGCCCAGGTTTACCCGACGCCGGCTCTAGGGATAAGGGAAGTTGTAGGACGAGGAGGAAGAATGGGATGAAAGGATGTGCCCCTATAAAATGACCACCAGTTCAAGTAAGAACCCCTCAGGACGCGGGTGGTGATACCACGGAGTACTCCTGCCGAGATGCCCAACTCGAGTAACTCCGTGGCGCTTTTCCCGCACCACACCCCGCGCCATGACACGGTCGCGGCTATGACCTTGATGTTATTAGGAGCCACTCCTTTTAGCTCAGATATCGCATGGCGCAGATCATTTCTATCATATTTACTTTTCTTAGCCCGCCAGGTCTGCTCCATGTCCACGCTGCCACTGACAACCTGGACATCCAGGATTATGGCAGACCCATCGGGCTTGATCGCGACGATATCTGGCTTCTTGCCCCGGTCTCTCCCTTTCGACATCCCAACCGCTAGATGACAAAGCACCTGCTATCTGCTTGGCAACCGCATCGTGACGTAAAATGCGGCCACCGTGAGTACGAGGACACTGCTGCACCACATGATATAGATTCTCATTTTTACCCCAACAGGCACGGCAAAGGGTGTCAACTGTCCCGCGACTACTCCTCGAACACCTCACCGAGGTGGCTAACGTAGCCACCCGGACGGCGTGAAAATAGCGATAGTCGCGGGCCCCAATGCCCTCTGAAGCCCATTCCACCCACTGAGTGGAAATGGGGGATTCAGAGCACTGTCGGAGTTCTTTACCATCTACTGATTCATGCAGTGCAGCAGCGAACTCAGCAGATGAGCTGGGTTTTGGAGCAGTTGGTGTTGCTCGATCGCACCACAACAACTGCTGCCGGACAAAGTCCAGGTCAGCAGCAGTGCGGGCGACCTCCCAGCTCGAGCCCCTAAGGGCAAGCAGGCGCTGGCGGCGTAATGATGGGATGCTGGCAGAAAGAGAGACAATACCGAGCCCACCGGCCTTGACCGGTGCGTGGATGTAAGCACTTGGGACACCAGGTGGAAAGCCTAGCCAAGAGCGCACAGCAGAGCGAACTTCACGATCTAACTCAAGCAGCCTCCCCGCAGTAAGCCTGCCAAAGATTAACCCATAGGTTAGCTTTGGCAGTAAGTACGTGCGAAGGAGGCGCAGCTTCTGCTGTGGCTTCAATGGAGCCTTAGTGACACGAGCTAATGCTCCACTAAGGTCCACACGGCTTGCGGCAATGGTTGCAACACCCATGAAGTCGACTCCAAGGTACCGCGAGACCTCCAGCACGGATCGGGCAGGGATGGAAGTTTGTCCTAAGACAAAACACTCCTCATCCACCACCTTCACCTTATGCTGGCGACCGGACGGGACCAAGGAGACCGACCCACACTTAGCTGGGTTTATCACCAAACCACACCTGGCTAGCTGCTCAGCAAATGCGTTGAGGGAGATCTGCAAGCCCTCACAGGTTTCTGATAGTAGGATGACATCATCAGCAAAAGCCAATGCACCTACTCGCACACCAGGGGCGAGATGAAACCATATTTTAGCTGGCAGCTTACCCAAGGCCGTATCCACGACCAGGTTAAAGAGGAGTGGCGACAGAGGATCCCCCTGGCGTACCCCGCGCCCCTGACATCTCACCTCGTGCCTCGAAGACCGTCACGCCTTCGTGGTACAGGCAGGCAACATACTCAATCAAACGAGCAGGTGCCCCGACACCACGAAGACAATCGGTCAGGGCAGAGTGGCTAACTGTGTCAAAGGCCTGTATATACATACATATATACATACATACATACATACATACATAAAAAAATGCGTTAAACTTCAGAATATGATTCAGAATAGTCTGAAACGGATTTCTGCATAAAAGTTTTTCAAAAATTCACATTCTACCAATTTTGAGGCGAGAGCAATAGCTTAATTGAGGAGCTGACATGGGAAACGAGTTGTCCAAAAATCGAAAGAACATTTTTTTTCGTCGAAGTGCAAGTAAACAGTCACGCCAACGGCCTTAGGTCCTTTCGTCCTTGCTAGATCGCACCCTGAATAAATGTGTGACCCTTGCATGGAGAAGAGATTATGTCCAAAAAAATCTGATAAGAGTTCAGAGGGAGTTCCTATGAAATTTGATTTTTGGACTTAACTCGTTTTCCATGTCAGCTCCTCAATTTTCTTCGAAAATTCGCTAAAAGATGCAGCTGAAATGTGTTGCATTCATTTCAAGGTTGTCTACAGATAAAAGGACCCAAGTGTTGTTTTCACGTTCCATCGCATTCCCCGGGAAGGGGTACTCCGTAAGAGTTAGTACCTACAAGTAACTTTATCAGGCACAAATTTACGCTATTCTGAAAATTGGAAGAAAAAATTACCGTTAATGATCAAAATAATTAAAACCTGGGAAAATATTCACCTCCCTCCATGGTATCCATGAATTTGAACTTTAAAAAAAAAAAAAAAAAAAAAAAAAAAAAAACCACACTAGAATAGGTACCTAAAAACTATCTTTTAGGCGTAGGTAGTTCGCTCCTCAGTAGGGAACGCTTTTGAGGGAGGCCGCTAGAGCGCTCTGGAACATCGTTCGGCACCGCTCGAGGATGAGATACTCCTGCGCTCTGATGAGCGGTCGTGGTGCCGGTGTTGACAGATCGTCTAATTGTAATATTATCATTCTTACTAAAATTTTCCTATTTTATTTTACAAAATCCTTTAATTTTCAGCTGAACAACAAAAATAATCCTCCTAGGTTTACATCTTGCACTCCATCTTAGTTTACCTACAATTCCCCCAACCATTGAAACCCGTTACCTACCTATGGAATCGCTCAATGATCTGTGCATTCATCCTGCTGATACGTGGCAGCTATGGCCTCACCCAACTTAGCCGACTTTTTTTTACATGTTTCTAGTTTTTTGCAGAATTCATGTCAAAATTTTTGCAGAACCGCAAAGATAGACATGGTAGTGCCATGTGGGTAGCTGATAACATGTGGAGGAGAGACTATCAAATAAAATTGCCGGATCTGAAATAACTGAAGTTGTTTCTGTTATCATCTGAGTGAGCTCGGGAGTGAATTACTTCGCTATTCAACCCTTTAAGCTGGAATTTTGTAGGTGTAGTGGATTTAAATATGTTTTACTTGGTGTAGGTAGACCAAGTGGGACATTTATATTCTGATTATGCGGGTTAGTCCCTGAGGTATTCCTGTAAGGAATGTGAGCGAAATCGCCAAGGTCAGCTTGCTTGGCGGGATGAACTGAGGGATAGTTCGTGTCGCAGCCGCGTGGAGCACTGGGCTCGCATAGTGGGTGCTGGGTTCGATCAGTTTGGTACTGAGCCGTTTTGTAATATTCCGGCCTAAGATTTATATCTGTAGGAGGAATATGTTGAGCTTGGTTGAGGTACTGAAAAGTATCCTTTGTTTTTTGTACGTTTGGAGTGTATTTGACACTCGGATCGGCCGGGTAGCCTTGTATAGAATATCGTGGATATTCGGAAATCTTTGTCGAATCATAATGATTGACTTCAGAGCGGGTCTGAAAGGTATCCTCGAACTTTTGTGTAGGTGAGGCTTGATCTAACGTTTCCTTCGTGAATACGTTAGGTGAGAAGGCGATCTCGTCGCGAGGATCGAGCCTTGGCCCGTCGCTAGGAACAGCGGACTGGCCGAGCAGCGGGTAGGTAGCGCTGCGTGGGCTAAGAGGCCCGGCCGCGCCGTGTTCCGCCTCCCCTTGCATGAGGAAATAGGACGGGCGGCGCTCCATCGAAATATCCGAGTTTATTAACTCGTTTTCGATACCTCTACGTATAGAAATAGAGGGTTTAGAAGGTGGACTCGCTTGACAGAGCTTCTTTCCTTTGCTCGGATGTCAGGGTCCTACCTTGTAGTCTTGAAAAAGACTTCCTTGGACGGTAAATTAGAGCGTATGAGCTGAGTAATTTACCGGCGTGCCCACAGCGGTCGGTGACGAGCCTAGTGCTACGAAACCCGGGCGACACGTCTCGGAACGTCCCAGCGGGCGTACGATCTAATGAGAATATCAATAGATGTACCGGGTGGCGTCCTGACAGAAGAACTACGTTGGGCAATGAGCAGGATGAATAATCACTGGACTCGTAGATGCCAATGCGAGATCTGTGTGGAGAGAAGGTATGCCTTGTAGAAAGCAGTAGGAAGCCGTTCTTGAGATGAACTCGGGAGCAGAAGGTTCGTCAGCGTAGAGCGTGTAGAAATCTTCGTACTTCGAGGTGTAGTCGTCGAGAGCGGAGAGTGGAATGAATTCGGAGGGCTCCGAGCGGGGTAATTATAGGGAGGTGGCCGCCTCCCGCCGCCTCCTGATTGGTCCGCTTAATTTCGTTAATTCGACTGTGTAATCTCATTGGCTCGCACATTGTTTTCTCAGTATCTGCGAGTATGATAGCTGAGCTGGTCCTCCGGGGTGGTTTCCCCACGTCCGTCGCTGCGACGGGGTCCCCGGGGGTGGCTTACGAGCGTCCGTCGCGGAGCCGACGACCTTGAGTTTAGACGGGGACCTCGGGTGTTTTCCCTGCGTCCGTTGTTCAGACGGGGTCCCCGGGGTGGCTGCTGGACCAGAGGTGGTTGCTTGCCGCCTCTTGGTTGGTTCGCCTATTGTCTCTCGTGTAATCAGTGTTTCTGATTGGCGAGTAGGCTTGTTTGAATTGTCCTTGCTAGTTTTAGAGGACGTTTGATTTTCTGTTTGAGTTTTCTCGTTCAAGGCGACTTGGTTCGAGATACTTGTCGCGTCTCTCTCGCCCAGTAAGTGTCTAGGGAGGTCGCCTTGTATGTTATTAGTTAATATTTCACTTTTGAGAGAGAATTTCGTATTTTCTCTCTGGTGAAATATTTTGTTTGACGGAGTTATAACTCGACGTCTTATAAATATTTTTGTGTTGTGTCTACCTCTTTTTGGTAGCCCTGAAAAGGGCTGTTGAAAAGAGGGGGTGGTTTTCACCACAGGCGCCCCCCCAAGACGTCGTGTTACTAACGACGACGCCGGCTGGGGAGAACTGGGAGGTCCACACGGAATTCTCCGTAGGAAACCCTCACCAGTTGGGGCGGAGGCGGAGGTGCAGGCCTCGCGTCCCGCGCCTGGGGTGCGCCCCGGCCTCGCCGGTTTCGACGAGCGCCGCGGGGCGGCCGTGGCCGGCCCGAGCTTTGCCGACGGGAGCCAAACCCGCGAGGGCTTGGCCCGCGGCCGCGGCTGGGCTGTTGCGGAGGTGCTCGTTCCGGCTCCGTCCACCCCGCTGCGCTCATCTCGTCCCACCGAGGCACGGGCACGTCGCCCGAGCTGATCCACTTTCGTGGAACCGTGGGGGGCTGGTGAGCGGGTGGAGCCCTGGGCAGCTGCGGAGCGGGTGTAGCCGGCGTCGTGTACGCTGCTGGTGTTTTCCACACCACCTCCCTCGGCGCGCTGGCGTCCGCCGGTGTTTTCTTCTCCGGCGAAGGTGGTAGCGGGCTGATTGTCGCCGGAATTTCCTCGGCCAGGAGTAACTCTTCCACTTCTTCTGTGATCATCTTCTCGGAAGGTGTTGAAGCTGCCATGGTCGAAGTTGGTATGAGCTCCTGGCGTGGGGTGTTCCATATTTATATCTCCCACTGTTCCTACCCGAGAAAAGTGGGCGTGGCCTGCTTCGAGTGCAGTCACCCACTTCTCGTCGAATTTGGTAGAGGGGACGCGCCCTCTGGCGGATTTTCGGGGAGTTTTCTCCTTATTTTCTGCCTGATTTTGGTTTCGTGACACAGCTTCGTCTGAGTTTAGAGTGTAAGCCGGTTTTATTTGTTGTTTGGGAACTTTTTTCGTGTGTTCGCCAATTTGTACTGTAACCGAAAACTTATCTCTCTTAATAACCTTGAATGGTCCCGTGTAAGGACATTGCAGGGAGGAGAGCTGTGTGGGCACTCTGATATAGACATGTGTACATGTATCCAAGTTTTTGGGCATGTTGACGGCATACTTCGTATTATTATGTTTAATATGCGTAGGCCGGAAGAAGAGAGGCTCAGAAAGGTTTGTAGACGTTACGAAAATGTCTCCTGGGAGTGGTACGTCAATTCCGTAAACTTTTTGGAACGGTGTAGTTTCCGTTGCTGGGTCTACTGCCGTACGCATGGCGAGTAGTACTTTTGGAAGGGCGTCGAGCCAATTTTCGTTTTGTGCTTTGAGAGCCTCTTTCAAAGATCTATTTCTGCGTTCTACCATTCCGTTTGTTGACGGTTTGTATGGTAACGTGTGAGTATGTTTTACTCCGAGACGTTCCATAATGGAATTAAATAGATCTGATTCGAATTGTGTGCCTTGATCACTTGTGATGTATTTAGGTACGCCTTTTGAAGCTACCCAAATATTGATAAAGGCGTTTGTGATCGTGGCTGTTTCGATGTTGTTAAGAGGGACTGCCTCTAGCCAACCCGTTGCTCTATCGACCATCATTAGAATGTAACGTTTCCCTCCTTTAGCTAAAGGTAAGGGTCCGGTAATGTCAACGTGTACATGTGAAAATTTGTTAGCCGTTTCAAATTCGGAGTAAGGGAGCTTCACGGAGCGAGTGATTTTTGCTCGTTGGCAAGTCTCGCACGCTCGGACCCAGTTGGAGACATCTGCACGGAGTCCGTGCCAAAAATATCTTTGTTTAACTTTATACACTGTAGAGTGTATACCTGGGTGTCCCAAATTGTGAATTTGGCTGATTATTTCTTGCCTTATTTCGTTTGGAATATAAGGTCTTGGGTGTCCTAGGTCTAGGTTACACCAAATTTCTCCTTGAGGGAATTCAACTCGTGTGAGTTTCAATTTGTCCTCTGCGTTAGGAGGAGAACGAATTTGTGCATTTGAAATGTGCAGTAGAAGATTGCACTCTATTGCAGCCGTAATTTGCGAAATTTCGGCTATGGGTGGACCCTCGTCAGTTTGGGTTGAAATCGATTTTGTTTGAATTTCAACTGGATCGAAGGGTCTGGAGAGTGCGTCGGCGACGACGTTGTTCTCTCCGGGTATATGACGAATGTCACTTGTCATTTGAGAGATGTATGTTAGCCATCTCAATCTCATTTTAGAAAAATGTGCATTTTTCTTAAGCATCGTGCCTAGCAGAGGCTTGTGATCTGAACAAATATGAAAAGATCGGCCGTCCAAGTCATTGTGCCAGTGAATGCAAGCTTGGTAAACGGCGAACATCTCTTTGTCGAATGATGCTTTATTCTTCCATTGTTCCGGAATTTCTTTACTGAAAAATCCCAATGGTTGGTAAGATTTCGAGCCGTGTTTGTCTGTAATTTCCTGCTCCAGTGCCGCTCCGATGTGTGTGTCGGATGCGTCGCAGACTATTCTCCACTCTGCTGTAGGGTGTGGATGAGCGATATTATGCAATGTAGCTTTAATCATTGCTTGTTTTAAGCTGTTGAAAGCTTTTTCTCTCTCTGATGTCCATTCGATAGGTGTTTTGTCATTTTTTTTGTTTGACTGAATGGAGTCATACAGAGGTTGTGCCGTGTGAGCGAATTTACTTGAGCAAGCTCGGTAGAAACCACACATACCTAGGAATCTGCGTAGACTTCGTACGTCTATTGGCCTAGGAAATTGTTCTATGGCTTCTATTTTATCTCGTTTAGGAATTATCCCTTCTTTCGAGATAGTGAAACCTAGGAAATCGACGGTAGGTTTTGAAAAAATGCATTTATCGAAACCTACTCGAAGTCCGTGTTCCCCTAGCTTGTCGAAAATTTGTTTGAGGTGGTTCATGTGTTCTTTATAATTTTTAGAAGCCACCAGTATGTCATCTAGGTATACAAATGCGAAATCAAATTTTCGCATGATGCTGTCCATGTATCTTTGCCATGTTTGAGCCGCTCCGGCCAAACCCATGCTCATTTTCTTAAACTCATAAAGACCGAAAGGTGTAATAATTGCAGTTTTATGAGCGTCATCTGGGTGCATCGGAATATGGTAATATGCCGATTTTAAATCTATTGTCGAATAGATTTGTGTATCATGTAAATTCGCTTGGAAAGAGCGAATGTGAGGAGGAGGGTAGGCGTCTTTCTTCGTTTTCGCGTTCAGGAAACGGTAGTCGCCGGTGATCCTCCATGACCCGTCTTTTTTTGGCACACAGTGTAACGGGGATGCCCATTCGGAATCTGATGGTGCAATTATGCCTTCGGAGAGCATTTTGTCAAAAGTACTTTTGACTTGAGCCCGTTTTTCGCCCGCCATGGGTCTTGCACGGAAGTGTACTGGTGTTCCTTCCGTGGTTATACGGTGGTAAACCCCGTTGTTTTTCCACTTTCCTTGAAGTTTGCTCATTTTATCATTGTATTTTTCAATGATCGAGCGAATGTTTTCGTCCTCCGTGATTTGCACGTCCTCTGGTTGAGGGCTGTTGTCACGATGAGGGATAGTAGCTGCTATTTGTTCGTCAGTGAATTTTTTGTTCATGACTGCAGCTATTTTTTGATCGGCATAGCTTTTTATTTTATCTTTATAGATGTATTTGTGTTTGACCCGTATTCCGATATCCCAAGACTCGAGGAATGGTATACCGAGGATCGCTAGATCAACTTTCGTGATCATAAAATCGGTGGTCATGTCTCCGAGGCCGATGTTAATTGTCGTGTCAGCACGCCCGAGTGTGTCTATAGGGGCTCCGTTAGCTGCTGTGAGCTTAACGTTGGACTTACGAATTTTTAAGCCCAATTTTTTGGTGACATTGTGGGGCAGAATGTTCACTTCTGCTCCCGTGTCGATGAGAAATTCAGTGCCATTTAGTTTGCACTTGAAAAAAAGCCTTTTATACTCATTAGTCTGCCGGTGTATAGGCTCAGATACACTGGCAGTTATTCGTTTTCCGAACTCTCTACGTCGGAGGTTGGAACGGTACTTTCTTGTACCGATCTCTGAGTATTTTCGTTTGAAAACCAGGTTTTTGGCTGGCTTATAGGCGCTGCCTTTTTGCTAGGTTTGGAGGCAGTGTTTGTCTTCCAAGTGCAGTGCTCTGGGTCTGCACACTTGCGAGTTTCGTTACCGAAACGTGCGTGGTTTCGACAGACATAGGCTGTCGGTTTGTGAGGCTTACTCTCTACTTGCTGGGGTTTGAACTCAGCTTTTTGTGAGAGGGCCTTTTTGAAACCAGTCTTCGTGGGTTTCGGAGTAGATTCGACTCCTCGTATGTTGAGAGAGGGGTTCTCTGTTTTGTACGCGTGTAGCGTATCAGCTAGGTCGAGCCGGGCGGTCGTGGTAGGCTGTGCTGCGACCATACCTCGGGCTTCGATAGGTAGAGTTTCGATCCACTTTTGAGTGATCAGAGCCTCTGAGAAGTACCCAACAGCTTTAGAGTACATTTCGTGGTACTTGGTGCTGGGTTTTTTGGCGAGAGATGCGGGGTCCTCGAGTGCGAGGAGCCTGTCCTGTAAGGACAACCCGTATTCTCGTTGTAGGCGCTGTTTGGCCTCTTCATAAGGTGCGTGGGGTGCCGTGAGGTAAGCTGAGTCGATAGCTTCCCTCATTTCTTCCGGTACCCACTTGTATATGGCTGAGAAGCATTCGTTCTGCGTTCTCAGGTGTTTTCGCACGCAGTATTGATCGAACTCGGCGAGTGCACGATCGATATTCTTCTTTTGGAAGATTGGTCGTTGATAATCTCCCATTTCCTCCAAAAGTGCTCGAAAGCCACTTTGTGTAGAGGGTTGTTGAGTGAGATGCGGGGCGTATAGGCCCGGCGGGGGTCGCACGCCCGCAGTGGTTCCCTGAAATCCACTAGCTTCATAAGAGGGAACGAAATGCTCCGTGTTGAGCCTGTTCAAAGGCGGGGTCACCATTTGTAGTGGATTTAAGTATGTTTTACTTGGTGTAGGTAGACCAAGTGGGACATTTATATTCTGATTATGCGGGTTAGTCCCTGAGGTATTCCTGTAAGGAATGTGAGCGAAATCGCCAAGGTCAGCTTGCTTGGCGGGATGAACTGAGGGATAGTTCGTGTCGCAGCCGCGTGGAGCACTGGGCTCGCATAGTGGGTGCTGGGTTCGATCAGTTTGGTACTGAGCCGTTTTGTAATATTCCGGCCTAAGATTTATATCTGTAGGAGGAATATGTTGAGCTTGGTTGAGGTACTGAAAAGTATCCTTTGTTTTTTGTACGTTTGGAGTGTATTTGACACTCGGATCGGCCGGGTAGCCTTGTATAGAATATCGTGGATATTCGGAAATCTTTGTCGAATCATAATGATTGACTTCAGAGCGGGTCTGAAAGGTATCCTCGAACTTTTGTGTAGGTGAGGCTTGATCTAACGTTTCCTTCGTGAATACGTTAGGTGAGAAGGCGATCTCGTCGCGAGGATCGAGCCTTGGCCCGTCGCTAGGAACAGCGGACTGGCCGAGCAGCGGGTAGGTAGCGCTGCGTGGGCTAAGAGGCCCGGCCGCGCCGTGTTCCGCCTCCCCTTGCATGAGGAAATAGGACGGGCGGCGCTCCATCGAAATATCCGAGTTTATTAACTCGTTTTCGATACCTCTACGTATAGAAATAGAGGGTTTAGAAGGTGGACTCGCTTGACAGAGCTTCTTTCCTTTGCTCGGATGTCAGGGTCCTACCTTGTAGTCTTGAAAAAGACTTCCTTGGACGGTAAATTAGAGCGTATGAGCTGAGTAATTTACCGGCGTGCCCACAGCGGTCGGTGACGAGCCTAGTGCTACGAAACCCGGGCGACACGTCTCGGAACGTCCCAGCGGGCGTACGATCTAATGAGAATATCAATAGATGTACCGGGTGGCGTCCTGACAGAAGAACTACGTTGGGCAATGAGCAGGATGAATAATCACTGGACTCGTAGATGCCAATGCGAGATCTGTGTGGAGAGAAGGTATGCCTTGTAGAAAGCAGTAGGAAGCCGTTCTTGAGATGAACTCGGGAGCAGAAGGTTCGTCAGCGTAGAGCGTGTAGAAATCTTCGTACTTCGAGGTGTAGTCGTCGAGAGCGGAGAGTGGAATGAATTCGGAGGGCTCCGAGCGGGGTAATTATAGGGAGGTGGCCGCCTCCCGCCGCCTCCTGATTGGTCCGCTTAATTTCGTTAATTCGACTGTGTAATCTCATTGGCTCGCACATTGTTTTCTCAGTATCTGCGAGTATGATAGCTGAGCTGGTCCTCCGGGGTGGTTTCCCCACGTCCGTCGCTGCGACGGGGTCCCCGGGGGTGGCTTACGAGCGTCCGTCGCGGAGCCGACGACCTTGAGTTTAGACGGGGACCTCGGGTGTTTTCCCTGCGTCCGTTGTTCAGACGGGGTCCCCGGGGTGGCTGCTGGACCAGAGGTGGTTGCTTGCCGCCTCTTGGTTGGTTCGCCTATTGTCTCTCGTGTAATCAGTGTTTCTGATTGGCGAGTAGGCTTGTTTGAATTGTCCTTGCTAGTTTTAGAGGACGTTTGATTTTCTGTTTGAGTTTTCTCGTTCAAGGCGACTTGGTTCGAGATACTTGTCGCGTCTCTCTCGCCCAGTAAGTGTCTAGGGAGGTCGCCTTGTATGTTATTAGTTAATATTTCACTTTTGAGAGAGAATTTCGTATTTTCTCTCTGGTGAAATATTTTGTTTGACGGAGTTATAACTCGACGTCTTATAAATATTTTTGTGTTGTGTCTACCTCTTTTTGGTAGCCCTGAAAAGGGCTGTTGAAAAGAGGGGGTGGTTTTCACCACAGTAGGTATGAAGCATGATTCGTTTATTTGATTTTCTGCAGAACGAAATGATTCAACTTGGCTTACCCTAAAAACTTAACAGGTAGAGGAGCGTAGGGTAATACCTCAAAGTCGGGGAATACCGCCACCCCATGTAAATATTTAACCACCTGAGTGACAAATCTTGAAGCCAAATATCGTCATCTTTAGATCAGCAGCAATGTTGGAAAGTTAGTTTGGGTCAATAATTTGTTTTTATCAAAGATAAGTGAGTTGGTACACAGTTTTTGAAGCTTGGCGTTCTAGTTGTACTGTTGTGGAATTTTCGTGGTTAGTAGGTAACAGTTTTTTTTTTTTTGCGTTTATGTAAATTGTTAAGCATGACGACGTAGAAAAATCATTTAGCTTCAATTTCCACCCATTACTTCATTTTTTTTCTAATTTTTTAAATTTTAAAGTTTTCAATGATTTTTCATTTCGAAAAGTTACTGGGGAAATATCGCCACACCAAATTCAGGCTAATTTCGCCACGGCGGTATTGTCCCAATGCTCTATTACTCAGTCTTGTTGGATTATTTCAAAGGTTTTTGTTGTAATAATCACCTATTTGTATTAATTCTGAGTAATTGAAGTATTTAAAATAATATTTAAAATACGAATTATATTGTGATACCTAGCTTATATCAATGAGCACCTCTATGTTTGCCTAATCGTGATTCATTAGATATTTACCTACCTATCTACTGAATAATTGTATAGTACCTACCTAAGTGCCTTCTTATATTAACACAATCGTTGTAAGATTCCACTCCCGTTTTGATTTTGACAATGGACGTCAGTCTTGTGAATTTCGCTGCGACCTGAGGAAAGGTACAACATTTAAAAGCCGGGAAGATGGAATGCTATATAATATTTATTTTTTTATCGAGTTCCAGGTTGAACGTTGTCAATAATTCAGTTCCTGTGAGGAACCAACATTATTTTACCAATATTTATTTTGTTTTAATTTTACTATTCTGATGTGGACATTGTTTTTCAACCTTTAGTGAATCCTTTTCTTGTCAATACGATGAGCTAAGTTCCCAATATGGTGAGAAGCTACCCAGGAAGAGTTTTTGAAATTCAATAAATCGTTATTCCGATGTTCTGATGAGACTGTTCATTTCCTCCTTGTTTTAATATGGCGATATTACCCTGACCCTATGGCGGTATTTCCCCAGCTAGGTAATACCGCCATTTACAAGGGTCTCATAAATTGTTGTTTACTAATATAAAGTTGCTACACAACCAGCAAAAACGTTGTAATTCACTACAGGAGATGTGTTTTTAAAATTTGTTTCAAAATCTGGAGCTCCTGAGTGCAAACCCGGTTTGTGATAGACAAATATATTTAAGGTGGCGATATTACCCCATTTCCCTTACAAACTGCATAGTACCAATCTGAAATGTTGCTTAATTTGTTATTCAACTGGCTCAATTTAAACTAAGCTGAGCCAATGATTTTTTTTATCTGAATAACAAATTTTAAGTTGTTTCAGGTATACAGATTTGTACTTGCGTAATTCTTATGTACCATGTATATATATTTTTTTAATCTGAAGATTTTATTTCTACTTAATATTTACTTTACAGATATACATCGTTGCCATCAGTATCTCCTGTAGTTATACTTATTGTTGTCATATTCTTGTTAAATAGATGCGAGCTGGTTAGTGTGTCGCACCCACATGGAGAAAGACCTTCGCACGTTGTCCCAACAAGACGAGTGGGTATCCGAGCACAACTACACTCTACCACCACCAACCAACCGCCAGTTCAATGTTCCTTTTCAGGAGAGAACTCAGAAACGCCAATTTTCTAGATATACTGCGCCCCGCCCGCATAGCCCCCGACACTTTCCCATTAGACAGAGTGATGCGCAGGTGTCCCGATCGCGCTTTTATCCCGAAAGTGAAATAACCAGAGCCTGGTTCCTGCAGGTGCTGCAGCCCAACCACTTTGGTAACAACGTCTTTCCATCGGTTAACAGACGACGAAAAGAAAAAAAATCTAATCGTTTAAGGAGGTGAAGAGTTGACCGGTGCCAACCTATCATTTATCTAATAGTTGTTATGCGATACCAAATGTGGGATTGAAACTTGTGTAGAAACCTGATGCGAAATTGTAATGAAGGCAGCAGCTTGTGATGGCACATCTATAGTGGTCCTCACCTGGACACATTTATCTATGAAGTGGTCTGGGTCATTCTCATTTCATTTGCCGCTTTGGGTCATTTGAGAACCTCAGTGACGTGAAATATAAAAGTGCTTGAAAATGAGGTTGGATCGGCAAATACTACTCATTGTAAATTGCAGATTCCATAGATGAACAATGAGTTTTTCATTGATGTATTTTATATATTTTTTTGTATTAAAAAACATGATATCCAACTCACGAGTGTTACCAGATTTCAAAAATTGATTTCTGTAAAATGGATGACTTTGGCAAAATTGTTGTCGGGGCTCAAGTAAGTTCAAAAGAATCACAATCAAACGTAATATTCAGATTTTACGGAATTCATGTTGAAGGCAGTGTAATTTAGCTTAAATCTCAAGAGTGTTACCCTATTAGTGTTACCTTATTATCAGGAGTGTTACCCATCCTTGGTCACACTCCTGAGAGGTAACACTCATGAGAATTTCCAGTAAAAATAGTGTCACACAGGATGATGAAGTGACAAAACTCGGGGATGGCTACTGTTTGAAACCTGTCACCAAGCAGTATGGTTGTTGATATCGGATTATTTTGTTTAAACACTAACAACACTCGTAATTAGTGTAACACTCATGATTGAAAATAAAAATACTCCCCATGTTTTTAGGCTTCTTTCGCTGTAAAAACTGCTGCAACTCCAAGCACTCCACTACAGTCTCACATCTTCAACTGGACAATATAACCTTCACATCTGACAGTGTCCCACCATTTTCCATCGGCTTTCTTGATCGCAAAAATGATAACACCCCTGAGGTCCCATTGAGAAGAGATATGGGGGACTGACTGAAAAACTAGTTTTTCACGGGTTGGGAAAAATCTTAAAAATGTAAAACCTTATTCTAAATAAAGAGGAACCAACCTACTGCAGCTAGTAACCCTGGCCAGTTCTAGATTGTCATTGTTTCCTAACTACCTAACTTCTACTTACATGTTAAGTAGGTTAGTTTGTTGATGCGATTCTTTATTATAATGATTCATTTATTAATAATATAATAAAAACAAACTAACTAACACACACACACACACACTAACTCACTCACTAAGGAACTAACTTTGATTTAATAGTATAATTTTAGTGATGTATTGACTTGGAAAAAGCGAAACTCATAGGGGATTATCTTCACCCTAACCCGCACATACCATGAAAATTTCATAAGAACCGGTTGAATATTGTGGAAATTAAGCTTGTTACAAGGATTTGCGGACATACACACACAGATACACACATAGCAAGAGTGAGAAAGACACGGAACGAAAGTTGTTTAGAATATTCCAAAATGTAAAATGAGAGTGGAAATTTTACCACTGTAAAAAAACAACAGCCGTTTGATTTTAGTAGAGACCACAACTTTTAAATCTCTCGAAAGTGGAAACGATGCTTCCGATGCCTATAGGTAGACTTGGGAGCAATTTAAGAGATGAAATTTAACATTTAGGTACCAATACTTCACTATTAGGTACATTGCACTGCCAATAGTTAATAAACTCGATTTCGCAACGTTATAATAAATTCCATTGGAACTATATCACCTGACAATTCCAATATTGGCATAATATCAGCTGATATTTACAAGGCAATTTTGATGTATTCAAGTATCAATATCTAGCGATCTTAGATGGAATTAATAGCTTGATCGTCTAATCAATAGATCCGCTAGCAGCGCGTGATCTCTCCATCTTCTCGCGCTTAGAAATTCGAAGGTTTTTTTTCGATGTTCAAGCCCTTAGGGAAAGCGAACTATTCAACGTACAGCGTTAAGGCATTTTTCCAGCTTTTTTCTCGCATTTTTAATGCTCGAACGTGAAGAAGGCATAGTGCTGTGGCGGTAGTTGCCGAACTTTTCTTGTGACGTCACGGTAGCGTGGATTCCTTTCCAGTGGCCTGACGTGAGCGCAGCACCTCGGTTCGCGTTACTCTAGTGATTGCTAGATTGTGAGTGATTTGCAAATGGAATTATTCCAAGTCTTTTGTTCATGCTCCTCCCCGCTCGCTCTCGATCTCATGTATTATTACTTACCTACCCGTAGCTTTTTATGTAAGTAAAGCTTTTTCCATTTACGATGTACAAATTTGTCTTGTGAGTTGGCGACTGTTCAAATAATATTACGTGCCCCAATATGTGAGTATTCCTTCAAGTCCTCACCTAGCAAAACCAAAGTGCTTTTTTCCGAGGTCAGCTTTTTCGACCATTGCGCTTCATGGCGGAGCATCTTTAAACTCACTTTGGAAAATTAGAACATGTTCTAATTTTTACCTCGATGAAGGAAAAATGCTAAAGCATAACCTTCGGGAAGGTAACAAGTCAATGAAAACCCCCTAGGAGCCCTCACCTGACAGACTCAATAAAACTGCATTCCACCAGAATGCGCTGTTTTTGCACTTATTCCTCTTCAACATTCACAGCTGACCTTGGAAAAAAGCACTTTGCCTTCTTCACGTTCGAGCTTTTAAAATGCAAAAAAAAAGCTGAAGAAAATGCAAGCGTGAAACGGCCTTTACGGGTGGTTTTAATCGATTCTTTGGCATTAAATTTATCATTGGCAATCAACACATTGTTACTCAGAAAGTTGTCGAGATCTCGATTTTTGAATGTTTAGCCCTTTAATACAAACCTTTATGGTTGATAAAATTGATGCCGAGCTTCTAGGACCATCTAGACCCCAAATGTGATTTTTAACACAAGTTTCATATAGTGGTCCAGTATTTTCGGAGAAAAGCCGAGGACGGCGGACGGACGGATTTTTCTTTATTCGATTTTTAGATTCTACGCATCTTGAAACGTAAACCAAAAAATTTTCAGGGGGTTTTAAAAAAAAAATGTTTCTTGGTCGACTACAAAGGTTCATTATTGAAAATAATAAACAAAAATAGTAGATATTCCTAAAATATGAGAGATGTCAACCGAGTTGCCACTGGCCATACCCGTCTTACTCACAGACACCTGCTTAGTGCAGAAGATCGGGATGTTGTGTGGGGGAGGTGTGGGGGTGATCTGTCCATCCGCCACTTTCTGGAAGTGTGCCCATCCCTTATGGACCTACGAGTCCAGCATCAGCCCCCTCAGTGGGCTGACGTTTTATCCGGACCAGACAAGGTCCGATCCCTGTTGTACCTGAGAGCCGCTGAGCTCTACTACGAGCTCTCTGAAATATATCTGATCTGTGATATATTTATGTACATCTAGTCGTAGTTTTATTTTACTTTGCTGATTGTATTCAGTAGCATGTATATAGTTATTAGCCTATTTTACATCTGGTCTTAGTTGTATTACTTTATTTTTGGGATTTTTTTTAAACCACTTTGGGGGCGAAACAGTGGTCATCACTGTACCCCTCATTTTTTTCCCCTCCGAGTTGCCAGTTGAGTCCATGATGGCGCTCCTCAATGATGGCAACATGGCTCCCCTTAGAATCGTGCCAATTTCAGTGTCCCTTTAGACACCTTGTGCAATGCTGTTAATCACCCTTCTGGTAAAGGTGCGGCTTAAACCTTAAAAAAACTTCATATTAGGATACTTTATATAACTCTGTTTAGGAATTCAGATTTGTTGATTGTCGGTTGACATGAAACCCTAAAAAATGGAAATAAAGCAAATCTTGGAAAAAGGATGAAAACTTTGTTTCACGATCAATTTGCACAATTTGAATTTGTAAAATAACCTCGCCTGGCTGCTTCAAGATCGTTTATGAGAATAGCAAAATAACTTTCACTCACCCTGTCGCGGTTATATTGCTTACAGAACTGCCTAGGAACGATGGGAGCTAGTAGTTTACTTTTTCTTCACTCAAGGTCATCCCCAGAAACTGATTAACCTTAGATGACTAGACGTCCTTGGTATAGCGAGAAAGACTGTATATAAACTCGTAAAACTAACTACTATCTTAATTTTTGTCACCTGTCAGGGGAAATGAATTCAATCTGAGTTGCTATGCACTATGTCAGGCAAGTTAAAGACACTTAAGACCATGTCCTTCGGCGTGAAAAGCTTTAACTAGCCAAGTTTGGCCAAGAGGAGCGAGTGACAAGAAAATCCAGTAGAGGTAGCTGGTGATGAGCAACCCTGATGGTATAAGGTATATACCTGGTGATTGGGGTGGGTCTTCAAAGCCTCTTACCGAAAATGACTGGGCCTAGGTGAGGCGAACGCCCTCGGAGCCCAACTGAGAACCCGACTCGGCCGTCATTCTACACCCTTGCCGGGCATATATTGACGTTTTTCACCGATTTGTCGTCACACAAAAATGAGTTTGACATCGGGCTTCCATATTTTATCCACGCTGAATGAAATGGCAACACTTTCCAACATCGTTGACACACACCTAACTAAGCTCATGAGAAAACCTTCTTTCTGAAAAAAGGGGTAGAAAAAACGTTGGTAGGTATTAAAAAAATTTCAGATCTTGTATGAGTAAACTGAGGTTTTTTTAACTAATAAAAGCTGGTCTAAAAATGTTAATTTTATATATGTAACGGTTCTAGAGAATTAAATGATCTTTTCAACGATACCTTCAGACGATACCTTCAATGTTAAAATTACAATGTACTTTTGATTTGTATTTATTAGATACAAATTTATAGATAGATTTGATATTTTCTATGAGATACCTACCTTTTTCTCACATGCTCTTTCCCATCACGGTATGGTAGAAAAATAAACCTTATTCAATTATTAGTGTACCTATTTGAATTTTCTGTGGAAAATCGCTCAAATACCGATCACTCAAATACTGATTTTTGTTAAACTGAACCAGGTGTGCTGCACACCCTTATCGGATTAGCTCGTCGTCACTAATGGACTAATGACATGTTTATTACATAGATGCCTTTTGGGGTCTGTTTACTTAGGTAAGTACTTGAGTTAGAGTTTTTCTAACAGCTTATTTTTCATGAACATAGTGAGATTTCTCGTATAAGTCAATCTTGGGTTGCAATCCCCATTGTTCAGAATACGGGCACACAAATAAATCGTAGGTAGGTACCTGTACCTACCTATGAACTGTCAAAAACGCTTTGGTCTCAACAAATACGGTCAACAATCCGCGATTGACCGCGTGGATACCTGCAGAGGGCTGGGTCATCGGATTAGCTCAACTCGTACTAATTAATGACAACTCGGACTAACGAAATATTTATTACATAGAAGCCAACAAGAAAACAAAAATCCGTCCAGAGTGCATTTCGAATTAGGTATGCCGATTGCAGGATGTAATAAATATGAATCCCGGAAAATATTTCCCAAAAACTGCGAACAAAATATAGTAAAAATTATTTCTGTTCTAGAACCAAAAGTTTCAACCATGTATCATGTTTTCTCCTCGATTGCAATCATGTTCACAATATCAATTATTGAGAATGATCACCTGTGTGTAAACAATTATTTATATAACCATGCTCATAACTCAGTTTGTTGGACACGCACTTCGCAGTAGTTAACATAATATTGTTGGATAAATCGAGAGCTTTCGAACGAATGGTCAACGAATTTTGTGGGATGAAAAACGACGAAGTACCATTTCCCTAGCAACGACTCGGTTGTAGGCGGAAATCACTGTAACACTATTTGTTTCGTGCGCGGAAAAAATTGACTCGCAAAATTTGCTAGGACCCCAGGGCTAAAACATGATACATGTTAAAATTCGCAAGAATGTGAATCTGACGATCTGTGGAACATTGAGAAATTCTCTATTGCGGGGCAATTACACACATCGAGTTGTTTTCAAGTACGACTGCTAACTCGAATTGTTTAAACACCCCTCAAAATTCGTTGTTTTAGGTTTCAAAGTGTTTAGAATGCGAAAATCCAGTTGAAACCAATTCTGTATTAGATAGCCCTTTTACGTAGGTAAATCGGAGCCTTGCGCATTCAAACCTTGATGCCTTGAAAATATCTATATATATTTCAGCACGGTAGCTCGATTAGAAAAAAATTATAATAAAGTAAGGACAGGTTCCGTAAAAAAAATGGATGTTATTTTGTCAAAGGGATGGTACATTGATGGCACATTGTTTCATCAAATAAACGCAAACTGTTTCATCAAAAGCCCTAGTAAACAAATCTCAGATTTTGGGAGAAACGGGACCCGATTCCCAGTTCGCAGGCGGGAAGAGTGGTCTAAGTTAGTGGCATCTAGCGTAAAACCCCTGAACTTCCTCGACGCCCGCCTCGCTTCGGAAGTTTGAAAAGCCATCGAATCGCAAATTCAGTTTCCCGATCACAGAACTTCATGAAAAATCAACCGATTTTGTCGTTTGAACACTTAAATTGAAGCGTGAAATCTAAGGAAGACATCCGTCAGGGCATATTTGCCATAAATCATCTTCCAATAAAGCAATCATCACTCGAATAGAGTAACCCTCTTAGCTGTGACTTTGTTGATGAATTGCAGCTTCTAGTGACATTTTTCTCAAATAACGCCTCGACGGATTGCTAAAGATTGATTTCACTTAGTTTAGAGATATGTTTTGTCTCAAAATTATCCTTTCTAACTCTGCTGCAACATATATAATTTCTGAATATCTTCAGAATTAAGCTGTTCCTCTGCTTCCTGTTGAATCCAGTCTTTTTTTAAATATTATTTTAGTTCCTCTAAAATGCGCAAAATTTCAATTTCATCTGAAATTTTCGTCATTTTGTTTGAAAATTATAGCCCAATGATGTATGTACAGCCCGTGACACGGGTCTTCTTGAAAACGTATTTCATGTTCTATTTGAGTGTCCTATGTATAACTGGTTCAGACAAAGATATATATCTGACTTGGTGGGGGGTACCGGAAACTTGATAAATTTCGTATCAGTATCAAGTGAATTCGGCATAAAAAGGCTATATATTGCTTCTTAAAAGTGAAGTTTGCAAACTGAGAAATTTATGTTTGTTTGACTGAAGGATCAACTCGCTTAATATACTCGTACTGCCTATGTTAACTGCTTGAATGTTTTTTGAAATGATTTATGGAGTTCATTGTGTGTTTTATTTTATTGTTGTTTCCAATATTTATGAGGTAAAGAGAATAACCTGAATTAATAATGAATGTTATATTAAGTTGTAATTTACATATAAAATATTTGAAATTTCTACAAACGCTGTAATACTGAATAGATTATCATTAATTGTGAGTAAATCATGTTACTGGACACCACGATCAATTTCTAAATTTTATACTCTTATATAGTTGATTCAACTGGGATGTGAAAACACTACGTTAATGATGTTTACACTACAACTGTTTCAATTATGTAGTTTTTGTAAAGCATACTCGAATGTAAGGGACTTACATGTTCAAATACAATAAATAAATAAATAAATGATAGCCTAATGTTAGTGCAGTTCCACTGAATTAAACCTGAACTGGCTTAGTCTACTAAGAATTCGACATTTTTAGCGAATTTTCAAGGAAAATAAATTGAAATTGCAATGGTTCCCAAACGGATTTCCATGGACGCAAAAAAGTTTTTAGTATAATCTAGTTGAAGATAATAAAAGGTATTGAGTTAGTACTGAAGGTGTTAATAATAATGCAAGCCGATATATATATTTTGTAATATTTTATTAACAATATTTAATTTAATTTATCATTATGTACATTTAAAAGAACAATAATTTTTACACCATTCAATTATATTATGTATGTACAATTAACCAAATAGAATGTCTCACAAAGCTCGCCACACAATAAATTATTAGTATATCACATTACTTTAATATTTAAAAACACTGGGGTGTTTGATGAGAATAATAAGCTGATTTGGAATATGAATATACAACCAATATACAATATAGTGATATAAATACTTCTTGACAATAATCTTCCCCTTTAAGATATCTTGCAACCCACACGCGCTATATTTTAAATAATACAGCATTTATCGATTAATCAGGTAAACATACACGCACAACGCACACCCCCCACTCGATTTTTTTCCTTTTCGATACAAAGAAAGTCAAATTATATTAATTATTTACATATATGTACATTTCATATTTTATATCTATCCATAAATAATGATTGTGTGATACGATGTAAGTTAAACAATTGCACGCTTATATTATTGTGATTTTTTTTCCGTTTTCGCAAGTGAACAAAGCAAACATTATTTAAAGTCGCTTGTACATAAAAGAGAGTTCCTAGTAGATCCGTAAAACTCGAAGTAACTCTGATGCAATGAGTTTCGGTGACGCATCCTTCCGTAGAGATACGTTAACGGATCGCAATCCGTAATTAAAGTAATCGTCTAAAATAACCTCCTTCCATGGACTCAAATAACCTCCTAGGGATAATTTCCTCCTTCCATGAATTTAGCGTTACAACTAGATCCGTTAAGGGCTTGACGTTACTTTAAGGTGCGGTAAATGTTTCTCGTTACCGCACGCCGTATTGAGACCGGAGGATCTACTAGGAACTCACAATTCAGACACGTTTGGGACAACGTATTGGTACCATGACTTTCATTATAATATAGGTCGAGGCAACAGAAGTTTTAATGTTATAACTGATGACTTTCGTGTCATAATACATTTTGTATTTTTAAAAAAATCAGTAATTATAGAGGACGTATAACATAAAACAGCCGATTGTGCTTTCCACTTGTGTCTACCTTTATTGATTTTCTCGGTTATTCAAAACAATCACACTTTTTATGTTGGATTCTTGTGACAAATTCGCTCAGGTGTGAGGCTGAATGAATTTGACATATCATACATCATTCATTTGACATATTAGAGCAAGCGTCCAATTCGCGGACTCCAAAAATTTAATACAATTCTCAGCAAGACATTTTCTGTACTGTTGCAAAGACAGGCCTGCGTTTTAAGGAGTTCTTAATAATTGCTTTTGTAATTATGTTTCAGTCAATATTCAATTCAACACATTCTCAAACTACATGGAAGTAACGAACTTTCCATAAAACGCAATTTGAAATAATAAATAAATTGATCGCTCATAAATAACAAGAATGTACCTAAGTAACCCATAAATTGGGAAAATTTCGATTTTGAAGAAATAGCTGAAAAGAAGAACTAATTTCAAGGTATTCCTTTTCGAATTCATCATTTCATATTTGATGGGTTACACACATATTCACTGGCTTTAATCGTAATTTTCAAAGGATGATGATTTTTCTATAATATTATATTTCGGTAGGTATCAATATATAAGATACCTAACAAAGAAAATGAAATAGTATACAATTCCAGCTACTTTCACAACCCATTTCCAGTTGCGTTAGTTTCTGCTATTTTTTTAACGCCATGTATCTAGTAGATTATTACCGCATTGACCGTTTTTTATTACCATCGGAATGTCGATTATAAGGAAGTTTTTAGGATTAGGATTATATCTCATTATATTCTTGGTAAATGGACAGCTAGAAATGGGAGGTGGTAAATTATGTGCGGCACTGCGGCATTGAAACGTACCACGAATGTTCGTGGCAATCGGGAAAGCGCTTCGACTCAGCTCAAACCTTTTTGAACGAGATTTCGAATAACCCACGAATATAAAATGTTATGCAATCAAAATTTCCCATTGTTTCACTGAATTATAACAAAAAGTTAATATGACATTGGAGTATTCCAACTTCATTTTTGTTTCGAGCTTTCCAGAAAGATGCAATATGATGGGTATTTGACGACCAGAAGGAGGAACTCTGTCTTTCAGGATCTGATCGACCCTAGCCCGCCTTGATTTGGAGAATATTGTCCGATTCAGCTGGAATTACGAAATGAATATTGCTTTTAGAAGCTTTTATAAATATTAAATCAGAATTTGAGGTTGAAAGAGTGAAATTCCGCCCCACAGGAATCCCCACGTGCAAGTTCGTTTATATTCGTTAGTGTGCAGCGATCCTGTACATAGTCGTGATAATGTTACAATCGCACATCAATGTCTAAAACACGGAGAAAAAAAAAAAAGAATTTGACGAACGATTTGAGTCTCTGCTTTGACTCGGTCTGTTTTTCTGTTTGTCTTGTCTGTCTGTTCCGCGCTATAGGTCGAAATTTTGGAGCTATCCGAAAAGTTGTACTCGTATGTACACTCCTGAGACGCCTGGAATATGCGTATAGTTTTTGGTGCCTACCGATCCGACACGATGTGGAAGCGATAAGTGGATTTCGATAGTTGAATCGAATTGAATCGATTTAGACAATTTTCAGAGCGATCGGATTCGACGCAACGGCGGATATTATCGTCAACAATCGTCGACGATACCGGACAAAGCAGATTATCCTGTTTTCAATATCGTGAGGAACCTGGTCAGTGGAACCACTAGTTGACTGCGTTTGACAGCTTCCTGGAGCAAAAACCTGCGGTTCCCCCTCAAATTCAATAGTGCCGAAGCGTGCCGCACATAACCTACAACCACCACCTCATCTCCCGCCACCAGTAGACATGTTACCACACATCTTCTAATATCAAACACAACAAAGCAGCATTGCAGTTATGCAATGATGCATATAACTACCCAGAAGAAATTTTTGTGTAATGAACGATCGTACATGCTTGAATTTGAAGATCTTGTACCGTTCAGGCAATTCATTTTGCCAAGGAGTAAAGCGAATTTTCAGGAATTGAGTTTGATACTTAGAAATGGTACACTTAAGCCTTCAAAACCTTATTTCTATTGTTCCAGTATCCATGTAATTTTTATAAATTATTATGGAAGATTTAGCGACTGAAATCACGTCATAATCTACCATATCTGTCATATATATATGACAAATTTCCACAAATTAATGCGTTGAAAAAAAAAATTGAATGATTCGGTGCAGAAGAAACAACTAAACACAAACAACGACAGTAATAAGGATTGATGATTTACAATGAAAAAGAAAGTCATTTAAAACGCGCAGGCGCATTACGGTGGCCTCAAAGGGGGCCAGTGGGAAACCCAGAGGTGGGCCAGGCCCTTTCACGACGAGCACTCTAGCGGCGAAGGGCTGAGGTAGTGCTGGGGGGAGCCGTGGGGGCCCATGGGGTGGTGGTAGGGCTCCAGGCCGCCCCCGGGGTCCATCTTGTCCTTCCCGACTCCCCCGCCTCCACCGCCTTCCTGTTTGAGGACCATCCGCCTCCACTTGGCCCTCGCGTTCTGGAACCACACCTGGAACACACCGAAAAAACATACATTACATTAAACATACATTAAAACATGAAAACATACATTAAAAAAGTCCAGTCATGCAGCATGACTCCATGAGCGAATTTTTGAAGATGTTTCATGCAAATAAAACCGATTTTTTTCAACTAGCGAACGGCATTATTTCGATTTTTGACTGATTTTTCAACTTTGAAATTTTTGAGAACTTGATACATATTCTTATAGGAAATTTTACACTGATTCCGAATATACCACATGTTAGTATGCTGAAAAAATTATTTCGCACAACAAATCGCAAAAACAGGCTATTTTGAAATTTTTGACTACATTTTTGAAAATTTCAACCCGAAGATGTAATCCGATCATGCTGGCCAACGAACTTGAACTTTCGTTTTGTGTCCTTAACATTTAAAAATTTGTTTGAAGTTTCTAGCACAATTCTACGGACAGTTATCGTCTGGAATGACACATACATATATACATACATACATATATACATACATGCATACATACATTAAAAAATGCGTTAAACTTCAGAATATGATTCAGAATAGCCTGAAACGGATTTCTGCATAAAATGTTTTCAAAAATTCACATTCTACAAATTTTGAGGCGAGAGCAATAGCTTAATTTTCTTCAAAAATTCGCTAAAAGACATCACATTTGTTGGATAGTTCGGAAACGAAGTTGTAAATATTATTTAAAGACAAACAAACGCACCAGTTGTGCAGCATGCACTTTGGTACAAATTCTCACGGATTTCTTTTACTTTTTTCGGGATTTTGAGAACTTTTTGTACACAAAAGTGTACACAGTTTATGTATTGCAAAGGCATATTAAATAATCTTATCTTCTTTACTTGAATAAAGTTTACACCCATTTCAGGTGGTATTTTCGTCCAACCATCAATTCTGGCTTTTCCCAGAGGATCAAGGTGGAAAGGATGTATCAAAACACAACTCGCAAACTCCGCAAAATTCTATCAGCATGCTATGCAGCAATTATGGAGTCTTATCTGACCGACCGATACTCCCGAATCGAACAAGACATTCAAGCCTTTCTCGAAGCCTTTGAAGATTCATGCTGGAGGGCCACAAGGCAGTGTACTAAGCCTACTACTGTCCCTGCTTTACAGTCGCGATCTACCAGAAACTGAGGAAAATACAACTGCCACATTTGCAGATGACACCGCAATATTGGCGACAGGAGAAACGAACATTGGATCAGTTACAAAATTAAACCACTCCTTCCTCCGCACCATGAATGGACAAAAAGATGGAGAATTAGATTGAATGAAGCGAAGTCTGTTCATGTTGATTTCACAAATAAAAGGATCAACTACGTGCCAGCCTTCCCGGACAACAAGGCGATTCCTTATGCTAATGAGGCTAAATATCTTGGGATGACACTCATGCCAAACTAAGGTGGAAATCACATGTTAAAAAGAAAAAGTCTGAACTAGTTATCAAATCCAGGAAAATGTACTGGCTTATGGGAAGACGTTCAAAACTGTCTATCCACAATAAGCTCATATTGTACAAGCAAGTCCTCAAACCTGTCTGGTCATGTGGTACTCAACTGTGGGGGTGCACTGCACAAAGTAACCACAACATTATTCAGCGCTTTCAAAATAATGTTTTCTGCATACCTGGGTTAACGCATGCAGATATTTCAGAAACGACAGATTACACTATGAGCTGAAAGTTGAATCTGTCAATGAAGTTATCCACAAACAAGCCGTCAATCACCTTTTGAGGCTCATAGATCATGTTAACGAGGATTTCGTCCAGCCCCTTGACACCGAAGATCTACTTAGAAGACTTGAAAGAACTAAACCGCATGAACTAAGTGAAATAAAATGAACATCAAGACTAGTGACTCAATTATCAGAACAATAAGTCTAAGGTGAAGTATATAAGATCTTAAGAAAATGTATGATAATTTATCACATGAATATTGCTTATAAGTTGTTATTACTTGGCGCAATAAAACTTGTCCAAAAAAAAAAGTGTATAATGTATCAAAGGCCCATTTCAGATGGTATTTTCGTCTCAACTATCAATTCCGGCTTTTCCCAGAGGACCAAAGTGAAAAGGATGGATCAAAACTTGTTAGGATTATTTCGCCTAAGGTTGCATATACCTACCTAAGTTGTAAAATCGGCTGTCATCTATAGTCATCTACACAGAAGATCTTATGATGAAATAATACTCCAAAATAGTCCTTCCTGGGTGATTTCCATGTATTACGACATACCTGTTATTTCATCTGCCTCTGTATACCTATCAGCGGGAGGTCGGACGCGTAGGTTCCGCGCACACCGAAAACGTTGCCAGCACGCTCTACGTTTCCCAAAGAACTCGAAAACGACCCCATTTTATGTATATTTTCTCTAACGATATTATCCATCTAAAGTTCACCGTGAAACGTCACTCATTAAAATTCATCAACTACGAGGACGCAGCGTGATACAAAACATAGGGGGGCAGAGTTTTATTAAACCATAAAAAAAGTAACGACTTTTCCCCACCTTATGGGACTATATATCGTACTCAAGAATAAAAACGAATGACTCGTCATGTTTTATTCCGCCGGCTGTAAATTATTTGGCCGGTTGCACCAAGAGACCGTTTTTTTTCGGAGGCTGACGTCATTTATTAAATAAATTTGCATAATAAACGAGAAACGGCGTGGGTGGGTAGCGGACTTCAAAGTTGTTAACCTGTTAAAAAAAAGTTAATAAAACGCAAAAAAGAGAGAATTCAAAACACAAAAGCAAGTTTCCAAGAGATTCGCCTTTTACAAACATCACTTCGACTAATACGGTATTTTTTTTTAGTGGGCGCTGTATGATAATTTCGAAGTCGTAAAAGTCGCCACGCTTCCAGAATCTTGATTTCGATGAGATAGTCAGCAGTTACTTTGAGGGCACATGGTGGTATTTTACTCATATTGTTAATATGGATAGGTTTGTGCTGAGGAATTATAACCTGGAGTTATTGAATATTATTACTATTATACCTTTGCCATCTCTGACGTATGATTTTCCATATTAGTAGAAGAAAGATTTTGATTTGGTAGAATACATTTTTTTCCACACTACCTATAATTCACTTTGGATACTGACGACTTTTTCAGAAGTGAAAACTTCATGCCCTATTATGATGCCTTGACCTAAATTTAATGACGAAATAACAGTAAAACTTTCCCGAAACTGGTCGCAATACAAAAGAATAAAAAGAAGCGTAACTAACGATTTACATTCGCAATGTTTTCCACAAAAAACCATCAATATTGGCTATGGAAATGTTACCTTTCCAATTTTGTCCCACAAAAATAGTTTCCGTACATTGGATAGCTTAATAACAAATACCTACATCAAACATCACCCAACATCTTACGCTATCCTTTCTAAAATCTTTGTTAACTTATAAATGTACCTATCTTCTTTACTATTAGACCAATGATGCTAAAATCTGAAGAAAACTTCTTCAAGAATGGAGAACTATTTGATTTCCACCTTTACGAAGAAAATTAATTAGCTTTGAGGTTTTCCAGTTGATATTTCTTAAATTGGAAAATCATCCAATCCTCATCTACTTTCAGACCACATTCAACGCACTTTTCCGTCAAATAGGTAATTAAGATTTAAGGGGAGGAGTGTGTCTGCCCTGCGACCTATCGCGAAGTTGATTACGGTGCTTCTTGTGCATTTATAGGGGTAATAAGGGATACCCCGACCTCGAACAACTGATAGCCGCATATATACAGCACTATCAAGAGTTTAACGGAGCTGTCACATTCCGACCTTTTGCTCATGCCTTTATTTGATGTTGAAATTTACGATATGCAGGTCTCAAATTTGTCATGAAACTGCATTATGATGGCAATTTGTGAAATTTTTATTACCAAAATTATCTATTATAATTTCACAATTTTCCGTTTTCGATATATTGATCATTGCACAAAGAATCATAATTTGTGACACTAATAGCCACATTAATATTGGAACCAGCACACTAGCACAATGGAAAATCTCCAATTACCAAATTTACTCGATGATGAACACGATTTCAAAGTATAACACCTCTCCAGACCGATAATCTATATCTATAAAAGAGGATGTATGTATGTATGTATGTATGTATGTTGCCTATAGACTCCGAAACCGCTCGACAGATTGTAATGAAACTTTCAGGTATTATTAGGCATGATTCAAGGATTGTTCCTGTAAAGTTTGGTGCAAATCCGTTCAAAGGGCTCTGACCCAGAGGGCATAAAAGGGTGCAGTGTCAGGTTTTAGAAATTTATTTAACTACCCAAGCCAAGACCGAAAGGCAGAGTGAGGCCGAGGGTGAGGCCAAAGGATGAGGAGGATGATGAGGGAGGATGATGAGGAGGAGGATGAGGGAGAAGGAGGAGGAGGAGGAGGAGGGAGGAGGATGAGGGAGGAGGAGGAGGGAGGAGGAGGAGGATGAGGGAGGAGGAGGAGGGAGGAGGATGAGGGAGGAGGAGGAGGAGGGAGGAGGAGGAGGAGAAGGGAGGAGGAGGATACTATTGAACGTCTGCATAAAATGACAACGAATCCAGGGTCATTGTAGACACCAAAGGCAGAAACCAAAGGCTAAGCTTCCGTCCATCAAATCACCTCTTAATAACAGTTTAAAATTACGATCAATAAACAAATTTAATTTGGGCGCAGCAACGCTCGCGGGGGGAACGCTAGTCGTAGTAATAAAAATGCGCATAGTTGCTGGTGAGCAGAGTGAACTCTAAACATAAATTGAACCATGTTCCATGTTCTACCATTTCAAGTGGGCATCATTCAGTTGTACAGCTTCAGTGAACTTGCCCAGTGGCGAAATGCGCAATGCGATGACCGTTACCGATGGGTCCGAAAAAGGTATTTTAAACTATTTTTAAATGGAAGAAAATTCCATCCTAAAAAGTTTGGCATCAACCAGTTTTGCACACTGGTGACGTCAATGTACCCCTCCGACCTGGGCGAGACCCCCTTGCCAGTGTGACGTCACCATCGCAAACTTTGAAAAATCATAGAATGAAAACTACTCAACGCAGGAAAGTGCGGATAGTATCAAATTTCTTAGAATGGAATCTATTTTAATTTTAAAATATAAAAAGAATATACGTGGGTATCGCTCATTCCGAATGAAGCTACGATACAATCTGCTGATCAGATAGGTTCCGTGCTTATAAACAACTCTCAAACAGAAACTACATTTCACATGTCACCATCACAGGCTAAAGATAAAAACTGAATTAGGTTAACCTAACAATTTTAAAATCGCAAAACATGATTATACGAAGAAGAATTCGTGGAACAATATAATATGAGATTGAGAGCTCTACAACGAGTGGTGAAATATTTTTGATGGGGATGATAAAATTATATTCCCTGAGCAGTTTCGTACCTAACTTTTTCAGGTTGGGTTGTCAAAACAACAAGAATAAAGTTTAATAGATAAGTATGATAGGTATTACCAATCAGCAGTACCTACCAATCGGTATTCAAAAGTCATATTTCGTTTCAATTTTGGTGAGTTGTCAGATAGTTGAAGAATGAAGATGGACGTTTCACTGTTCATCGGATGATGGGATATCAAAGATCTCGGAAATGATTTACGGATCGGTTTTCCGCCAAGTCACCTAAACCTTTTAGATTGGCGGTGACTGCTGAAACGAGACAGGAAATTATGCGCTAAACAATGTCATCGCATCCGGTCATTTCCGATCGACTATTTCGGTTTACTGCTCGGAGAGACTGAATTATTCCCAGACTGGAGACAAGAAAACAGTAATATAACTTTAGAACGGGTTGTGCGTTTCTCCGACTTGAGAAGGTTAACTCCACGTCAGCTCTTCAATTTTCTATGTGACGACAGGAAAAAACAACAGAACGTCAGAAAATGTCAACTTATAGTCTGTAATTTCCTTTAATTCGAAGTAAAAATTTATTTGAGTTTCTTCGGTCCGTTTTTCAAGCAGATAGGTACTATCAAGTATCACTGTTTCAAGTAGAATCCCGACTCCATTTAGAACATGTAATTTAATTACCCAATGCTTCTGCACTGTTTTTAGGAGTAGGTAATCAATATTTTTTTAATTGTCAACGACATTTTTTATGGAAGTATGAAGAATAACCAAGTCATTGTTTCTCCGTAATAAGGGACGTTTTACTAGGATTGAAACATAAACATGGAAGGGTAAATGACGCGCTTAAACGATCGTCCAACCTGAATCCCCAAATAATTTCTATTTGAAATACCAAGTAAAACCGTTTTTGATGCGAGATCTGGCGGAAATCTGAGGTTTCATTGTTGATTGTCCGCAGAAATTTGAGTATCTTTCACATAAATCGAAAATAACCCCAGTAAATGTACCCAGGAAGGCTGAAAAATGAGGTCCATCTTAAAATTTATATGGAATGAAGCAAAAAGGAGATTGAATTCGTATTGACTCGCGGAAATTGATTCAGTGAAAACAGGTGTCTCTTTTAATGACATTTTTACGACTTTTTCAAACTATAGTTTGAAAACCTACTCGGTCTCTGGATTCAATTTGTAAATGAGGTATGACCCCCCCCAAACTTTTTCCACGATTTTTTTAAGATATCGAGATGAAATTCGGAGAGTGTTTTTATGGTGCCTGATAGGTAGGTATCCACTAAGTTTTAGGAAAATCAAAAAAACAAAGATAAATCCAAAAGTTGGAACTACCCAAAGTGGAGTATAGTGGAGAAAAGGGGAGTATTGGGTACTCCGAATACAGTTTTTTCAGTTTTTTGCCGAGGGACACTTCATTTTAAAGATTTTTTAGAGCTGAACAACGCGATGGTGAAACCAGAATTGCAAGATCTTATTCCACTATCGGATGGGAGCTGATAAACGGAATGAGATATAGCAATTCTGGTTTCATAATCGTGTTCAGCACTAAAAAATAAGTACCCAATACTTAGGTAGGTACCCCCTCTTTGGGTAGAGGGGGTACTTCTACCAAATACCTCCTACTTTTGGTTATTTTTTTCTTATTTTTTTCATTTGCTTAAAAATTTGTATCAGTGATCCCAACAACCCTCTCTAAGTTTCACTTCGATGTCTCAGAAAGTGTGGGAAAAGTTAGAGAGGGGGGTTACTTTGTAGACACTCTACACATATATATAAGCACATGTAAATTAAAATGTATACATATTGTGTTATCAAATTGTAAACATCAATAGATCCTACTGATTAAATACGACCGCGAAATCACCTCTTTCAACTACGAAGCAAAACTTCACATTTTGAACTTTAAATCCAAATATCAACATTAGAACTTTCAAAAAGGTGCGATACCAAAGGTATTTGACGATCAGAAGTGGATAAGAACGAGTCCTATGATAAAATACATGTAAATCGAAGAAACTAGAGAGAGGAACTCTGTTTCCAGGTACTCGTACAATAAGGACAAGATACAGATGGAGAACGAAATCGGATCACGTGTCACAGCGGAATGACAGATGAATTGCTCGATCCACTGGTAAAATCCTGCATTAGTAATAGTTCCCATAACTTTAATCGATCTAGCACCATTTGGACAACAGCCAGGATAAGGCGTGTGAATAGAATATTGGGAAGAATAAAATAAATGTGATAGGTACACGACCACCACCAACACATAGACACACCAAACACACACTCACACTCACACACATTTTTTTTTCAAAACCCCCTCAAAGGTGGAGGGGCACACCATTAAATTGAAAAATAACCAAATAGAATTAAAAAGTGGGGAGGACGTCCAGGTTTACCCGATGCCGGCTCTACGGATAAGGGAAGTTGCGGGACGAGGAGGAAGAATGGGATGAAAGGAAGTGAACCTATAAAATGACCTCCAGTTCAAGTAAGAACCCCTCAGGCCGCGGGTGGTGATACCACGGAGTACTACTGCCGAGATGCCCAACTCAAGTAACTCCGTGGCGCTTTTCCCGCACCACAACCCACGTTATGACAGGGTCGCAGCCTTGACCTTGATCTTATTGTTGGCTACTCCTTTTAGCTCGGAAATCGCTTGCCGCAGGTAACTTCTGGCATATTTATTCATTTTAGCCCACCAGGTCTGCTCCATGTCCGCGCTACCACTGACAACCTGGACATCCAGGATTAAGGCGGACCCATTGGGCTTGACGGCAACGATATCCGTCTTCTTGCCCCGGTAAATCGGCATGTCATATAGTCTCTCTCTTTCAACATCCCAACCGCTGGATGACAAAGCTCCTGCTATCTGCTTGGCAACTGCATCGTGACGTAGAATGCAGCCACCGTGAGTGCTAGGACACTGCTGCACCACATGATACAGATTCTCATTTTTAAAGGTGTTTACTTTCCCACGACTAGTCCTTGAACACCTCACCGAGGTAGCAATGTGCCCGGACGGCATGAAAATGCCCCAATGCCCTCTGAAGCCCATTCCACCCACTAGAAAGAAATGGGGGATTCAGAGCACTGTCGGAGTTCTTTACCATCTACTGACTCATGTAGCGCAGCAGCGAACTCAGCAGATGAGCTGGGTTTTGGAGCAGTTGGTGTTGCTCGGTCACACCACAACAACTGCTGCCTGACAAAGCACACAGACACACACACAAAATAGGCTCGGCGACAGTTTATAACTTTTTCCGCGACAAATGCCCCCAGAAGTTTCGAAAATATAACGGGAGCCGCTGAAATATACAAAAACCTCGCGAGGAGGGGGAAGTGGCGTGTAATTATTTCTTTCACGGCTAAGGTGTTGGAAGATGGTCGTTTATATATTGATGGAGGGTCCTCCCGCCTGGTGCCTTTCTAATTGCATCTGCTCCACTAAATCACGTCAGAAGGGCTCCCACTCCGACTCCTCAGAGAGACTTCAAGGGACGAGGATGTGATGGATGGCACGCAGCGGGTCAACAGAACTCCGCGAATAATCGGTATCGTACGTACAATCCTTTGCTAAAGATAGGATGAATGGAAAAGGGTGATGTGGACTACTGAAAAGGAACTAAATCACTCGCGACGGAGTTGTGGAAACACATTTCAACACGGAAGTTAGTGAAAAAAACGTTGTCTATTTCCACTAAAAATAAAGAGTTACAATGTTAAATCGATTTCGACGGTTAAGTCATCATCAGTAACAAAAATAACAAAGTTATGTTACTGACGATGAACCGTCGAAATCGATTTAACATTGTAACTCTTTATTTATCGTGGAAATAGACAACGTTTTTTTTTTCACTAACTTCCGTGTTGAAATGGGTTTCCACAACTTCGTCGCGAGTGATTTAGTTCCTTTTCAGTAGTCCACATCACAAAATTGCTACTTTCAGTAGTTCACATTCATCCACTGTGCTTGCAGAAGAAAGAAAGATAAATTGCCTGTCTGACTGTTTTACCAAATACGGAAAATTATTGTTAATGACGAAGTCACAAGTATACCGATAAAGCACAGAACTGTTACCAAGTTAGTTATTGAACGAGGAAGGATAAAGATCTATGTGAAATGGTAAAAAACACCATAAACCTTTGTGTGATAATTGCAGCGTTCTATTATCGGTTTTTAAGACCTTCGAATCTTGTTGAATCAACCAACAAATTTTTAGTTCTTGCGTCCCATCAGAAAGTACCTGCCATTCAATTTTTCCTTGGATGAAATAAATAGATGAATAAAAATAAATAATATCGTCTTTGGCGAATGAGTTCAATTCTCAGTACTCGTCAAGAAACGTTGTTCAACGATTCTTTGATGGGTTCTAAGTAACTCAAATAACATTAGGAAGCACGAAACAACTTGGTTGCTCAACGGGTCTAAATCGAAAGACCAATTACCTCAGAACTGTGTTGGGGACGAAGAGACGAGGACCCTTGTCAAATATTTATAGAGAAAATTAGAAAGTCGATGGTCTCAAGCGCATAAGAAGGCGCTGAAACATTGGCGGTTTGCGTTCCTCGAAATGATTTCCACTGGGTGGTTAGCGAAAGTTGCTGGAAGGGTTGGTGAAAAAAAATTGGACGGTAGGGAAAGTACGGAGTGCAATTTTCGTTAAAAATTACGTGATGACACGATGTTGTCCCAGAAGGTACTTACTTAGTAAACTAACCTTACCCAGAAGGTTACTTTATGAAATATTAATGTAAGGATGGATGCAAAGGGTGTTAGAGATGTAGCGAGTATTTATTTTAGCGTGGAACATGCTTTAGCCTTGAGCTAACTGCCCGAAAACGTTACGCGGAAGTGTCACGAAATTTTCTTATGATTTTCACGTACAACCAAGCCGTTGCTGGGGAAATGAAACTTCTGTAGTTTTCACCGGACAAAAATCGTTCTCCATTCGTTGGAAAGCTCTCGATTTATCACGCATTTCTTTCGTACTTGTTCTTCTATTCATGTCGTTGTTTTATATTTATTTATGTTATAAATGGATATAGTAAACAATGCCGCTTGTTTTGTTGACACTTGGTTGTGAAGTTAATCTTGGTTATAGTAATTGTAGACGTACACCATAACAGAAAATTACCTACCTAGATTTCCATCGAACTTCGATTTGTAAAAAATTTATGTACATTAATGTAAATTTATTTACATTTACGAATTAGCGGGAATAAAGCATGTTCCATGTTTTAGCATTTCAGCGAAGGCTCAAGGCGGAAAGCAACCGGGGGTCCGAAGGGCTGAATTTCCGATCTTTATTTACAAACTTCGTCTTTAACACAACATCAGCTTATTTTTATGGCAAATATCCAAGGTTATATATATACCCAAGTGGGTATATATATATTATATACCCACCCAACTTTGGAATATTATTTCAACTTCCTAGGATGAACAGGAGAGAATTTAGCTAACTCAGTTGATTAGGAATTAACCTATCATTTAGATGGTCTCTTAATGTCCCAGAGAGTCTCCCTATCAAATTTAAACTTCCCAGGATGAACAGAATTTAGCTCACTAACAAAGACACTTTGAACACCCATACAATTTGGGAACTTCTCAATAAAATTTATGATGATTTCCGATTTCATTCTTGCAGTATAGTTACCGAATTCGTTCGTCGGTATCGCGTTAGTTACAATTTTTGATCTAAAAATTGGTTGAATTTATAAAACACATGACCCCCCCAACCCCGTCAATATGTCATATCAATATGCGGTTAGCGGCACTTTACTCCATTTTTGATTTAGTTTTAATTGTTGACTATTAATAAATTGTTTTAATAAGTAAACAATTGGCATCTACGAGCACTTCCCACATTTATATCACAGAACCGTTGTAATGTTGTTACATATGAGTTTATCCGAAAAACACCCGACTACTATCTCTAGTGACTACTAGTCACACTACACATCTCATACGAGGGTCGCACTCGGTGACAACAAATCAGAAAACCCCCGAAAGACGAATGAGCACCTCGAATTATAACGGAGGGGGAGCGTCAAATTCCCGAGTTATTTGTAATAGCGTTTGTCTAACTGAGAAACGAATTAGGTCTCGCGCAATTAGCGGGAACATAAATCTGGTGAAAAAAGCTTTAAAAGGATAAAAGAGGGGAATGCGAGTGTGTTTTTTCTTTTTTTATTTCAAAGTCGGAAGAAAAATTAGTTGTTGGATTATAAATAGAGCGTAGCTACTTCGAGTTGTCAGTATAGAAGGACGACGAGCGCAGGCTCGGATTAATCAAAAGGAAGATCGTTTGTAGGAAGATAGTTGGAGGGGGAAAAACTTCCTTTTTTTCAAAGGTTTTATTTTTCAAGGGTGATTCTTAAAGGGCTCGGGGAACCGGTAATTGGTCGGGAGGAGTTGAGGGGAAGGGCATAGAAGACGGATAGCTTCGAGGTGTCGGACAGAGAGGGGGAGAGATTCAGAATAAATAAATGAGAAAAAAATCTCTTCCCAGCGTTTCTGAGTGAAATGAGGCGTATTGTTTTGGCTTGAACTGTAAGCAGTTGCTCTACCGATGGTCCGTGTAAGCTTTTGGGGGCCTCGTGGTGTGACGTCCAACAGAAATAGAAGCGTTTGAAACGCTATCGCGAACGGCGCAAGGGGGAAATAAGGCGATGCCTCGATCTTTCAGGTGAGACGAAAACCATTTATCATTTTCAGTTTCACGCTTAGAAAACACCTCCGTGAGCGTTTAAACTGCCCTTTTTCTCGCCGTGACACCACACAACGTCCAAGAATTATTTTAAAAATTTCTCGATTTATAAATTACAGCGATTTACTGAGATTGCTGAAAATAATACTCTTTATTAATGTACCTACTAACCTAATAGCTGACATTATCGGATGACAAATGTGCGAAAACATTGTACAACTTCTAAGTGAATCGGTTGGAAGGATAATACTGCCTACTGAAAATAGACCCCGTATCTGCATTTTTTGGCTGTATTGAATTAATGGTACCAATTTTTGGGAGGTGGTTTCTTTCAATTGTGCTAGTCTCGAAGTCAGATCTCAACGAGAAATGCCTCAAAAATGGCTTACAATTATAGCATTAACTACATTTTGGTTCGATTTACTAATGAAAATCCCGTAACTGGCCTTTTCTAGAGCAAAAGTCCGCATTTAGGCGTCATATACGATTATTTTATTAGTATTCAGGTACTTACCAATAATGACACTCTTGAAAGTCTAGACAAGAATTTATTTCTTAGTATTTTAGGACTCGTGGCATCTGATACGATTTCTGAATCAGTGGCAGTTACGATTTTTTTCCCCAGTATTTTGATCATAGGAATGTATTTTCTCTTGTCAGATCAGATACGGTTTTTGGAGGTTGGCAACCACGATTATTTCTCCTAGTATCCTGCATGTACGAGAAAATATTTTTTTTCCCCAAACACATAGAGCGATACTAATTTTGTATTAGAAAAAACGTATCAGCCTTACTGAAAAACGAAAACTCGTATCTGCACCAGATACGAGGAAATCGCCTTGTACATATGTTCTTTACCTTTTTTTGCAATTTTCTGACAAAAATAATGTTTTTCCAGCAACACCACGCGATTCAGCGAGAAATTTCGTTTGGAATGAGTGATTTTGGAGCTCGAAACAACGTAAAATAGAACTAATATCAGGAAATTTCGACTCAAAACTTGGAGACGCATTTACCCAAAAGTAGGGTTTGGTCAGATACGGGATCAATTCTTAGTACGGCAGAATATTAGGCACTATTAAATAACTCTATGCAGCACATTGTTCGGTCGCCTTGGTTCCTCTATCTGTTTTTGGACGTCCCTCTGAAACCAGGCTTTGTCAATAGAGGGACGACCTATTGGAATTGATCCAGGTGGGTGGGAGGACAACCCAAGCATTAGGGAAAAAACCGCATACAAATCCGTTTATACCATTCTAAAACCGAAATTGTGGGGGAAAAACCATTATTGGCTCATGTTAGAGTGTGACTATGTGAGCGTATATAACTGTCTGTTGAAAAAGCGTCAAGCGGAACGTCCAGCTCCGTGAGTTTTTTATCGTTTGTATTTACAAAAGTACTATATATGACGAGGAAAATCAGAATTATTATTGCGTACCTACCTATTGTATAATGGAAGTTTGAAACAATTTATGAACTTTTTCATGCGCCAAACCAATGTTTAAATACGACAAATGGACGAAAACTATTATTGCAGATTTTGCACTATCTTAGAAACACCCTTAGTTGATTGAAGGGTATTACGATAAGTTGACATTAGCCTTTAGAGGCTTAAGCAGTTGTGACACTTTCTAATACATTGATTCAATATTTTCCGGCCTTCCAACGGATTATTATCGGAGTCGCGATTTGAACAGAAAATATTGGTTCATTGGCAGTGCCGTTATCATGACTTCCCAAACTGGAACATGAAAACTTATTTTTGGGAATTTCCAATTCAGAAAGAAGATTATTTTCTCGTTACTACCAATTTTTGATGATACGAAAATTTTGCGAATGTTTACATGTGGAAGCGAAAAGTAAAGTTCAAATACGTTGTACTATGACTGATTTCCGAATTAATTATTTTGAAAAACAAAAATTATTTCAGACTAAAGATGTCAAAATATCTAATTTAGAACACTGGTAGCATTCTCCGACTTTCGAAATGCAACAACTTTCATATTGACATGGATATGTCTTTGCTCTGGGGGGTCAACCAAAAATGTCCGTGATGCAAAATTTGTGTCATAATTTCAGTGTTTTTCACGTACAACCCAGCCGATGCTAGGGGAATGGAACTTCCGCAGTTTTCATCGCACATAAATCGTTCGCCACTCGTTGGAAAGCGCTTGATTTATGTGATAAATGTTCACATCTCAAGCTACCAATTTCCCCCTCCTTACGTACCTGGCTGCATTCCTAAACTAAGTTGATCGGACTATAAATAATTTTAATAAGCCGGTTACAATATTCTTAACGTAAAGCAATAGCATCATTTACTCCACTCCATAGGAAACATTTTCATCTCTTGACAACAGTCGACTGTTAACAACAACTCATTGTAGTGGCTTCTCCACAGTTATTTTCAACATTTCTATAAGTAAACCGTTGTTTTGTTGGAATTAGTCGGGATGCGGCCATGCGGCCCAGGGATTTGTTTAAAGTTAAAGAATTTGTTTACAACTCTCGAGGACAACCGTTATGAAATCCCCAATCAAAGACATATCCATGTAACATGGTATCTGCTTGTAAAGCAGATAGTGGAACTCGTTTACGAGTTGTTTAGTTTATGTGCCATAGCAAAGACATAAAATGTCAAAATGTTTTTAAAGATGTTAATGGTAACGCGGTAATTTTTTTGGACTGATCTACACTTTGCTTGGTATTGCATTATAGGATTTGGAGCGGACTCTACAGATTTTGGTCTTGGAAATTCTTATCTATTTTGTGTATCTAGTGCGCCAACTTCAGTAATAGTAACCGACTGTAGACCAGTTGAGCACGAACAAGATTGTGATATTTCTCTGGGAAAACGATTGAATTCTTAATACATTTCAAGTTGGACAGTGGATACGCTGATTTTAATTTTTTTTTTTTTTTTTTTTATCATGCTTTTTTTTTCCCCACCCCCCTGGATCAATTCCAATAGGTCGTCCATCTAATGTTTTATATCTGCCTGTGTAACCTAGCTCCTGAGGGACGTCCTAAAAATAGGTGGCATTTTGCGCAAGAAACAATTCAATAGAATGGATGAGCATTTGTTGGTTACACCTTCCATAAAGGTTTAACCCCAATGTCACTGATACGTTCTGCCGCGAGCTTTCCTATCAGTCCAAATTCCGGTGCGATGATTAACCATCAGGATTATGACTAATGTAAATACATTCCTGAAGATTCAATCGAAACGAGGACTTAATTTCGAAATAGAACACGCACACTTTCATTTCATGATTACTTCGGTGAACCCTTCACCAGTCTAGGAGATATCGAAGTCTGGAATCGCTCGAACATGATCCGGATAGAGATAAGCATCAACAATGAGCTTTTGTTGGGTCTCGACACCGCTGAACTCTGATGCATCATCTGTACTGGAATGTTTGGAAAGCCACACATACTTGTGATGGTAAACATCACGTTGACATCGAAGAGTTGAAGAGAGTGAGAAAAATTAGCGTATTTTTAACACAACGATAGTTATGTATTCACTAGCCGCGTACATCCGCTCTGCTATGAATTTATGGCAATTACAAAGTACCTTGTGCTATGGAAGATGTCTTCGTACCTTGTCATTTTTACCCAGCAGTCCCAAAAAATCTTAAATTCAAATTTCAGCAATCAAGTTTCAATATAGCCCCCCCAGCAACTCAATATAACTTTAGTTAGGTTACAACTATTCCCCCAACATTGTTGCAGTTAATAAGGTGTTCTGAAAAGGTATCTATTTTTGGAGATCTATCTTTACGAATATAAATTGCTGGACTCAACCCACCAGAATCGTTTTGGTATCGTTGAATTTGTTATCAAAAGTTTTGTTCGTTTGAACCCACCCCATCTACGTTTCACGAGAAAAATTAAACGCATGTCCGGTTTTTCCTTGATTAAAAAGTTGTTTACCCGAGTGGCGTCGCTAGGGAAAACCGAGTCCTTAATGAAGGAGTAAGTCATTGTGGTATTGACATTGTAGGATTGTAATATAACCTAAAACCTTCCCTGGAACTTGCTCATCAATTCGCGACCACCCGCATGGAAATCGGTGCAACCGTTTGGACATTAATAGCTGACAAACAAACAAATTTTCTCTTTAACTTATAATCAGAGCCCTTCACAACATGGCATTTATTTTTGACAAACGTGGCTCAAAAAACCATAGCAAAATGGCACTTATTTTGGCCAAACATGGCTTTTATTTTGGCCAAACATGGCATTTATTCTTCAAAATCCAAACTTTTTTTTCCCCCAAGACCTTGCAATGACCCTTTCTTTTTCAAGCACTAATGGCTGTAATCCTCGGACATTGGAGACCTTAATCCTCGGGAGGGGATTCCCGGTCTTTGACTTGTGAGCTTACCCACATGAAAAAGCCCTTGTTAGCTTGCCTTTTTTGAAAAATTTTTGAAAAAATACTCGTACTTGAAACCCCAACTTTGTGCGAATTTTCACAGAATTTTTTTTTGTTCACAAATTTTCAAGAAAATTAGGCGAAGAATGGGACGAACGTGGCATTTTCCCAGAAATTGGCAAAAATGGCTTTTACCAAAAAATTGGCCAAACATGGCACTTAAGGATGGCGCCATGGCTAAATTGCACTTGAAGGGCTCTGGTTCTAATATATAGGGATTGGATGTAAATTGAAGAAGTGATGCAGGTTACACGATTCTCATGCATTGCCCAAGTGGCACGATTGTAAGGGGAGCCATGTTGCCATCCTTGACTAAAAAGAAGCGCCATCATGGACTCCACTGGAAACTCGGAGGGGGGAAAAATGAGGGGTACAGTGATGACCACTGTTTAGCCCCCAAAGTGGATTTAAAAAACCCAAAAATAAAGTAATACAACTATGACTAGATGTAAAATAGGCTAATAACTATATACATGCTACTATATACAATCAGCAAAGTGAAATAAAACTACGACTAGACGTATGTAGATATATCACAGATCAGATATCACAGTTCGTAGTAGAGCTCAGCGGCTCTCAGGTACAACAACAGGGATCGGACCTTGTCCGGTCCACATAAAACGTCAACCCACTGAAGGGGCTGATGCTGGACTCGGAGGTCCACAAGGGCTGGGCAGTCCTCCAGAAAGTGGCGGATGGACAGATCACCCCCACACCTCCCACACACAACATCTCGAGCTTCTGCGCTAAGCTGGTGTCTGTGAGTAAGACGGGTATGGCCAGTGGCAACCCGGTTGACCACTATTCGATCCCTCCTGGGAAAGTAGTTGTTATTTATTATACATTTACGAATTTGATAGCAATTTTAAAGGATTAAACCGATGTTACAAAAAACAAAAAACAAGATAGGATCAATTTAGGGAAAACAGTAAAATTACGAGTTAAAAGTTAAATTTTTACAAATGCCCTAGACTGAATTGAACAGGCACTAATTAAGGGATGACACATAACTATTTGGGATTGAAGAATTGCATTCATTGACTGTATGATTGATTACGGCTCAAGTACGAGATAGCAATAGCATGTTTTCACGTTCCTGAATCATATGAAATCTAATTACGTGACCAGAAAATCTGTTTTATTTATTTTATTTTTTTTTTTTTCCCTCGTAGAATTGTTCAACGATCTTTCATGTAGGTAACACAAAGTACAACCTATCCCCAAATTAAATTGAAATAAAGAGCAATTGAGCTTTTTAATGTTGATCTTGGTGTTTGTAAAATTCATTAGAATACATGATAGGAATTTCGAGAGTGGTTGGAGGGTTGGGGGTAACCTTTCTGGTGTCTTTCAGAAAGAAAGTTTGGTGTCTTATGATATTAACACTGTTTAATGTATTAATAAAAACCTTTACAACTTCACTAATAGCTAAGTAAATTTACCAATTTGTGCCCATTTTATGGCCGCAAGCAACTAATAGGGGAACAAGAGTTACCTACGTAACTATTCGAATTTTTTATGGTTACACATCAAAGTAGCGATTAAAATTGGATTTACACAAATTAACCAGGAAATGCCTGTTATAAAAGATTCGGGCCTACCTCCCGCGTAAAATTAGAACGCGTCTAACAAATTATATCAGAATCGGGAATGATCTTGACTTATAGTATTAGGTATCGTAAACGCCGTAATTTTATATGGAAGCGCTCAAAAATTACGAGATGTTGCGATCGAGATAACCATCCAGTTCTATACGCCGATCCACGAATGATGAAAATTGATTGGGAGGCATATTATTTTTCTAACAGCACATAAAGGCCGGGAAAAAAACCACGGGTTTACTGCGTTCGCTATTTTATGCTCTTTTATCAGTGTACTGATAATGAGGTGCAAACAAAGAATAAGTACGCCGTAATAACACAAATTGTATCAAAGCAGTATATGTTAATAGCAGCTATAAAAAATATTTTTCAACCGGAAGGTTTTATTATATCAGGCAATTTTTTTCTCTTCCCGGTCTGCAATCGTATTAAACGCAATGTTGGATTTTACTATTATTAGGAAAGGAAACTATTTGAAACGGCAGTATCAATACTGTTGACCAGTTATTAACGGAATAAAATGCCGTTATAAGCTTTACAAAGGACGACGTCTCGTCGATTATAAAATGCTTAATTAAACTAAATATGACTAAAGGACAGTATGGACACTTTATTATTTCAAATCACCTAACAGATACTAACTATTGTAAAAGAATAATAAGAATTTAATAGTAAGTAATAGTATACACAAATAATTTAATACAACAGGATCTTATTATATTAAATTGCCTAATAGATACTAATGAGTATTTAAGAATACCTAAGATGAAAAAGTTCCCGTCATGCAAATTTTCGTAAACTAGGTATCGCATCTACTACATTTTGTTGAATTGTTTTGAAATTTCAGAACTTGAAACGGAAAGAAATTGTTAACTACCAATTTTGTGGCAATAAAACTCGTTCTAAATAATTTTTGGCAATAAAAGAAAAACATTGGATTTTTAGCTTTTTTTGCAGTTTTTATCTACATTTTGGCAAATATTAATGAAATTTAAGTACATTTATCAACATAAATTTGTGCATACATTTTCAAAATGTTCGGGTTCATCATTGATAACGATTCTTAGCCGTTTTTAGCCATTTATGGTTATGGTGACTTCTTTCAGCACATTTTTTGAAATTTGAACAATTTAATGTGCTCAAAAATGCTGGCCAACGAACTCATCCTTTTGTTTCAAAGGCTTGACTATTTTGGTGCAAGAACGGAATTTTTATCCAAAACCTTAGGAGAATTTTCGTCTGGAAGGATACATAACATACACACAAATGCACATGAAAAACGCTGCAAATTATTTCACAAAGGTTTATTATTTTTTCAATTGAGTATGATCGTAGTTTTAGTTGGCTTGCGTACGTCATAAGGCCCGTCCAGACTCCTCGACGTGTCCTATTTCGAGTTGCCACAACCTATATTTCTACAATTATATACGTATGTTTATATTTCTCGATTTGAGCTCCTATCTATTCAAATAATCATTGCCTTAATAATATCATTATCTAAGTACTTACGAAAAGTCGAGAGGATTTGTTATTAAATATGCGTAGGAAAATCATTGGTATTAACACACAAATATGACCTAGAAAAAAACGTATATTCATGCCTCGAAGGAACATGAAATTCGAAAGCAATACAAGTGTAGGAAGTTTTCCACGCCACCCTGGAGGTACCCCCTAGGTCTCGTTACCTCACAACCGGAGGTTCACCGCCCTATTACGCTTACACTATCATATCACTCATATTTTTCCATCAACATTTATTTGAAAGTTGTGCATTTTGAGATGAGTGAATTTTGTCCTAACATGAGAATAATAATTATTAGGTCGTGCTGTTGTGGTCGTGCATGATCTGGTCCTAAAGTGTTCTGTTGCGAAGTCCTACTGCCCGTTGTTATCCTAACCGTGGAATATTAGCTTGCGCAGTTGTGGTTGAGCAGGTTGGAGTTTTAACACGTCAGTCTAACACTCAAAGCCTCGAAAAAGACACTTTTTCGTCCGTTTTTGGCCCATAGCATCTATGCGAGTAAAGCGATGGGGATGGTTAAACGTTAGGACCAACTAGACCCCAAATCGAGTATATGTGCGAAAGAACGGGTTTTTAAAGTCAATTCTTAGGCCTTTTATGGCCCGGATGGCGGACGGCGAACGGCGCACGGCGAACGCGGACGGCGAACGGCGGACGGACATTTCAAATTTGGATTCTACGCACCTTGAAACGTAAAGTGACAAAGTTTGAGGGGGGGTTATAAAATGTTTTTGCTATACGATCACATAGGCTTATTATTGGAAATAATAAACCAAAAGCGTTAAACGGATTCGTTTCAGAATGTCTCAAATTCAGCAGAATCTTATTTAGAACGAGTTTTTTTGCAGCAAAATAGGTATGTACATATTCAAAAATTTCTTGTCACTCAAAGTCCTTAATTTTTAAAACAATGGAACATAATACAGTACGATAATTGACGAAAAATCGCCTAGAACCTTTTACCCCTGCAGTGAAAAAAAAGTGCATGTTTTATTTGTTTCTTCGTATTGCTTCCTGAGTTTGGTGAAAAGCTGCGAGTACAGCCCTAAATTTACGTTAACCTTGAAGAAATGAGAAGGCCAAGGGTAGGAAAAGAAACCGGCGGAATGGCGATCAGAGGAGTTAGTAGGGACCCTCGGAAGATCGGTATGCGCTTGTGCGGTTGGGGGAAGTCGAGACTGTGGCTTACCGGATTTGATAACATCGGCTCAATAGGAGGGACCCCCGCCGAAGGGGAAGGAGGGGACATTTCCGAGGTAGGGGAAGCTGTGAAGATTTCATCTCTCCCCGACTCTTAAGATGGCTGCGGAGTTGGAGCTGCTAAAACATCAAATGTTTTTCGAGTATGTGCCCAACATCACTGTTTCGCACTAATCTTGAGTAATCCCATTTCTACCCTGTAGAGGAGTAACTCCTGTTAATTTGATCAAAATCCTTCATTTTTGAGAAAAGGCAAAAAAGTGCTAAAAAACGACGTTTTTTCATCTATTCTGATTTTGTTAAACCCCTAAAAATGATCATTTTAAGCTGATTTTTCTACAGTAGCTACCTCTTGGGTATAGAAACCCAACCCCGAAATTGGAAGAAGATTATATTTGCTGTTTACTTATTTAGTGTGTTGACTTTGAGGGTGAAAAATAAGAAACAATTCCTTTGGTAAAACTATATTAGTGTAGAACATAAAACAGAAAAATCAAACGCGTCAATACATTAAACAGGTAACTTCACAACAATAATTAAACAACTAAAACTGGAGTAGAAATTCAACTATTAATGGGTTTGATGCACGATGAACGAACATAGTGGTTAGTTTGGTTATTTAGTGGTAATTTAGTAGTTTACTTATTGCGTGAGAGCTGTAGAGGCTTCTTTCGCCGACTTGGTTCTTTGACTATGCCTGCCTCTACGTGCACCAATGTTTGTTATACGTCAAAAAAAGTTTATCAAGTTTCACTAAGGGATCTGACGTGCATACGTACGAGTATAATACAAGGACTAGAGAATTATTGTGTCCTCCTCCCGTAAGATTCTCTGCATCTATGACTGGGAACCCACTACAAGTTGGTCCGCGACTTTTTAATCACCTGCCTGACTCTATATCAAAATTGACTCCGACGGCCTTCAAGAGAGCTACGAAAAAATTATTAATTGCTGCGGAACTCTATACAGTTTCTGATTTTTTTTCTATTGAATTTTGACGATAGGACATTGTCACCCCTTACGCTTGATTTTTCTTGATTCAGTATACTATTATAGCCATTAGTTGTTCTTTATGTCAGCAGCCGAGGAATTTTGATAAAAGTACTCGAGCTAGATCCTAGTTATGACCACACTGTGATAATTTGTTGAGCATTGTTATTGTTTTTTTCTTCCTTTTAACTTAGATGTGGTGTACATAATAATTATTATTGATATTTTTTTATACATCTTTGTTAATTCATAAATCTTTTAACTGAATGAATGATTGTTAGGTATGTGTGTAATTTATAGTGTGTTTGGCTGCGTGTATATGTTTTGTTCTCTTGGTGGTTCGGTGGGGGGCTCTCGGTCTGGCCCGGGGGCGGCCTCGCCTGGTGCATCCTTCCTGATGCGATTCGCCTGTTGATCGTGTTTAAGGGTGCTCTTTCAGAAATGGATGAGCACCCTCGGGAGGCCGCCATGGTGGGTCGGGTCCGGGCTCGGCCGGGTCGTCCCGGCCCTGGCCGCCGTTTTGGGCGGATGGATGCCTGTGGCCAGCATCTTTGCTTAGTGGTCTCAATTTCATCTTTAGCTTAGTTTTTTGAAATTATTATAACAAATTTTTTTATTTTATTGTTAAGTGCTGACAATAATTGTCAAACAATTTATTGTGACGACAAATAAACGAAATAAATAAATAAATTGACGAAGAGAGAAGAAGAGCACAAATGTTTAAGCTATTTATTTGATTTTGGTGGAATAATGTATGAATAGTTGTTGAACTTGATTCTGTGACATAGGACCAAAGCGTAGTAGGGGAGGGTTGTCAAGGAAAGAGCAAAATTATCTCATTGGACCGAACCTACACACCGTGGCGGCTTCCGGCGTAACGGCACTATGCGCCGATGAAATTATGCGCCGCTGAAAAAGTTTAGGTCCACAAATCCTTGGGGAATATCTTCAAGAGAGTCGAACTGCAGAACACTCGAACTCTCTGGAGGTGAGATTAACAACAGTTTTTGGCACTTTCTATTTCCTGAACATAATAGTAGCGTTTGGCACTGGTTCAGCAATGATTGCCAGGCGTGATGAATCATCCCTTATTTCTCGGATATACATTGAAAAGTATTCCACAGAAACGCTAAATAAAATCCATATGGTCTTGTTCACCATCGGATAGTTGTGGTACAAAAATTTACATAATCAATGAAGTCTGTGTTATATCAATTCAACTCAAAATACAGTACACCGCGATAGCTATTGGACTTCCTAGGTACCCAATGAATGCATGAATGCAAGTAGTTAGATTTCACAGTCTAGGCCTTATCACTCATTAATCTCTTTGACTTTGATATTTTTCTCTTGTGTCTCTTCATATTACATTTTACATATTCTCATTAATGGTATCACTTGACTTGCTTATGCCTCAAGCTGATAATAATTAAGTACATGATAATAATTATTAGTAATCAAGACCGGAACTTTTTTGTTTGTAGAAGCAGAATTATTTATACAAGCGAAAATTATCGCTCATCACTAAACCCTGTAGAAAACCTGACCGTATCAAATCATAGCAAAGTGTCGCAGGAAGTCGCAATCATTCGGAGGAGAAAAGGTCTAAGAAACGATGCGTGAAATCACGAGATTAGTATTAGTAAATGTTCCGATCTCATAACAGTGTAGAGATGTGAACATCAGTGGAACCTGAACCCGTCCTTAGGATTATTATAATAATAATTTGAAAAGCTTGAGGATTAGAGGAGTGACACGATTGGGGCTTCCTGTAGCAGCCAGCGAAACTTGGATGTGGACCATGGTATTTCTGATTTTTTCTTTTCTATGAGAGTGGGTGGAACTACATAGATTGACGAACCGGTTTTTCGGTTATATAGACAACCTCGTATAGGTTGCAATATTCCTGATTGCATTCAGAATTGGTTGTGTTTTTAAGAAACCTACAAATAATCAGGCAACTGGATCTATATCCAAGATTTAAGAGCGAGTCCTCACGATCTAGACTAGAAGTTGACTCGAAGAGGTTTTTCGCTGGTAAAGTAGGTACCATATTCATAACGTTGAATAAGACAAGCTAGTACCGATGAGCAAATTGACGAGCAAGTTCCGGAGCGCTGAGGCTATATTATCACGATCAGATGAGTGAGCCTTAAATTAATTTCTTTCATAATAAATTGACAGGGAAAGCTGGAATTGGAAACGGAGCCTCTCCCGCCCATACCCAGTACGACTGATTCACCTTTTGCTTTTAAACGATTGCTTTTCCCACTTCGACTTACTATTTATCTCTATCTCTATTATATTATAAGAATGAAACTCTGTGAGTGAATCTGTGTCGCTTTCACGGCTAAAGGACGAATGGATCAACGAGTTTTTTTTATCGTGACCGGAAGTCTGCCAGTCAGAATATAGGCTATTTTAAAATTGTCTAATCCCACCCGAACCATGGGCTGGATGGAGGGCGGGAGTGGGGTGGGAGCCTCTTTTAATGCGCGTTTTTTTACCCGAAGACCGATCTTCTATCAAAAACAAATTTCTATAAAATTTGATCGAGAGCAATTCGTATGTCAGCGACAAAGTTACGTTTCAGGACCCGTAGAACAAGATGGTGCCGTCGAAATCGCTGAGAGATGCTGTTTTCCCGGAGAAAGCGAAAATATGCGAAAAATGACGAAAAAATGCGTTCCCCGTTATGGTTTTTTCGGCCTTAGACCGTGCAAATTTCAACAGTTTTTGCTCGGGTTGGTCCTAAAATGTTTGTTGAAGTTCCAATTTTACCCCATGCAAGTTTTGAGACATGACATTCTTTTTTCCGAATGTAGTGAACGAAAATGCAGACGAAAGCGTTGGTTTTCGAGCTTATTCCGTCGAAACGTAGTTATTCTGATCTTTGCCTTCGAACCTCTTGATCTCCGGAAGTTTCCCGTTTGCCCTTCTACGCACATAAAATAATGGCCTACCTTTAGAAAAATAGAACTGGAAAACAATTACTTAAAAACATTCAACACCTGACTGTTCTGATAGTACTGAAATGTTCTTAAAACTATACTTTCCGTGGTTCCACATAAGGTGCCGCGTTTGATAGTCATTTCCAACAGGAAAAAACGTCAGCCAAGTTGGGTGGGGAGCATAACTTCCTCACATTTGTAACATGGGATGTAGGTCTCGATGGTATCCCACTATATCCCATTGCATCTATACATCCCACACTACGCGAGCGAAGCGATCTTCCTCTATATCCTACATCTATATCCTACACACGTCGGATTTCATCGAGGTTTTTCTTACGGACTCGGGATGGACTATATCCCATCGCATCTATACATTCCACAAAGAGCGTGCGAAGGGAGCGAGACAACCCACCTCAAAGAAGCGAAGCGAGCAACATCCCCTACACACGTTAAACCTACCCTTAGTGATATACCGTTTCCAATCATTCTACAAGTCTCACTTGACAGTAAAAGACTATCGCACCTATACAGCCACAATTGTAATACACCTCAACGGGTGGCGAGCGAAGCGTGCCAGAGCGGCTAGTTCGCTTTAACAATCAACAAGGCTCAAGGTCAATCACTTAATGTGGCAGATGTAAGCTTAGAGACTGCGTTTTTCTTAGGGACAGTTATAAGTATTTGAGTTATATTTGGCGTGCTCAAGGGATGGAACACCCAAATCAACCTAAGATTTTCCCTCCAGACCATAAAACAAAAAATATTTACAGGAAGAGTTATATTTACAAATACATACTCTTTGTTATATTTGACGGATTTTACTCGTATCCTTGGTAGGGACACTCCTCCTATTTTTTGCCCAAATACCGAACAACGCCAGGTAATCCAGCTAGATGAACCATCATCTTGACAAACCACGAAACCATCATCTAGATACAAGACTTCAGGTACAAGCTTTCTCTTTTTAGCAAAAACCAATGTTGTTCTCCAATTCCTCTTCTAATATGAACAACTGGGAAGATGGAGGGTGGAGGTTTATGAAGGCAGGCGAAAATACGATTTTCGCGCTTTCAATAGAAAGCAAAACTTCTTTAGTAACTTTTTCGTGGAACCAAGAGAGCAAACAAAGGAAAGAGTTTTTCTGAAGCCCTGAACTGTATTTGGAGTGCAAATGAATAACGTAGTTCTGGAATTGTTCTTTACCTACTCTTCTTATACTGTTGTGGGTGAGAGGGAAGAAACTGGAGGAATGAATATTCAGAGTAGCACGAAAAGAAAAAGTTGAAAGACAGAAGCAAGGGGGGTTTTTTTGTCGTCCTCAGAGAAGCTTTTGTGTTTTCCATCTCTCCCCTGTGGAGCGTTTTTCGTTCGACTTTTCCAACCTTGCCGGGGAACTAGAGAAAAATCCTCGGCAAAGTCCCTATAGAGGAACCCTGAGGGGGTGGGGGCAGCGTGTTTGAACAAGTTTTCGACTGACTCTTGCAAACAAGGGTTGGTGTTTGTACATCGTCGGAAGAAATCTCCAGGCAAACAAAACTCTTTGCTTGGGATGTACTAAGGGCCCCGGATCCAGCCGAGTGAAAGAATTTAATGGCAAGTGGGAAAAGGAGGAAAAGAGAGATGAAGGGAAAAAAAGATAAATTAATTATTGGGGCCACGGAAGACCCCTGAGTACGGTAGAGGGTTAGGAAGAATACACTCGCAGTTGAAAGGATATTGATCCTTAAGGGTTTTGAAAAGTACGGGAGAGGTTTTTCGACTTCAAAAATTTTCTGCGGGTTAAGCGTACAATACATACGAGATCTGTTTGAACAGTTTGCGTTATGATTATATGAAGTACTCCCATGAGGAATCGGACCGTTCAAACCGGGTTCACGAGGGTCCCGTGGGGAAACGTCTAATTGAAGGATGTTGATACGATCAGTAAGTTTGTGCTCATTTGGGCAGTAATATGTATATTTGATGTTTTTTTTTCAATGAGTGCACAAGAGCCGCTTTATTGACCATGGAACGATGATACTTATTCACTCGGCAAGCGAAAATAAAATAGTATGACTGCCGACCACTGCCGAAAATAAAGAAGTTCCAGTCATGCTGCATGATCGTATGTGCGAATTTTCGTAAATTATTTTACTATATTATATTAAACTGTTTTGAAAATTTGAGCACTGAGTGATAAGAAATTGTTACCTACCAATTTTATGGAAAATCGTTCTAAATAATATTCAGCAATTAAAAACGATTTTGGATTTTTCGTTTTATTTTTTATTTGTGCAGTTTTTTCTATTTGTTGAAGTATATTAATGAAATTTATGTACATTATTCAGCATTAATTTGTGCTTAACCTTTTTATGTTCTTGCTCGTCGTTGATAAACTTTTATTGACTCGAATTCTGCTGAAAAATGTAAATTTATCGATTTTTAGCCGTTTTTACCCATTTTTTGAGCACATTTTTGAAATTTGACCAATTTAATGTGTTCAAAAAATGCAGGCCAACTAACTTTTTTTTGCGAAAGCTTGCGGAATTTTTATCTCAATCCTAGGAGAGTGTTAAACTCCAGGATTCGTTTCAGAATGTCTAAAAACGGATTTCAATCAAGAATGTTTTCCATAATTTTGATTTTAAAATTTTTGGAGCCATAGCAATACCTACATTTTTTACGAAAATTTGCTAAGTGAACAAACTTGGCGTTCATAAACTTGTTTTTAAAACACAAGAACGTTTTCATTTAAATCACCATGAGAAGTAATAGACAATATTTCAGAATAATGATCTGTTTTACTAGACTGACGGGTACACACAAATACTTCTTCATGATTCGTAAAGATATTCTAACAGTTTTCGTCCAGATTCCTTCATGGAGGGAGTTCGTAAAGAAAAAAAAAAAAAAAAAAAAGATTTCCTAGCAAATCACATAACATCTCGTCTTCGTGACCCTGTCGGGG